>ML685874.1:9005328-9033458 GCA_007922175.1 Pelusios castaneus | reverse complement strand
AAAGTGTAGCTGCTCTGTTCAATCGACTTAACAGAGTTGACTTAAGTTTACAAGTATAGAGATAGCCTCTGAGCTGTAATGGAAGAAAAGTGGTTTGTGTCTCAACCCTCTTCATTTGATTGGTTTATTTTTGCCTACATGTTGTCAGACTTGAGAGGGAAATTTTGCTGGCTCATCAATGTTAGAAGAATGTAGAATGTAGAAGAATGTAGAATGTAGAACAATGTAGAAGAATAATTAAGGGAAATGTATCTTACATGTAATTACTGGCGCTTTAGGCTGTCCTGACTTAAGGGAATAAGGATCTTTGACTAGAAGAGTTTCAGTCAGTGAACAGGGGTCAAGTGGGCAGTCATATGGGGGAAATCTATAACAGACAGAAGAGAAGAAACAGCTAAAATCAGCAGGTAGATGTACAGGGGAAAAAAACACTAGGCACTGAAAAATAAACCTAGAAAAAGGGGGAAAACTGAATAGGTTTTATTAGACAAAACAGATAACACAGAGTTATGAAGCCAGCCCATCATTATGTGGTTCTAAGGCAAGAAAACTCACATGAAAAGAAGGATAGTTTTGCCTGCTGACGGTGGCCAAGATTTTTATTAGTGATTATTTATTTTGGGTGCCTCATTTGTAGAGTGCTCAACTAAAACACCTTAAAAGGGCCTACGTGTTCAGCACTTCCTAAAAATTAAGCACCCTTGAGAGGATCTCAAGATGGGCATCCAAACATTGATGTATCCAGAATCACTATTCACAGTAAAGAAATAAGAACATTTACAAGTAATTTCTTTGGTATCTGCATATAATACAAGGAAATTCAAGAGAACAAAATGTATAGGAGGACATTTTGCCTTCATGAAATTGATTCACCCATAGTAAGGAAGTGAAAAGAAGCTGTGTGCTAAACACAGAGGTCTGGTCTGTTTTATTAAGAGAGAACAGAAAATTGAAAGTCTGATAGAACCTCTTGTTGCTCTTACCACTTAGAGGAACTAAAGATGGAGCCACATTTTTTTATAGCTTGAAATTAAAAGTTAAGGAGTAAAGTTCATAGTACAAATTTACTATAGGCTGCAATAAGGAGGAACAATTTGGTAAGGAAATAACAGAAATCAAAAAAGGAAATAAAATAAATTAAAAAAGGATATGAAAGGAACAAAGAAGAAGTGATGGGATATGGGAGTACTCAACCAAAAATTGAAACACGCAAAGCTAAAAAAACAAAGTACCGTAAGCAGTGTGTTACAGAATGTGATTGCATCTTTATTTTTTAATTTATTTATTTTTCTGTCTATTAAACTCATCTATAAAATGGGTACAATAATATTATTTAACTATCTTCCTTTCTAGAGGGGCACTCTGTTACATGAAATCTATACAGCACTTTAACAATCTTAAAGTGCTAAGTATAACTACCTGGGATGCTGTAAATGAAAACTTTTAAAAAAACAATTTTTAAACAAAACTGATTTCCTTGGTCCTATGCCATGGAGCACATGGACAGCTCTTTACTATAATTGATACAGTTCCCCCAACCAATTTCACTGGAAGTTTGACCAGGATTCAGTTACAAGAATCTTGCTAAGATGTGAACAAGTAAAGCCAGACCTGCAATAGACAGAAAAGAGTAGTCTTTTCACAGAATTTGGAGATGGCAGTCATCACTCTGGAGTTTGATAGCAACATGCATTTCCATAATGGAATTGCCTAAACCATGTCAAAGTTCTTAAAAATGCTATTTTTGGCCTACCAGCATCATTTTACTCTTATCTGGGTTGAACCAGCTATTTAGGCTTCAATCACAAGTGTCTGCCAGATAATCAGGCAACTAAGATACAGTCTACAATAGCTGGAAAGTAAATAAGCTGAGCATTATCAGCATATGAGTTGTATCTCTTGGACAAGGATTAGTAAGTGCATGACTATCATTAGAGAGCTCATCTTCAGGTATGGTCTTAACCATTGAAGAACAGATCAGTCTACTCACATCAGAGATTGCAGACCAATCACTAACACCCAGTAATCAACTCTATCAAAGTCTGCAGGCAGAATTAATCATTAATTAATAATTATTTATCAACAAAGACAAATCTCCTACATCCATTGGCAGGAAAAGATCATTTGCCATCTTGATCTGTGCTGTCTCTGTACCATGTGAAGGTCTGAATCCAAATGCCTAGTCTGATTCAGATGGATAGCCAACTCTGATGCAAATAGGGCCCAAAGGGCTTAAGACTAAAGTGAAGTACAATAAACCAATAAAACTAAAATGTGAAAGCAAGATTGGAGCAGAGTTTTAAACAAATAATGAAATGTTTAAGAAAATGAGGCACAAGAAGTCAGCACAGGAGCATTATGTCCTTTCAGACTTAGTATAGGCTTTGTGTACACAAGAGTAGTCAGCAGTGCTAAAACGTTAACTTTTTGCCTGACTTCTCACAAAGCTAGAGATTTGAATGCCATATGACTCTACCTTGTAAGGATGAATGGAAACACAGGAGAAAACGAGACAATGATATCAAGAAATTAAGCTGAAGAATGAATAAATCATTAGGAGTAAACAGGATCCATGCTAAAACTTTAGTGTAGGAAGTAGCAGAAGAGATAGTTAACTGTTTCTTTTCAAAACCTCCTTTGTAACATATCTATGAACTGGACAGTTATTAACATTTTTGTAATGTAGAAGGCCTAAGGCCCGGTTAGCCAAAACCCTGGCTGGGATGATTTAGTGGGAGTGGTCCTTCTTTTAGCAAGGGGTTGGACTAGATGATCTCATGAAGTCCCTTCCAACCCTAAGATTCTATGTTTCTATGATTTATAAAAGATCTCTAAAAACATGCCAATAAGACTAGCTTTAACATCTTGAAAGATCTGGACACACTAACCAAGAATGGAATAAAACTAAGGGAACACCAATAAGGTTATAACACCACTAAGGTTCCCTTAGTCTTATTCCATTCTTGGTTAGTGTGTCCAGTATCTTTCAAGATGTTAAAACCAGTCTTATTGGCATGTTTTTCGAGATCTTTTATGCATCTCTTAGGCCTTCTACACTACAAAAATGTTAATAACTGTTCAGTTCATGTATCTTTCTAATGTTACAAAGGAGGTTTTGGAAAAAAAATGTTTAACTATCTCTTCTGCTACTTCCTATAATAAAGTTCCAGCATGGATCCTGTTTGGATGGATGATTGGAATGGATTCATAGAAGGAGAATTATGTCTTAGATAAAGAAACTATTTTCTGAAGATATAACAGGGATGTTATGTGCATAATGTAGGGGAAAGGATTTGTTGTAACAAATGAGACTGATCAACATGGATAACACAAAATGTTACATGAATTGCCCTTGAAGACTCAAGTAACATTACAGAATACTTTGCTGACACTACTTTATCACTATATCAATCTATTTCTATCTAATAGTTAACTTACAAACAAACCCCCCACCCAAATGTTAAAAGAAAAAATGAGCAAATACTTCTATTTTCAAAGGAGACAAAAATAAAATAAGTATTTGTACGAATTATAACAGAAAAGTATTTAAAGTAGATAAGTACCTGTATCCATCTGCATTGCAACTTTGTTCACACGGAAATGATTTTTGGGAAAAAATCCATATACATCTAATTGATGGGTATGCTTTAAGTTTAATTTCAAAACAAAATGTTTCCCACAGATCAATCTCAAAATCTTCTTCTGAGTCAGTTACATTTATAAATCCCTTTTCTGTGAATAAAATATTAACATTTTGTTATAAAAGTCACCATCTAATTAAGGAATTTTGAAAATGTGCACATTGTTATTCTTATTTATTATTGCATGTTATAAATGCATTGGCCATGTATAACTAGTAAGCGCTCTATTTATCTACAAAAAGATCTGATGTAAAACTGAACGATAACGTGTGGGTCTTGTCATGGTGTTCCACTCGTGCTTATGTAATTCTCTGTCTTTGAATGAAACCCCTTGATTGGTTTGGTTAATAAAAGACTCAAAGACCTTTCAGAATACAGGAACACAGCCATTTTTGTGCCTCTCAAGTCATTCAGAGTCAACAATAGTGCTCTCCCCCTGTACATTTCCTTCATTCAATTGTAAATACTTATTCCAACTGTTAATAACTGTAGATTTATAACATATAAAACAATACATCACTACCAGTGTAAGCATCTCTCGATGACTGCTGTCATTTCTTACCTATAGAGGGTTGATTTTGAAAAAGACAAAAGAAAAAATATGTATCTACTTCTTTGTTTCTTCATTTTGAAAGAAAGAAAGAAAGAAAGAAAGAAAGAAAGAAAGAAAGAAAGAAAGGTAACCTTAAAATGTATTAAAATGATCGTTTAAAAATATTTACATCTGGGAGGACCTGCTCCATAGTCCACAGAAATCAATAGGAGCCTTTCCACTGACATTAGCGGACTTAAGGTCACATCCATTAAAAAAAAAAAAGTGAATTGTAGTAAATATTGCTGATTTGACCTTTTCTTGTTAATGTTTTTCTTTGGGCCATATCCACATATTCTGTGAAGCACAGTTTTCTCTAGCTGATGTGCTCATTCAGAAACAAATATGGTGGAAATTCCTGTATAAACCATAAAAAGGGACAATGTTTTAAAACAAGAAATGTTTCCTTTTGTGTGAACTCTCCACTTTTTGTGTGTTGTAAGCTTCTCGGCTCTCCGAATGGGATTGAGGGAAGTACTTTTCACTTTGTCAGGTAGAAACTCATTTGAAGTTATGTGGTGAGCACCGTTCAAATAAAATGGGTCTAACAACCAATTCTATGCTGCCCATAAGTACCTTGATATAAATGACAATTTCTCTACAAAAGAACTCAAACAAAATAGCTTTCCTTCTTAAAGTTGAAAGAAAGGAGTGTAAGAGTGGTCTGATTTTCACAGAGGTTCCTTTTTCTGTTCACTTGTGGCAGTTTTTGGATTTTCATTCAAAATTCATTAAGAGTAATTATTTAGGGATTATGGGAGTCAAATGGAAACTCCTAATTCTGAGCATGATCTTCTCATGTTGCTGGTATTATTTTTACCTTTGAACCTGGTAATCAGCAACTTAAACAATTTATTTTAAAATGGCTCATCTCCCCTGGAACAAAGACTGGATAATATTCAGAATTCTTTAATTTAAAAAAAATTGGCATCAGTGTCAGAAACTGGATGTGAAAATAACAGACATGAAGAACCCTGCAGCTGTGGTGGATGGCATGGTTTCTGTTGTGTTTAAAATAAAATTAAAAAAAACCTCTCTGCCAGACTTGACAATGTGGAGAATAAGGCTAAAATTAAAAAGGTGGAAATTAGGGGGCACACTTGAAAAGGAGCAAAGAGATAGCAGTTTATATTGTTTTGTTTAAGTACTTTTCTTTCTGCAATAATACTAGTCATATCTACTTTGAGATTATCCAGAAGGAAATCTATCCACCTTATTCACCTACAAATTGAAAGAATTAGGGTTCAGACTCTCAAGGCTGAGGAATGGGTACATTAAATTTAAACAAGCTACTTAAAATTTGGCATCCAAGGATGCAGTTTTCTAGGCTTGAAGAAAAGGAAGAGAGACATGTCTCATCTATAAACAGCAGCCTGGGTTTGATTTTCTCCGTCCTTTGCTCAGAAACTTAGAGTACATCAGAGTATCCTGTTTACTGTATTTAGTTACCATAAAATAGGAAGGCTAGCTGGAAGCCATATAAACTGAATGGGCTGAATGATGTGCCGTTTCTTTGCCTTGGAGATATATATATATATACACATAAAAATTTTCAGGTTTTATGCAGGACAGTACCAGGAGTTAAAGATATTCAGCTATAGTACTATGAAGGAGGGAGTCAGCTAGCCCAAGCAATAACTTAGCTGTGCTGAGCAAAAGATGGATTTGGGTTTTTTTTACTGGCAATTCCAAAAAATTAAAAATAGAATAAATTTCAAGTCGATCCATGAATGAAATTTTACAATTTTTTTGGTGAATTGAAATATTATATAACATTATTTTAGGTCAAGAAAGACATTTTTCCTACCCAAACCAAAATGGTTTGTTTCAATTTTGACCATTTATTTTATAACATTTTTAATTTTAAAAAAATAAAAGTAAAGAAAATTTCAAAATGTCATTTCCAACAGGAAAAAAACATCCATTTCATTTTGAAAGTCTCAAACGGAAACAGCTAAGTTTCTCCTGAATTTTATGTTATTCATTGATTTATGTTTTATTTTAATTGTTTGAAACCATTTGGCAGAATCAAAAGGAACCCACACAATGTTTCAGTGCTGTGAAATCTGCATTTTTCTGCTGAAAAAAACGTAGGGTCAAAAAATATCATCCAGCTCTTTCACCTCAGGGTTTTTTATGGTGTCCATTACTGTACTAGCAAATGGAATTTCCACACTGAAAAGAAAAACCAGCAGCAGTAAGTCTCAGAGGTTGGCTCAGTTACTCGGGCTTGTGGAGCGGGAGCTGTGGCTAAAACTTGCAGTGCAAACGCTTCCACTCAGGCTGTAATCTGGGCTCCAAGACCTCTCCCATCATCAAGTTTTAGAGCCCAGGCTCCAGCCCCATTGGACATGTTTACACTGCCGGTTTAGCCCTAGAAGCTCATGTCAATTGATCAGGGTTCCAAGATTCAGTGTTGCAGGTTTTTCTTTGCAGCACAGACATACACTAAGCCTTCTAGTGTGTCAGTCTGGCCAATTATAGCCTGGTTAGCCAGTCATAATCGCATTGGAGTTAATTAAATAAGGAGAAAAATTGGTTATTACCTGGAAGTTGGTATTTCTTTTCTGTTACCTACTTGTTGCGTGTATGAGTCTATGGAGAAGGAAGTGCGGTTCTTCTCCAGATTTACTCTTTCACAAATAACTTTACCCACCAGATGTTGTTTTCACTTTCTAGTCACTCACTTTGAGCGTGGCTCCACAAGGAAGAGGCGTCAGCTTCATGCCTTTGTTACAGGTTCTGTGAGAGAGTCCTCCACTGTATGCTCTTGTAATAACTGGATTTAATTCCTGCGCATGTAGATTACACTTGGTGCAGATTCAGGTAAATTAAGTTATGTATTAGTGCAACCAGTATGTAAAATATTTACTAAGTGGATAATGGTGTGGAGCAGGATGTAAGGCGATATGAAGGCCTTTGAGCTGGCTATCGTAAGAGCAGTGTGGGAGGGTGAGCAGGTTCCACAGATGTGATATGTACGTCCCTTGCTTGGGGGAGCAAAATGGGACAAGAAGTGGGTGGTAAAGACCCAGATCAGTTTGCTCCCTCCCCAAAGCAGCAGGGACACACCCTCTCTTGATCACAGTATGGCCCGGGGCACCCTCAGAATGAGCGAAACAAAAGCCACCCTTCAGTCCAGTAAAATGACCTAATGTTTGTAGAGCATCATTTCAAAGCACTTTATAACATTTAAGAACTATTGGCAAAATTCTACAGCTACAGACTGTCAGTGATGAATATTATGTTGGGTTTTTGTTGTTGTTTTTTGCTAGCACTAATTTATAAATATTAAACTACAGATTTAAGAAGAAAAACAGAAATAGAAAATATTGCATAACAGAGTGGCCAAGTTACCATTGCTTTAGAAACCTTAACGTTTGTATATTCTGGCTTTTAAAATTTTAACTGGACACCCTGAATTTTAATGTAACATATTTATCTTCTACTTTTTCAGAAGGCCAGCAGGATAATTCCCTAGGATGATGGTCAAACCTGTACAGAAAGTTTTAATTACATGGAACTTTGGATACCTGGAAACCCTCTGGTTAGGTCAAATATTTTATATCCTTAGCTTCCCTCTGAAATGCTTGCAGCTGCCACCTTAAATTATTTTGTGCCTGCGAATAATATTGCAAGAATAACATCACTATATAGGCTTCACTTCAAATTAATGCTATGGTGGTGACATTCCCAGAAGCATTGAGGAGCAATGTAAGTAAACTTGAAGAAGGTGTGATTGTGGACTACCTGCACAGATATGGATAATTCAGTCCTGGCTTTTCTTCATTTTTAAGTAGAAACAGGATTTTTTATAATAATTGTAATCATATTGCATTTACATGCAAGCAAACAACTGAATGACTGAAAGAAAAATATGGCACAAAATTAACAATACAGATCTGAGTTACCTAAGACTTTAACCAAAGCTGTTTTATTTGGATGTTGTGTGGAAGAACAGGTGTAATGTCCACTATCATTTCTTCCCATTGATGAGGCAAATGTATAGAGAATCCGTACCACAGATGAATCTTCTTGATAGTCTGATTCTTCAAACCAGCGCTCCTATTTTTAAAAATATATATATATTTAGTATTTTGGGATATAGCCCATCATTACTTATGTGAAAAGAATTCTGTCTTTATTACCTTTAATTGTCTGTTTTCAAAATGCCATTTCAATCTGAATTCATAGTTTTTATAAACAGCTCTACATCTTATCAGGAATGGTTCCCCAACTTGAAGAAGGAATTCTGGTAAAGATCCTCCAAGTTTTTCATTTAGATCTACAAAGTAAAAACACATCAATGAGACATCATATAAAATCACTTTCCCCACAGTAAAATATAATTTATTTCTACTTTTCCTTTCCTCTCACATCCCCTTTTCACATTTTTAAGTATCCATAGTTTTTGTATCATAGTAATAATACATTTTTATTGTATTTGTAATGATAACATGTTATTTTTTCCAGATTTATAATAAACATTAATATAAATTAAAACAGTCTAACATTTAAACAAACAAACAAATAAAAAACAAATTCTGTCCTGACTTTCAAATACTGTACTCTTACAGGATGCAATTCAACACAGAATTAAGCAAATCAGAGTAAGTTTATTGAAAAAAACCCTGAATATCAATATTATAGAAAAATAATTTTAAAGTATTATATTAAAATAGATGCTAAAGAGTTGTGTGAGAAAATAGCAGTTATTTATGAAATGTAAAATAACAGACTATTTGTTTTTAAATGTACTATAAATAAGTATTAGAATGTAGGAGATAAATATGAGATAGAAATATAGCAGCATTACATTCATTTTGCCCAGTAATTCATCTCTAAACATATTTATTCCAGTGACGACAAATTTACAGCCCAGTTTTACGAACCTTAATTAAGCAACTAATGCAATTAGCATCAGTGGCAGAATTAGGTCTCTATTTAAATACATCTTACAGTTATGTTACCTATTGTATACAGCTTGGTGCATTCTCTGCCCAACTCATTAGTTGCGCAGCACTCTATGTCAGTTTGAAATAATTTATTTGCTGAAAATCCATATTGCACCTGTTGTACTTCATATACTTCCCCGTTTCTTTTCCTTTCTTTATGATTTGTACTGGTGCAACTGTAATTACAAATACAATTAGTTACTGAATCATTCGGTTAATCCCAAATAGACACCTAAGTCATTAGAAAATACAAACAATAGAAGAGAAATTGTCACATTAAATAGTTGAATAAAAGGAACAAGAATATGTGGAGATTATAAAACAAAACACCAAGGCAGTGGAACAAGAGAGATTACCATATAAACGGAATGAGCTGATATTACCTTGCATGGTGACAGGTTCCAGAGAGGTAGCTGTGTTAGTCTGTTTCAGCAAAACAAACAAGGAGTCCTGTGGCACTTTTAAAGACTAACAAATTTATTTCCCTCATGAGCTTTCTTGGGCATAATCCCACTTCATCAGATGCATGAAATGATGGGGAAAAAGCATGTTAGGTATAAACATATAGATACAGAGAAGGTTGGGTCACAGTCTGTCTCTCTGAATCTGTTTGAATTAACATTGTAACCTAGCCTTCTCTGTATCTATATATTTATACCTAACATGTTTTTTTCCTCTCCATTTCATGCATTGATAAAATGGGATTATACCCACGGAAGCTCATGTGAGAAATAAACTTGTTGGTCTTTAAAAGTGCCACAGGACTCCTTGTTTGTTTTGCTGATATTACCTGAACACACTATCAGTGTTTATACTGGTAGGTGTAAACATTTGTAATTTGATGGGTGAAATTCTGGCTCCATTGAAGTTAATGGCAAAACTCAAAGGCTATGTCTACACTTGTTAAGTCGACTCTGTTAAATTGACTTAACAAGGTCGAGTTTAAGTCGACTTAAAGTCGACCTTGTTAAGTCGATTTAACGGAGTGTCTACACTTAAAGTCGATTTAAGTTGACCTTGTTAAGTCGACTTAACAGAGCCTGTAGTGTAGATATACCCGTCTACACTAGCTTTAAGTCGACTTAAGTTGACTTAATAAGGTCGATTTAAGCCTTAAATTGCCCTGCAGAGGTGGTGTTATTAAGTCGACTTAAGGAAGCTTCCAAGTCGACTTAACAAGTGCCCAGTATGGACGCAGTGTTCTGTAGGTTGATTTAAGCATCCTTAGGTCGACCTAAGGCATCAGTGTGGACGCATCCAAAGAGCCCAGGATTCCACCCTATGTTTCTAGGACCGAACTGAGGATCTGGAACTATGAACCTTTTCTGCTTGAGCTAGAAGGCACAGTCCTGGAAGGCAGCTGAAGATTCATAGAATTGTGGAAGAGTGCTGAAGTGTGGAATTGTGGAAGAGTGCTGAAGATTCATAGAATTGTAGGACTCAAAGGGACCTTGTGAGATCATCTAATGTAGTCCCAGGGCCAAGCATTATCTAAACCATCCTTGATAGGTGTTTGTCACCTGCTCTTAAAAATCACCAGTGAAGGAGATTCCACAACTTCCCTAAGCAATTTATTCCCGGGTTTAACCACCATGACAGTTAGGAAGTTTTGCCTAATATCCAATCTGTACTACCCTTGCTGTAATTTAAGCCCACCACTTTTTGTTCTATTCTCTGAGATTAAGGACAACAGTTTTTTGCCTTCCTCCTTGTAATAATCTTTTTATCTAAAAATTCTTATCATGTCTCTCTCCATCTTCTCTTCTCCAGACAAAACAAACTCAGTTTTTTCCCTTATAAGTCATATTTTCTAGAATTTTAATCTTTTTAATTGTTCTTCTTTGGACTTTCTCCAATTTGACCACATCTTTCCTGAAATGTGGCACCCATAACTGGATGCAGTACTTCATCTGAGACCTAATCAACTCTGAATAGAGTGGAAGAATTACTTCTCATGTCTTACTTACAATATCCCTGCTAAGACATCCCAGAATGATGTGTGGGGGTGAGGGGTTGTTTGTTTGTTCGTTTTGCAACAGTGTTACACTGTTGACTCATGTTTCCTTCTGACCCACTATAACCCCCAGATCTCTTTCTTCAGTACTCTGTCATAGGGAATCATTTCCAATTTTGTATAACAGATTTATTTATCGCATGAGCTTTCGTGGGAGAAAATCCCACTTCGTCAGACGCTTTGAAGATAGCAATTTTGTATGTGTGCAAATGATTATTCATTCCTAAGGGGAGCACTTTACATTTGTCCTCATTGAATTTCATCCTATTTGCTTCAGAACATTAAGCCAGTTTGTCCAGATCATTTTGAATTTTAATTCTATCCTCCAAGCACTTGCAACCCCGCCCAGCTTGGCATCATCCACAAAATTTATAAGTGTACTCTCTGCCATTATCTAAATCATTGATGAAGATATTGAACAGAACCAGACTCATAACTAATCCCTGCAGGACCCCAGACAATATTCCCTTTCAACTTGACTGTGAACTACTGAAAACTATGCTCTCGGAAAAGTTTATCAACCAGTTATACACCTACCATATAGTAAGTATCTCCATCTAGGTTTTATTTCCCTATTTTGTTTATGAGAAGCTCATGCAAGACAATAACAAAAACCATACTAAAGTCAAGATATACCACATCTACCACTTCTCTATCCATAAGAAAGCTATCACGTTAGTTTGACATGATTTAGTCTTGACAAATCCATGCTGACTGTTACTTATCACACTATTATCATCTAGGTGTCTGCAAATTGATTGCTTAATTATTTGCTCCATTATCTTTCAGGTATTGAATTTAAGGTGACCTGTCAGTAATTCCCTGGATTGTCCTTATTTTCTTTTTTGTAGATTCACACTATATTTGCCCTTTTCCAGTCTTTTGGAATCTCTCCTGTCTTCCCTGACTTTTCAAAGATAATTGCTAATGGCTCAGATAAATCCTTAGTCAGCTCCTTGAGCATTCTAGGATGTATTTCCTCAGGCCCTGATCACTAGAGCCCTGCACGGATACAGATATGTGGATTTTCACTCAATCTGCACAACAAATGGTCAACGAATATCCGCATCACATCCGCGGATGTGGATATAATGTGGATATCTGTGGATTTGCAGGGCTCTACTCATCTGTAGAGCCACATCTGATCTGCACCCACAAGAAATGGTACATGGATATCTGTGGATTTGTAGGGCTTTACTGATCACTTGAAAACATCTAATTTGTCTAACTAATTTTTAACTTGTTTTTCCCCCGTTTTAGCCTCATATCCTTCCTCATTTTCACTGACATTCATTTAGATGTCCAATTCCTATTAACCTTTTTGTTGAAAACTAAAACAAAAATGTCTTTTAGCAATTCTCCCATTTCCACAGTTTCTGTTATTGTTCCCTCCGACCCCCCCCCCCCCCGATCCCCAATGAGTAACAGACCCTGTCTTTGGTCTTCCTCTTGCTTCTAATGCATTTGTAGAATGTTTCCTTGTTGTCTTTCATCTGTAGCTAGGTTAAAACCGTTGTGTGCCTTGGTCTCTAATCTTGTCCCTACTTACTTGTGTTATTTGTTTGTAGTCATCCTTTGTAATTTGACCTAGTTTCCAATTTTTATAGACTTTTTTTTTGAGTTTTAGATCACCAAAGATCTTTTGGTTAAGCCAAGGTGGTCTCCTGGCATATTTCTTATATTTCCTACACAGTGGGATAGTTTGCTCTTGTGTTCTTAATAATATATCTTTGAAAAGCTGCCAACTCTCTTGAACTCTTTCCCCCCTTAGATTTTTTTCCAGTGGGATCTTACGTACCAACTCCCTAATTTGCTGAAGTGTGTCTTCTTGAAATCCATTATCTCTATTGTGCTTTCCCCTCTCTTACCGTTCTTGGAATCATGAACTCCAACATTTCATGATTACTTTCACCCAAGGTGCTTTCCACTTCAAAGTTCTCAACCAGTTCCTGCCTATTTGTGAAAATCAAATCTAGAACAGCCTAGCCCATCTTTCTCCACCTTCTCAAATAAAGTTTTTTCCACTTTCTGAAATAAAAAACTGTCTCCAATGCATTTCAAGAACTTGTTGGACAATCTGTGCCTTGCTATGTTATTTTTCCAACAGGTGTCTGGGTAGTTGCAAGGCCTGCGCTTTGGATGATTTTGTTAGTTGTTTAAAAAAAGCCTCATCCACCTTGTGATAAGCCGTTTGCCTCGCACTGGTCAAGGTGAGGTTAAAAGGGCTCTGGGAGCTGCAGCCAATTGGAGGGGGCTGCAGCAGGAGTGTTACTCTTAAAAGAAATGGCTTGGGACACAGGCCCCCAACTCCCACCCCCAGGCATAGCACCAGGTCTCCCCACACCCAGCCTAACTTTGCTCTGGGCTCTTCAGGGCCCTGCACCCCAGGACATATGGTGCTGCTCCTGGTGGGCTCCCTGGGGCTCCCCTGCCTGGCCCTGGGCCCCACACAACTGGCCTTCGCAGTGGCCCCAGGCCCTGCATGGCTAGCCCTCTTGGCTGGCCCTTCCGCCAACTCCTACCCAGCAGCTCTGTGCCCCCGGTCCTCATGGCAACCCCTCCACCTGGCCCCAGGATGGCAGCCTCCCCTGCCAGACCCTGGAATGGCAGTCACCATGCCTGGTGGCCTCCCACCCAGCCTAGAGCCCCATGCCCCATGCGGCTAGCTCCTGGCAGACCCCCCCACCCCTTCCCCATGCACCTAAGCTGTTGCCTTCCCCCCAGCCTGCACCCACCTCTTAAGTCCCTCTACCCCCCCACCCCTCTGGCCCAACATAGCACTTTCTTGTGCTGAAGTGGGGGATCCTCCAGATGTTGGTTGAAGCTGGTTTAGATCTCCCACCCTGCTCTTCCCTGTGCCACATGCCTGGGAGCACAGCAGGGTGGGAGATTTAAAATGGCCTTGCCAGCTCCAGCTCTCCAGCATGGCTCAAAGATCTCTGTGGCACATTCGGGACCCATGGGAGCAATGCCACTGGACTGCAGGAGGCTTAATCAGAGTCCAGTGACCAAGCACAAGAGGGAGCTGCCAGTCAGCTCAGAGTGGGCTCTCTCATGAGCTTGAAGGGATCAGAAGGGGAGTACCTGGACAGAACAGTGGCTGGCTGCTGGGACAGAGTGGAGCCAATGTCCTGATTCAAGGGTTGTAGAGGTATTGGGGACAGTGTGGTAGTGGCCTGGGGAAGATTGGCATGGACTTGGGGAAGAGGCAATGCAGGTTGCTGTACATAGGGTCCCTGGGGCCAGGGACCAAAGTAGTGGGTGGGCCTGGGTCCCTCCCTGCCTGCCCCAGACCATAAGTACAATGATGGTGGTGGACTGCAGCAGCCACTGACGTAAGTGGCAAAGCTGGGACTGTTGAATACCTGAGAAGGGGAGAGAACATGGGTTGTGGCTTGGCTGGAGGGCTGAGGCCAGAAGAAGATGGGGTGGGTCCAGATAGAGATGAGGAGACCCACCTGTGAACATCAAGAGAGAGTGACAGAGCACAGGCCCAGGAAGGGGTGCCCACTTAACCTATTCTCCAAAACAACACCAGGAGGTGCCCATCCAGCTGTGAGTGCAGCCAGCCCGTCACATACCTCTTCTTACTGCTTAGATGGTATTTAGCAAATCTTTACCATGACATCACCATTGTTTTTTATCGTTTTTATCCTTACCCAGACTTAAGGATAAAAGGGATGAAATCATAAACATACATGTGATCCAAGAACTAGAGAGGGAAAGAAAGCCATGCTGCTGCACATGCACCCTGTATGAAAATATACTGAATGTTGATTTCATTTATCCATGACCTAATATGGTTTTTGGACCATATTCACATTGCCCATAGAACCACTTATACATAAATGCTACAATGAAAGGCAATTTAGATATAAAATTTCTCATGATGCTTTTCCCACCTTCAATCTCCATTCACTTTCAAAAGAGGTAGGTTTTAGGGAAATGGAAAATAGAGGACTACGGGCTTTGAAATATATTTAACTCATTAACCATATCAAGCTATACTTCGGCCAGATTTTCAGACTACATTGCCAAAAGTTTCCAAACGGATACTTGGGCCAAATTTTCCAAGAATACATCGCAGCTCATACAAAAATGTGAATTTACACATTGCACTCACATTCACTCAATTTTTGAATATGTTTTTGAAGACTCTGTGGGTGCATCTACACTTACAACTTAGGACGACATAAGGAGGCTTAAGTCAACCTAAGTTACTCCACGTCCACACTGGGCTTTCCTTAAGTTGACTTAAGGAAAGTTTAATTTGACCTAATAACACCTCATTTTAGGTCGAATTAAGGCTTAAATCGACTTTTTAAATCAATTTAAGCCAGTGTGGACGCCCTAAGTCGACTTCTTCTATAAGTCACCCTAGGGCGGGGGGGACAAGGGAGCCCCGCATGGCTCCCTAGCAGAAGGGAGCCACAGCAGCTCCCTTGTCCCCAGAGGAGCCTCTGCTCCCTTCTCCCCAGACCCGCGGCTTCTCGGTAAGAGGAGCCGTGGTCCCGGGGAGAAGGGCTCCCCAGCCAGGGCTCCAGCCGGAGGGAATCCCCCACTGGAACCTTGGCTGGAGAGCCCCGGGGGCTCCCTTCTCCCCGGAAAGTCACAAGCGGCTCATCCCGAGGAGAGCCAGCCCACAAGGGGCTGGGTCCCAGCCAGAAGAGAGCTGCAGCCTGAACTCCCTTCTCCGGCACCGAGTGGTCCCAGCCAGAAGGGAGCCCCACTCTCTTCTCCCAGGACCTGCAGGGGTCCGGGCAAGAAGGGAGTGCACTCCAGCTGACAGGGAATCCCCGGGGTTTCCCTTGTCAGCTGGAGCCCCGGTTGCCAAAGGAGCCTTGGCTCCCCCTTGACCTAACCTCCTCGACCTAAACTAACCCCTTGCCAGCCGCCGAAGTCGACTTAATAAAGTCGACTTAATAAAGTTGACCTATCTTTCTAAGTGTAGACATATCCTGTGTGTGTGTGTGTGAGAGAGAGAGAGAGGGAGACATTTTTTGGAAGCATCCATTACATTGTCCTTTGAAAAATCTGACTTCATAGTTCTCTTTCAGTTGTTAAGGTTTTATAATAATAAATACACAAAGATATATTTTTATAAAATAAATACACAAGGGTATATGAGGTCTGTTGATTTAGGAAGACACCAAGACTTACACCTTAAAATTCAGTAAACAAAGAAAGGTAGCATTATATGCACCATACCTGTCCTCAGGTGTTCTGCAAAATAACCATTCGATAACTGGTTTAGGATAGCTTTCAGATAGGCAGTTTATAACGGCCATGTTTTCACTTTTTACAAAATATGGCTTCTTTGGTGTACCTATTAAAAGTAATGCAAATATTTTCAAACATGCTGCAATATTTTTAAAACATCATTATCCATCTTTCTAATGTGTAGGACATTTTTAATATTCATGAAACGGGAGGCTATATAGATTTATGTCTGGGTTATAGATTATAAAATAAGTAAGTCTGTCACTTTAAATAATCTTGATAGACTTCCTGAGGTAAGAATTCAACACTAATTTAGGTAAATATGTAAACAGTAAGCAATTGCATTCTTGTTATGATAAAAAAAATGACAGCAAGTGTCAGACTGAGGTGTTTTGATTACATTATATATAAACAAAGAACAGGAAGAAACCGGAATGGAAAAAATCTACCCTCAGATATACATAATCGACTCCCAGCAACAGCAGTGACTCCAATGAGAACAACGTACAGGCATTGAAGAACAAAATTTGTTTTTGGATATTTGTGCTTTGCTAAAACTCATATTTAGACTGTTAACAACACTAGTCCAATTGTTTTCTCAGTTCATAATAATTATGATACTTTCTTTATTATAATATTTTTCAAGTGATTTTAATGCTTGTGAAAAATAAAGTACTGTTTGTCTAAGGTCTTCATATGAACAAGTTCCTCAGTCTTGACTTGGTAAATGTGTCACCTCCCTGACATCAATGCACTCTCCCTGGGGGTCAGAGGGTAATCTAGGGCTTGATTTTCAGAGATTTTAAACACCTATAGCTTTCATTCACTTCAGCTGGAGTTATGGTGCTTGTATCTCTTAAAATCAGCTCCTGAATCTTTTTGCTTTAATTAAATCCATGAAGAATATACTGAAACTGCATGGAGGAGTGCCACTTCTCACCAACTCATTTTGTATACACGGTGGAAAAGCAACAAATGACAATGACTTTCAGTCATTAGTGACATTCATCACCACAAATTTGTAACCTAAAAGATGTAAAGTTCCATAAATCTTTACCAATCCTATGAGCCTGACAGCTCCCCAATTTGGACTATGTTTGCAAGTTTATTACATCAACACTGATGACTTCACTTAAAACTAAAAACACTGATTTTGTTTTAAATTCAACTGTGATTATGTAGTTAAAATTTCTGGTGAGAAGACTGACATACCATACTTATGCTATCTTGAAGATTACTTGCAAAGGGAAAATTGGGCTCATGCCTTTTGTTGTTGTTTGCTTGTTACTTCTTCATCTGAAAAGAAGGACTGAAAGTCTATTGGGGTTTTAAATGTTTTTTATTTGCCTGTTTTTAATATTAGAAATGCATGTTCTGTTTAGCATGGAAAACTCTCCAATGTCTCTTGCATCTGTCAAAGTGGGTTCCAGCCCATGAAAGCTTATTCACCCCAAGATTTTTGTTAGTCTCTAAGGCTATGTCTACACATGTAAAGTTAAGTCAGCTCTATTAAGTTGACTTAACAAGGTCGACTTCAAATTGACTTAAAGTCGACCTTGTTAAGTCGACTTTATAGTAGACATAGCCGTCCACACTGGGTTTAAGTCGACTTAATAAGGTCAATTTAGCGCTATTCCCCATCCACACTGGCTTTTATTTGACTTAAGAAGTCAACTTAAGGGACTTAAGGCTTACGTCGACCTTCAGAGGTGGTGTTATTAAGTCGAGTTAAGCTGTTAATAAGTCGACTTAAGGAAGCGCTTAAGTCGACTTAATAAAAGCCCAATGTGGAGGCAGCTTTGTTTAGGTGGAATTAAGCATCCTTAAGCTGACCTAAGGGTATGTCTACACGGGCAAAGTTAAGTCGACCTTGTTAAGTCGACCTAACAGAGTGGCAATACTTTAAGTCGACTTAAGTTGACCTTGTTAAGTCGACTTAACGGCTTTAAGTCAACTTAATAAGGTCAATTTAACACTAATCCCCGTTCACACTGGTTTTAAGTCAACTTAAGGCTGAAGTCGACCTCAAAGGAGGTGTTATTAAGTCGACTTAAGGAAGGGCTTAAATCGACTTAATAAAAGCCCAGTGTGGACACGGCTTTGTTTAGGGCAACTTAAGCCTCCTTAAGTCGAGCTAACTTGCAAGTGTAGACGTACCCTAAGTTACCAGTGTAGACGCATCCTAAGATGCCACAGGACTCCTCATCATTTCAATTGACTGGAGAACAAGTGAAATTATGGCATCACATTCACAAGAATGAAAAGAGTGAAAGCTGAGCAATTGAGAAGGGAAACATTTTTTTTTTTTTCATAGTGCAACAATTTAAACCTGTTTGGTTTTGTTAGAACTCTTTAACTCTAGTGACTCCTCAATCTGTTGGAAAGGCTATTTTTGTTAAGGATTCAGTGCACCTGCCCCTTCAATTAAGGAGTGAGAATGAGCAATGCACATCCTCTGAGCCATCCAATAGGTCCTACAGAAAAAAATAGGGAATATATGGAGTTGATATTCGTAAGACAAAAAAACAAGTGGAAAAAAAATCTTTAAAAAACCCAAACCTGTTAGACCCTCTTTATTATAGACAGGGCGATTAGTGCCACCTGTTATAAAGATTGCCTGACATTAGCCATTATAAGATCCTCTTGCCCATAATTTTGCCAAGCTTTTACTGGGCTGAAATTTTACATAGTGGGTATTTGCCCCAGGTTGATTTTTTTTTTATTTTTGCCAAAACAGTTCAGTTATTTCTAAGAACGATGCTAGGGAAACACATGCTGTTTTGTGCATTTTAAAAACAGCAACAACTTTAAAAAAAAATTCCAGCATCCCCATGTTTCAGAGCAGAGACTTGAAATTTGGCAAGTGTGTGGGATATGCCTTTTGCCATTCCTGTGAAAATCCACCCAAAGTTGGCCAAAGTGTAACCATATGAAAAATCACAGTTCACATAACCTCAGTAGAGACTTCTTAGATTTTACACTTAACATCTCCAAAAATTCTGTCCTCACTGAGCATGCTTCAGGCTCTCTCAGCTTCTAGTATGGACCAGACTTCACATGAGCCATCCCCACAGAGTGACTGAGCATGCTGCAGACCAGGGTTACAGAGGCGAAGCCAGACTTTCCCTGTCATGGCTCCTGCCAGGTGTTCAGAGCACTGGAAATGAGAGCAGGGTTTCTGGGAGTCCAACCTGAGATCCTAGGATCTGATTTGCAGAAGTGCTGAGCACTCACAGCTGCAACCGAAATCAGTGGAAGCTGTCTTTTGAATATCTAAAGCACTATGTGATGTTAAGAACCCTGAAAAATCAAATGATAAGTTTTTCAAATTAGGCACCCAAAATTAGTGGATGCTTTTGACCATGACCTCTCCGTGCTTCAATTCCCCATCTGTAAAAGGGGGTAATACTCCAAAACCAGACAGCAGTCTTGTGAAAAGAATTTAACATTTATTACTCTCTCTGATACTATAGAGAACAGCAAGATGGAAAAGCCCTTGAGGAAATTAGTAATTCTGTGTTCAAAGCAATGTTTGAATAGTGTGTAGTAAATAAAACATGGGGCCACTATTGCAAAGAGGATAACAAATACTGAATAGCAAGCTGCTCATTAAGAGGGCACCACCCTTCCTGAGCACTGAAAGAGATAGGGGGCTAGGAAAAAATAGTATTGAATCATGTAATTAAGGACTGTACCACAATGTATATGCATGAGGGGGGCAAATTAAGGTTGTGTAAGGATCTTTCCAAGGGGCATTTCCTAACTTTTAAGTGCTTGGCTTTGCAAACCTAATAATGTTCTTTTAACAGTGTGTGTGTGTGTGTGTGTGTGTGTGTGTGTGTGTGTGTGTGTGTGATATAATAAAGAATGAGAAATGAGCACAAGCCCCATTTTAAAACAATCTTTTGCATGTTATGGTTAGCAACACAGTGACTCAGAACAGTTTTAACCTTCACCATGAGCCAAGGAAAAGGAGGCATCCGTATATGAAATAAGTGTTAAGAAAAATAGCCCACAGACCCCAATACAAGAACTGAAAGACAAGGAGAAGAGACAATTGAGGAAGAGGGAAGCCTCAGAGAGTATAGAATAAACAAAGTTTCTCTGCTTGGTGAGGGTTTGGTCATGTACCGGGATCTGCCTCCCCCTCTGAATCCATGGATAGGCTGATTCCCTTGCTCTGAAACAAACTTACTTCTTAAGAGAACTGTAAACATTATTGTGTAGTTACTGTTTTCACTTTTCACTGCAAGAGTGTATTTTCCGGCTTGACTTCCTCTTATCTTTGAAAAGATCAGTGAAACAACATATCTGCAAAACAGAAAATAAAGCTTACGTTATAGAAAACTCATGCTGGGTGGGGTAATGTGCTGAAGAATACATTGGCATTATACTTAACTCATGCAAACAGAATTCTAGGATAATGGAACTTATACATAGTACATTCAATCTCCAAATTGCTTTCATAGACAATGGCCCTGATTCGTGTAATCGTGCCTATTCAGGACAGCACTTAAGCACTTGTCCCCAGTGGGATTTAAAGTTGTGCTTAAGTACTGTCCTGAATAGAGACAGACAAGTATGTGCTGAAGTACTTTCCTGAATCAGGGCACATGTGATGGGATCCCCTACAGATTTCCTCGCCAAGAGGCCATACCATGGGTTTCACCGACCCTGCAAGGCTTATATACTAAGCCTCTGGTACTATTTCAGCTATTCTCAACGCTCTGGGTGGAAGTATGAATTTGTGGTGGTCAAGAGCATTAGAGTGGTATTACAGGCTTAAGACTGATCTGCAGTGTAACCTTGGGCAAGACATTTCATTAACCTTTTATTTTTCCTGCCTTGGTTTCCTTGGCTAGGTCTACACTTGCTAAAATTAGTTTGAATTAGTTAGTTTGAACTAACTAATGCGAACTAATTTTAGTTAGTTTGAATTAGATTAATTTGAACTAGGAAAACTTAGTTCGAACTAAGCAAGTGCCATTCATGGCACTTGCTTAGTTCGAATTAGCGATCCCCATTCATTTCAATGGCCGGTTAATTCAAACTAAGAAACCCGTTTGAACTAACATGGCCACATTGGCTAATTCAAGCTAGTTAGTTCTAATGAACTCTTTAGTTTGAATACCCTATTCAAACTTATTAGTTTGAATTAAGGAAGCCCTTAATTCGAACTAACTGAAGCCTAGTGTAGCCATGGCTTTACTTAGTTTGAATTAAGCCTCCTTAATTTGAACTAACTTGCCGGTATAGACATAGCCCTTGACTTTAAAATGGAGATAATCTCTCCCTCACATGAGCGTTGAGATGCTTGAATTGATGAATGTTTGTAAAGTGTATTGAGATCCTCAGCTGGAAAGTGTTATACAAATGCAAAAGAATCACGACATTGTAAATTATAAAACCAGAGTTCATGGTTCTCCTACTGCATACTTGTATAAATGGCTATTATCAACCTGCAGTTTAGTGATAATAATTAAGACAGATCGGTTTAGAAATATAACCAGTAAAGTGAAAAGAAATGATAAATAAGACATCCCATTTGCATTCATCCCTTTACTTACCGGTTTTCTGAGTCCAGTGAGGGTTTGCAGTCAGTTTGGTTCTCTTTGAAGACCCAAAGGCATGAAATGCTTTCTGAAATATTCATTATCACCTTTAATTCAGTGTCTCCAAACACGTCAACTTCCACATTTTTTGCTGTTTCATAGACATTCTCTGTGCTTTGAGAACTCAAATAACAACCAAGATCTTCGGAAATATTAGGCATCTGTATTGCAATAAAACAGATTGCTATGGCTAATGCTGGTAACTAGGTTTTTCATATTTAAACATTTCAAAAGGAAGCTCACCTATAAAAAAAACAACCCCTTCACTCTATTAAAATATTCCTAAGCCTATTTATAATACATAAATATGCATGGTAATTAAAAACAAAAGTAATCTTAACACTATACTTTCATTGTTTCACTCTTCAATTTAACCCTGATACCTATTCATCAAGTACGCTGAATTCTAATGAATGAAAAAATGCAGGAAGATTTGTGCTTTATTAACTAGTTTTGCTTTCTGGGCCGACAGCATAGTCAGTACTCGTTCAATAGGGAATGTACTACTTTCTCCTAGCGATTAAAATCACATCTACACTCTAAGCTATAGTCAATGCAAGGCATCTTGGCATAAAGCTGCCATGGTTTATCCCCTGTGTGTGCATAGTTGGATCCTTGCATAAGTGCTGCACATACTCACCAGGAGTGCTTGTTTCCACAATGTAGTGCTCATGGGCAGGAATCCCAGTGTGCAAACTGCCACCATTCAGCACACTGTTCACTGGGGCATTTTGGCAATACATGGTGGGGTAGAAATGAGTTACGCAGGGCTGACTGGGAGCAAGGGGTCAATTTCCCATCATGCAACTGTCTCCATCCCATAATGCCTTTTCTATCCCACAACTTTCATGACTTTAAGAAAAATCCCATGAACTGGCTGGCCCTCCTTGCTGTCCTTCATCTCTGATAGAAGCACGGGGCCTGCAGTCCTCTGTCATAAGCACTGCAAGCACAGGATGTATGATTCTCCGGTATTTACAAAGAACTGAATCAGTTCGGAGATTTCTTGGAGGACAGATAGCAAGAACCGATTCAAGGTTGTTGGTGACATTCATGGAGCAGCTGTAGATGGTGGAGTGCTGCGCCTGGGCCTGAGAAATGAGCACTGACTGGGGATTGCATCGTAATGTTGGCTTCTGATGGCAAGCAATGGCTGCAGAACTTGAGAATGTGCAAAGGCCGTATTCCCGGATCTGTGCTACAGGTTTGTTCTAGCCTTGCAGCTCAGGGACAGCAAAATGACAAGAGAGTGGCAACCCCACTGTGGACACTTGCAGTGCTGGATTGTTACAGATCAGTGGGAAATCATTTTGAGTTGGAAAATCTACTATGGAGGCTGTTGTCATGCAAGTGTACAGGGCCAGTCATCTTCTTCTGCTACACAGGACTGTGGCTCTTGGCAAAGTGAAAGACACAGTGGATGGATTTGCAGCACTGAATTCCTGAGTTGTGCTGGAGCAATAGACAGCACTCATATCCCTGTTTTGGCACCACACTAATATGCCACACAGTAAATCAACAGAAAGGGGTACTTTTCCATGGATATGCAAGTGCTCGCGGATCACTGAGGACTCTTTGCTAACAGCAGTGTTGGCTGGTCAGGGAAGGTGCATGACACCTGCATCTTTAAGAACACAGGACTCCTCAGAAAGCTACAAGCAGGGACTTTCTTTCCTGACTGGTGGATTACAACTGGCAATGTTGAAATGCAACTAGTTGCTCCCGTCTCATGAAGTTGTACACTGGCCACCTCAATAGGGGCAAAGACAGGTTCTGCTCTGAACTCAGCAGATGTAGATTGACAGTTGAATGTGCTTTTGGCATTGTTTACTCTCAAGATTGGATCTCAGTGAAAAGACATCCCAATGGTTATAGCTGTCTGCTGTGTTCAGCATAATATCTGTGAAGCAAAGGGGGAGAAGTTGCTGCCAGAATGAAGGGTGGAGCAGCTGTTTGCTGAACTTGAAGAGAAAGACATCAGGGCTATTAGAAGAGCTCAGTGTGGAGCTATACAGCTCAGGGAGGCTTTGAAAGAGCATTTTAATAGTGAGCTGCTGTAGTGAATTATGGTGTACTGTGCTCTACCTGGGCCTGCTCTTTTGGGGTCAGTTAGGAACTGTGTGGTACTTGATGTACGCTGAGAATATAACACTATCACTGTACCTATTATTTTCACAGTGCTTGCTGTCCACATAAGATTAGTACTCTACGTTTATCATTGATCCCATGAGTGGGGTCACACTGTACAGTAACAAGGAAGTGGGAGCTTTCAGAACTGCTGAGCACCCTGCAGCCTCTGTTGGGAACTAATAAGGATGAATTATGTTCCAAATAATAGAAGTTTATTCAGTTACATAACCAGGGCAAAGAAAAATTGGTGCAATTTAAAAGCAAATGCATTAAAAACTTAATAAATTAATGGATGAGAACTTAACAAGGGAAAGAACATTGATGTTTATTTTACCTACATATACAGTAACCATGGCTCTCACAAGTCAGTGTCTGTAAAGCTGCGGTAATCCTTCATGTTCCACTGGGCACAGTGCCCGAGGTAGGGAAGTGGCCCCTGAAGCCACAGGGAAAGGCGAGGGGTGAAGGCAGGCGCTGTAACAGAATTCTGCCTAGGCTGCCAAGGGAGCCATAGAATCATAGATTAAGGTTGGAAGGGACCTCAGGAGGTCATCTAGTCCAACTCCTGCTCAAAGCAGAACCAACCTTGACTAAATTATCCAAGCCAGGGCTTTGCCAAGCCTGAGTCAGAGCCTAGGACTGTTGTGCTGTAGGTCCACAAGAGTCTGCCGATCTGTGTTTTCTATGTGAGATGCTCCATTATATGCTGGTGTATCACCCTCTCCTTTTCCAACTGGGGCTCCTGGGCCTTTCTCCAGTGTTCACCCACCAGGCTCTTTGCTCACAATTTGATGCAGCACTGGTGTGCAGGATTTCACCAAATAGCTGAGTCCTCTTCTTTCTCCTTTTCCAGCTCAGACATTCTGCGGTGTGGAAGGGGGAATCCCCAAGGCTGCACTGGCAGTAACTGCAGATAAAACCCACAGAGGTATACCCACTGTTGGTATAATCACAATGGAAAGCGAAGGTTAAGATGCAGAATTCCCTTCCCTTGCTCCCCTAAACTTTTAAACAAGACATGCTTATTGACACTTCTGCTTCAGTGCTTGTGCATGGTGCCACTCACAGCAGCAGCCCTGGTGAGCATGGCCTGCCAGGGGTGAGGGAAATGAAGAGGGAATGGCTTGATCCCATGAATCTATGAGTACAGGACCATGGCACTGAATACAGGCACCATTTTTTTTCAGAGGCGGAGATGTTTTTTAGCTGATATCTCACCCCAAAGGCACTAAGAGCACAGTTACTCCAGGAAGAAATGAGGCTGCTCTCCCTAGAAATGTTCGGGAGAGGACTGAAGAGTACCTCCATGGAAGTTCCATTGAGATCTCTCAGGATAATTCAAGGGCCACATCTTTGTACATAAACAAACTGCTCCACATGGCCCCCTTTGCTTAACTCTTAAAGCAGATAACAATGCTGTCTCTCTCGGTTGTACCACTACCCCTTCTAGTACTAAGAAATCCATGAAAAGTTGATAGCTATGTCCTGTTAAGTAGCAGGTGCCATCACAGTAATGGGAAATAAATTTACACACCTACCCGAGGATCTTCCCCTCTATCATGATCTCCCATCTGCAAGGACTGACTGGACTGCGGTAGAATCTCAAACAAGTTCTGACTCGCCGCATAGCTGGATTCCCTGGTCACATGTTCCCCATCCTTTTCCTCTTCTTCCTCCTAGTCCTCGCTGTTCAGGCCAGTGATTTGGGCTTTGTGGTGGTATCCACAGTGGTGTGCGGGGTGGTAGTGGGGTGTCCACCAAGCATAGTGTGCAGTTCTTTGTAAAAGTGATAGATCTGTGACTCAAGAGTCAGATTCACTGTTGCCCTCTCTGGTCTTCTGGTGTGCCTGATGCAGCTCCTTGACTTTCACTGCTGCTGATGACCTCCATCATACCCCTTCTCCTGCATGGCTGGTCTGTAGCTATGCTTGCACACCCTCTTCTCCCCACAGGACCAGGAGCTCCAATATCTCCTGCCTTCTCCAGGTAGGAGCACATCTAACCCATTTAGCTGGGCAGTTTCAGACAGCAGTGGAGAATTGTTAGGTGTGCTAGCCAAGCTGGACAATCAGGAGAAGGCACTTTAAAAATTCACAGGGCTTTGAAGGGGAAGGGGAGGTCTTCCCGTCTCCATGACCTTTGAGCAGTAGAGTTCACTACTATGACTAGAATGGTCAGTATTGGGCATTGTGGCAAACCTGCTGGGGATTGTTAGGGTTGACATAAGGAACACGGGCTATGTCTACACTTGCACTTTTAAGTCGACTTTAACTAAGTCGACTTAACTAAGTTGACTTTAAGTCGACTTAGTTAAGTCGACTTAGTGTGTCTACACTTAAAATTAAAGTCAACTTGAAGGGGAACTTACAAAGTCGACCTAGAGCATCCACACTGGATGGGGACCTTGGGCAGGTCCACGGTGGCAGGGGGGAGCACCCCCTGTGTACAATGGGGCAAAGGGGGACAGGGACCCTGGCAGGGCAGAGCCCTGTGTGTGACACTGTCTGGATTTAGAGAAGCATTTATGATATTATTTTCTATGGATATCTCATAAATGCTATAATCCATAGGAACTATGTCATGTTTGGTATCAATAGAAAGGTAGTAATTTGCTGGGAATGATTATATAGTTTATGTCTAGGAATTCTATTTTGATTAGAAGTTAAGAATTTGATGTTATATCCATACTTTAACTTGTGTCATTCTGGAGAAATTAGATGGGAGGGTGTGAACAACCATTGTCTCCTTAATGTTTAGGAATTTTCCAGGTAGAATGGTCTCAGGGAGTATCCTGATGAGCCATTAAGGATACAATGGATGTATCCTTTATGTCCTCAATGGCTCATCAGGGATAGTCCCTCAGACCATTCTACCTGGAAAATTCCTAAACATTAAGGAGACAATGGTTGTTCACACCCTCCCGTCTAATGACACAAGTTAAAGTATGGATATAACATCAAATTCTTAACTTCTCATGGAAATAGAATTCCTAGACATAAACTATATAATCATTCCCAGCAAATTACTGCATTTCTATTGATACCAAACATGACATAGTTCCTACGGATTATAGCGTTTATGAGATACCCATTGAAAATAATATAAATGCTTCCCTAAATCCAGACAGTGTCACACTGTGCCCACATGCCCTGCCCTTTGGGGGGCATGCCAGGCTCCCCCTGTGCCCCCCCCCCACCAGGGAGGGCATTGGTGTAGTCCTGGGACCCCAGAGCTACACTGGCTTAATTCGACTTTAGAAAGTCGAATTAAGCCTTATGTCGAATAGAAAGGTGGTTTAATAAAGTCGACTTAATTTTAATTAAGTCGACTTTATTTTCCTTAAGTCGACTCAAGCAAGCTGCTTAAGTCGACTTAAGCAAAGTATAGTGTAGACGCAGGGCACATTAAGTCGACTTAAACCAAGCTTAAGTCGACTTAATTTACAAGTGTAGACGCACCCACAGTGTCTACACTTAAGCTGCACCAACCTTAGTACAACAACCATGGCTCAGAGAGGTGGTGTTATGGTGTCACTGTAATATAGCTCTTGCATCAGAAGGAGAGAAATTTAAGTGTAGACACATGCATAGGCAGTCCTAGAGGATGGGCAGCCCAGGTCCCCATGGATAGGTGAGGGGCTCCCACACCACTCCGGCGGAGCCAGCAGAGGGCCCGGTGGTAGGGAGGGGTGTTGGTGGGGGCCTGTGGTTGTGGAGGGGAGGGGTCTGGTAGGGGCCTATGGTGGGGCCAGCGGTGGGGCTGGGGAGCCTGGCGGCAGGTCCTGTAGAGGGCCGGTGGGGGCCTGCAAGGCTGGCAGGGGGGCCGGAGGAGCTGCTGGGGCCCACATTGGGGCTGGGGATCCCGGTGGGAGGGGAGTCCTGCAAGGCCAGTGGGGCTCCGGGAGCAGGATGGGGCCACAATGGGAGGGCTGGGAGGTCACCAGTTGGGGAAGGTCAAGGATGGGGC
>ML685874.1:8977704-9005318 GCA_007922175.1 Pelusios castaneus | reverse complement strand
CCCCACATCAGGACCCCCTCCTTTTGCCAAGGGCCCCAGAATCGCTAAGACTGTCCCTGACACATGTACAACTAGGTGATTACAAGGTGGCTTACTTTGACAGAACTTTGCAGTGTAGCCCAGGCATAAGACCACACGTCATTCAAACTTTCACTCCAGATTTTATCTAGCTATAAGTATTTCCATAGATAAAAGAATTGCAAGAGCATTCTTTTCCTCCAGGCCTGTACTGCAAACCGAGGGCAAGGAAATCTCCTACCGCCATGCTGTGTATCACTTTACATATTGCTGAAGTTCTGTTCCACTCTTTGTTCTTTACCAAGGAACAGACTACACACCGTGGCCTTTCTTATCTTGTATTTCCTCACTTTTGTCTATCACTAAAGGAGACCCTCAAATGGAAACATAAACATTCCACACTCATTCTGAAAGCCAGTGGGGAATAGTTGAGCCTTTAGGTTAAGCCTGAATAAATGGGGCGTGGTATGTAACTTCTTGGGATGGGGTAGGGTGGGTGAAAGTAAATAACTCACTGCAGAACATGAAAGGGGGCTTTTTATTTCCTCCTATTATGCCAGGCCAATTACTTTTCCTAATGGAGGGTGGAGGGCAACAGGAGGTGAAGCCAAGTTTTCCATACAGTGCCTGTCCACCTCTGTCACTTCCCTGCCCATTTGTCAGTGGGAGGTATTCTGCTTAGTAAAATACAATGGCACAGTCTAGTCCTGGGAGACTTGAATTTACAAAATGGGCGTATCACATCAAGGATACGGAAAAACATGTGACATAAGCAACAGAACATTGGTGGCACATTGTAGAAAGTACCATGTTTACAGATGAGAACATAAAATTACAGAAATGGGAATTACCATCCCAGAGAAACCCTTGGTAATCTTCATCAACACATTTGCTTGTTCTGGATAGGAGAAGGTGGACATTTTTCCTGTTCTTGGAGTCAGAAAGTTATGGACCTTTTTGTTACTTTACTTCTGGGTGTAGCAGAGCTATTTATTTATAAGCCCAAGAATTAAAAGATTCTATAAGATTGTCTCTGTAATTAACTCTCTAAAAGAAATAGCAGGTTTCAGTTGCATAGGGTCTGTTATTGACCTTCAAGCCCTCTGATAACCCAAGACAGGAAGACAAAAATTATCTTTGATCTTTGATTCATACATCCATGTTTTATACTGTAGTCCATGTCCAAATTAAATTTGCCTTTCTAACTATATGCTTCCTTTTCTTTACGTATTACAAAGTACATTCTGAGGTTAATAATTTAGGCCAATTTATGTGAGACAGTCCAATAGTATTGATCAAAAATTCTGTTTTAGATTCTAACTTATTTCTAGTTCAAAACATATTAAACTCAGCATTAATTTAAAAGCTTCCTCCTCTACTAATATTCTTCCTAATCTGATCACGACACCTTCCCAGTTTAAAGGGTTAGTATGTAGTAAAGTTATGCAAGTGTATATTTGTGTAGCAGATGAGGATATTTTTTGTGGTTGGCTATTCATTCATTGTTAATTTACCTCCGGAAATACTGACGAAGCCAGCATTCTAGAATCTTTACTCTTCTGGTTGATTAAAACGCACGTAATCTCTGATATATTTTGACTTGTTGCAGAAGTGAAAGTCATTGCTGTAATAGCAAGAGCTGCAAAACAAAAATGGAAAACAAATATAGTCATGTTTCTATCTGGGAGGAGGGGTTAATCAGGAATATAAAGAAAATAAAATGCAACAAAACCTATAGGGAGAGATATTTTACAAAAAGGAGGCAAAAGTTCATGTAAATATTTGCAAAATCTGCATTAGTACTTGCAAATGGGGTGACTGCATGATTGTCTCCTGTGGATCATGGAGACTATGTTAGAATATGATCCCATGCAAATAAAAAACATATTGCAAGCTATGTGCCACATTTTCTTGTTCTCTTTTGTGTCAGAAGCTCTTAAAGGCTCATGCTGCATACACGCCAGCAAATTATGATCTCTCACAGCACTTGAGATCCAACTAATACATCAGCTTCCTCATTGTTGTCAAAGTAACTCATCTGTCACCAAGGAAGCTATGCTGCTTCTGCTCAGAGCAGCGCAAAAAACAGCTACATACACATCCTCATCCCACTCCCACGTCACCCATAGAATCCTGTCTGGCAATTCTCACTCCTGCTGTCCTCCATATTTAGCCCTGAATTTCCTTATTCCTCATGGTTTACGTTTCTATTTATGATCTTAAAGATATGATTAAATGATGATAAGCAATATTATGTCCCAGACTGTGAGCAACCCCTGGGCTTCCATGCCAAGAAAGAGAGGAGAGTAAGAAGCTTCCCTCACTGGCACAGCCGTTCCTGTGCTCCCTTAATTCTGGGCTGCAAAGGAACCATTGCTCCTTCTCTTCCTGCAGAGCAGGATGCTGAAAAAGAGACAGGGAATGGCAAGAAGGATGAAGGCCCTGGCTTTCTCCTCCCCAATCTCACAGTGGCCCATGGAGTCTGGCAAGTGTACTAAGGGTTAACATCCTGATTCATCCCAGCGGATGGAGCTATTTACACTCTCCTTGGATCCAAAGAGCAGAACAGGAAAGATTCTACTTGCCAATGAGGAACAATCTCTTTCATGTTCTTGATGGTGCCTTTCAGCTCTGCACTATCCCTATGCAGGGCCTGGCTTGGAAAAACACAATCTAGTCCAGCGGTCTTCAACCTTTTTTGGATCAGTGCCCAGTTTCTCAATATTTTCATATTTGCAGTAAGTTTACTGCCCATCTACATAAATTGTTACTTTTTATAAATTGCCACTGTTGTTAAATTAATTGTTACATTGTCGTACTGTTAATCATTAATTACAATTTTCAATTTATTTAAATTTTAAACTTAGATATTTTAAATAGGATATCAGACAAATTTCATTCAAACAAAACAGTAAATCTGAATGTTTGTTAGATTCTTGATAATAAAATAATAGTGATGAACAAAATGCTTTTGCTGTCATGGCCATGATCACACAGATGACCATATGAAACTTAGAATTCCAGGGCCTATACATTATGACACCTGACAAAAACCAAAATATACACAGATAGAGAAAGTGGCCGTAAGTATGTTAGGAATAATAATATACTAGTAATAATTAATAATAATAAATGATTAATGTTATTAATTAAGTACATAATTATTTATATTATTATTAATTATATGTTAAGAATAATACATAGTAATGCTAGGAATAATAATTATGTCAATACTTAATGTTTCTGGTTAATTGACCATAAAATATCATTGAAGGTTTTAGGAAACAAGACTTCTCTTTCTTCATCAGTTTCTGGCCTGCAGCAATGGTTTTTGCTGTTTTCAGTATGATAATATAAGTGGAGTGGGTGGTGATTTCTATATTTATCTAACACTTTGCATGATAAAGGATTCTTACTAGGACCCGATAGTATTCAACCTAGAGTTCTGAAAGAACTCAAATATAAAATTGCAGAACTACTAACTGAGGCTATGTCTATGCTTGGCCAAATAAGTCGACTTTGCTAAGTCGACTAACAAAGTCGACTTTAAGTTGACTTTGTTAAGTCGACTTAGCATGTCCACACTCAAAAATTAAGTTGACTTAAAGGGGACCTTGCCAAATCGACTTAGAGTATCCACACTGGATGCCTAAATTGACTTCTAGGGGCTAGGTGGACCTGGGACTGGTCCACGGTGGCATGGGGGCTCCCCTTGCCAAGTGCCAGGGGGCTCAGCATCTGCCCCATTGTACCTGGGTACAATGGGGGCTGAGCAGGACAGGGACTCTGGCAGGGCATAGGAGCGGGGTGGGCAGGGCTGTGTCCTGCCCTGTGGGGGGGCAAGCCAGGCTTTGGCTGTGCCAGCCACCCTGGCAGGGAGGGCAGTAGGGGAGCCCGGGAGCCCTTTAAGTTGACTTAAAGTTGACTTAGGGCTAATCTGTGTCCACACTGGCTAAGTTGACTTAATAAAGTCAACTTAGCCAGTAAAGTCGACTTTATACTAGGTTTTATAAAGTCGACTTTAAATTTCCAAGCAAGCTGAAGTTGACTTAATTTGTAAGTGTAGATGCATCCTGAGATAGGTAATTAATCTGACACCAATTTTTTGAAAAGGCTCGAGAGGCAATCCTGGCAATTACAGGCCAATAAGCCTAACTTCAGTACCAGAAAAATTGGATGAAACTATAGCAAGAAACAGAATTATCAGACACACAGATGAACCTGATTTGTTGGGGAAGAGTCAACATGGCTTTTGTGAAGGGAAATTGTGCCTCACCAATCAATTCAAATTCTTTGAAGGGGTGAACAAACATGTAGACAAGGATAGTTCAGTGGATCTAGTTTACTTTCAGAAAGCATGTGACAAGGTCCCTCCATCAAAGACTCTCAAGCAAAGTAAGTAGTCATGGGATAAGAGGGAAGGTCCTCTGATGGAAAGACAAGTTCCAAAGGGCTAGCCATTTTTTTCTCATTACAACAGATGATTTGACCTCACCTTACTCTCTATGCTGTTCCCTAGTGTTTGAATCTTAACATCTACTTTGATTTGCTGTTTCAGACTGACCTGATCCTATGTCATACACTTCCCTCCATTTAATTTCCTCCCATTCTGTTAGATCTCCATCTTCAAAGCATTTGACACAGTGGGATTTTCTCCCACGAAAGCTCATGAGATAAATAAATTTGTTAGTCTTTAACGGTGCCACCAGATTACTTGTTTGTTTTGTTTAAAAGACAGAAAACAAAGGGTAAGAATAAAAGGTCAGCTTTCAGAATCAAGAAAGGTAAACAGTGTGGTCCCGCATGGATCTGTTCTAGGACCTGTGCTGTTCAACATATTCATAAATGATCTGAAAAAGAGGTAAATAATGAGGTAGCAAATATTTGCAGAGGATACAAAATTACTCAGAAAAGATAATGTAGACTTGCCCTGAGGAATTACAAAGGGATCTCACAAAACTGTTTGAGTAGGCAACAAAATGACCAATGAAATCATTGTTGACAAATACAAAGTAACACACATCTGAAAACATCCACTCAACATGCAGCAGCAGTCAAAAAAGCTAACAGAATGTTAGGAAGCATTAGGAAAGGGATAGATAATAAGACAGTAAATTTCATAATGACACTGTATAAATCCACGGTACATGCACAACTAAAATACTGCTGCAATTCTGGTCATCCATGTAAAAAAAATAAGATAAATTAGAATTGGAATGGGTACAGAGAAAGATAACAAAAATGATTAAGGGTATTGAACCGCTTTGATATGAAGAGGGGTTAAAAAGACTGGGGCTCTTCAGTTTAGAAAAGAGATAACTAAAAGAGAATAAGATAGAGATTTGGAAAATCATAATGATGTGGAGAAAGTGAATAAAGAAGTGTTATTTACTCCTTCACATAACTCAAGAACTAGGGGTCACCCAATGAAATTAATAGGCTGCAGGTTTAAAATAAACAAAAGGAAATAACTTTTTCACACAATGCATAGTGAACCTGTGGAACTCATTGCAAAGGGATGTTGTTAAGGCCAAAACTATAACAAGGTTAAAAAACCAATTAGATAAGTTCATGGAAGGTAAGTCCATCAATGGCTATTAGCCAAGATGATCAGAGATACAATCCCATACAGAGGCTGCCAGAAGCTGTGAGTGGACAACTGGGGTTGGATCACTAAATAATTGCTCTGGTCTGTTCATTCCTTCTGAAGCACTTGGCATTGGGTACTGTCTGAAGACAGGATACTGGGCTAGATGGGCCATTGGTCTGACCCAGTATGATCATTCTTATATTCTTATGTGACCTTGTCTTTGAGAAGCTCTAATACCACCTTTGTTTGCAACAGACTTATAGTCGGGGGGGAGGGGAAGGGGGAATTCCCTTGAGACAATGAAATGATGTTTCTTTGTCCAGCGAAATTCCATTAATCTTTTGTTAAGATATAAACTGTTAAAAATTGCCCTTTTCCCATCTCTTGCTTGTGTTCTTCAGGAAAATTTTGGCAGCTTGCCAGAATAATAATTGAACACACAAACATTCCAAAGTTCACACCACTGCCAAAGCAGCCACTTTACTGGGGACACTTGGTGACTGCCCAGTCAACTGTAGAAGGGGAAGAGGTGCAGATAAAAGAAAATACAAGAACTGTGTTGCAGATACACAATGGTACAGTCATGAACACATACAGTTTTTTCCACAAGACCCTTGTCTCATTCAATGCATAAGATGAATGCACAAAGGGGCAGAATTAAGGCTGCATGGGGAACTTTGGCTCTGGCTTTTTCTAATTTTCCAGTGCATGACTTTGCAATTGAAATAACATTTTAAAATGTACTTTTGTTGTATTTAAATCAAGATGGAACCTCTTAGTAATGCAGACACTCTTGCAAGGCTGCCTACATAAATCTAACTGCAGACTGGAATTACACCAAACATTATTTCCAGCATGACTTGAGCCCATAGGCTATGTCTACACTTGTAAATTTAGGTTGACTTTAGCTAAGTCGACTTAAAAGTCAACTTGGAGGGAACTTACAAAGTCAATCTAGAGCGTCCACACTGGATGCCTAGGTCGACTTCTAGGGGCTAGAGGGACCTTGGGCAGGTCCATGGTGGCAGGGGGGGCACCCCTTGCCCAGTGCCAGGTGGCTCAGCCTTTGCCCCATTGTACATGGGTACAATGGGGCAAAGGGGGACAGGGACCCTGGCAGAGCATAGGGGCAGGGTAGGCAAGGCTCTGCCCTGTCCTGTGGGGGGGCATGCCAGACTTTCCCTGTGCCCCCTCCCCCCTGGCAGGGAGGGCAGTGGGGGAGTCCTGGAGTAACCCTAAGTCAACTTAGGGCTATTCCAGGTCTACACTGGCTTAAGTCAACTTGAAAAAGTTGACTTAAGCCTAAAGTCGACCTAAAAGTAGGTTTAATAAAGTCAACTTAATTTTCATTAAGTCGACTTTATTTTCCTTAGGTTGACTTAAGCAGCTTGCTTAAGTCGACTTAAGCAAAGTGTAGTGTAGATGCAGGGTAAATTAAGTCGACTTAATTTACCAGTGTAGACACAGCCATAAAGAGTACAGAAGACGAGAAGCTAAAGGAAAGCGGCTACAAGGAATGGCCAAAAGAGTCTTTGGTCCAGTAACATGCTTAACAGAAGTAAATATAGAGGGTAAAGACTCACGCAGATTAGTTACAATCTAGTTATTGGGAAAATGATTTGGTCTGCAGTTTCCAGTGAAAATACATGGTTGGGAAGTTTCAAACATTTCCAGTAATGACAGTAGTGGCAATCTCAAACATTCAAAAATCATGAGTCAGGATGGGGCTTTAAGAAAAAAACCAAATATCCTATTAGAACTGGCAATACTGGTGACCCTTCTATTCATAGATTCCAAGGCCAGAGGGAGCATTGTTCTAAAGGAGGTTGGACTAGATGATCACAGAGACCACATAACTTCTGCCAAAATAATACCTGAAGCATATCTTTTTTTGTTTTTTGTTTTAAATCTCATGATCTGTGCTGCCAATCTCATGAACTTTCGGGATGTGACTCGTGAGTTTTGATTTAATGAGGTGGTCCAACTCATGACTTTTGATCTTTTGAGTTGGCAGTTCTAATATGGTCTCTCACAGAATGGTAAGGTACAGTTATTGGCTTTGCTTTCTGAGCACAGTGACTGCTCCTCATAGGGTCTCTAGAAGTACAAGCCACCCAGGGTGTGGTGAGGAAAGATCTATTGCCCCCTTGTCTTAACCTCAAGCTTAGCTTCAGAGAGGGTCAAGCATGATATGTTAAGTAATAGTTCAACAGACGTGCTCCCCTGGGTGCCAATGTATCTCTGACGTCCCCTCTCTCCACCAATGTAGGACTGTGTTTCTGTGTAGTGCTTTTGTATATTCTTCTCAGATCCATTTAACTACCCATCTGTCCTGGTTCCTATAACACACTATCACTGTAACATTATTTAAATAGCTCCATTGTTCCAGAGAAATATAGCTGTCACGGAGGATACCAGCATATTAGAATTTTTTCTACATTACAGAATAATATTGTGTTTGAACAGTATTGTAAATAGTCAAATTAGAAGACAGGAGCATGGTGCTGCTGACCACAACATTGTCTGTCAATGCAGGCCAGGACAAATCATGTTCTATTGTATTAGCACCATAGTTTAATCGTTATAATTAATCATGATTAGTTGACATGACACTGAGCATGATTTTTTCTCATCTACATTGACACGGTCTGTTATGGCCAACACCACGTCACTTAACTTGATTGATTAATTCATCTTCAAACATGATCAACATTTGGAATGTAGACATAGATGGGTACATCTACACTTGCACCTTAGGTCGACTTAACGACACTTAAGTCGACCTACAGAATGCCGTGTCCACACTGGACACTTATTAAATTGACTAAAGCACTTCCTTAAGTTGACGTAATAACACCACCTCTGAAGGACAACTTAAGGATTAAGTCGACCTTATTAAGTCGACTTAAAACCAGTGTGGACGGGTATGTCTACACTACAGGTTCTGTTAAGTTGACTTAACAGGGTCATCTTAAATCAACTTTAAGTGTAGATGCTCCATTAAGTCGACCTTGTTAAGTCGACTTAACAGAGCCTGTGGTGTAGACATAGCCAGTGAAGTAGACCTTGAGGTAAATTGGGACAACCCCATGGAGGGTTTTGCAGATGAGCACCAAAACTTTGAATCTGAACCAGGATTTAACAGGAAGCCGGTGAGAAGAGCAAAGTCTGCAGTGATAAGATCTCAGGAATCTGGGCTACTGAATAAATAGGCAGTTGTGATCTGAACTAAAACAGATTTAAACAAAAGGATAGGCAGTTTCATTCCTCAAAGCAGAATATTGAAACTTTATTTTCTTTGCACCAATGTAATTCTTTGTAAGTTTTAGGGTTTTCTCCTCCCCACCCCCCAGTTGGGACTACTCATCATTCTAGACTATGTAATATATCATGTCTTCTCAGTGCTCTCGATGCCAGTCATTATTTTAGCATGGTGAGACCTTCCCCATGTACTCAGATTATACTTGAAACACAATGCCCAGATTTTGGAAATCTTACTGTCTATCCCTTAGCTTTTTGGCTAGGCAAACTTCACTCTTCTTCACTTCACTTCCCCAGTCTACCCTTCACTACGGTGAGAGGAAAAGAAGAGGGAAAGAGAGAGCAGGGCTAGCTCAATATGTAGAGTCATCCAGCAATGGCAAAGAAGATTGGCTCACAGTTCGTTGAGTGGGTGGGGGGAAGGGAAGGTAGATGGATGCACCTTACTACTGCCTCATAAAATGAACAGTCTGCATCCACGGCATTTTTATTGAAGATCTGCCCCTGTTCTTTTACGTGCTAATGGAACCAGCGGCGGGGCACCCTCTTACCACAAGATGGAGATCCTGCCCTGCTTCTGTATGAACATTCTGAGGTAGAAGGAAGACCTCCTTCCTCCATCTTTTTCCTGCACCAACCTATCCATGGAACATTCAGCAGTATTTGGTCTGAACTGTTCAACTGCCAGACCATTTCATTTTAGTCACAGATACAAACATGCAACAAGATTCATAATATAAAACATAAATAATGAAAACAAGCTAATGTACATGTAATTCTATACAGGAGGACTGACTGTATTTTGTGTGTGGGTATAAGTGCTGAAGTCCCAAATGGGACTGCACTTTAATAAATGGCTGTGACAGACATCATGAAAAAGGCCAACTAGCCAATCATCATGTGGCTTTAGACCAACAGTGTTCTTGGCTATATATAGTGATTTGCTTACAGGGATTGAACCTGAGTCTGTTCCATGAACACCATGCAGTTTATTCAGCTCAAAACCAAAATATTATTATACATCCACTAGCTTCACCTGATGAAATGAGAATGTTTGCATTGTTCATTAAAAGGATATCAAAATATCCTTCATATTTATCCAACTGAGGGTTCAGTCCTGCAGCCTTTACTCACAGGAATAGTTCCACCTACGTTAATGGAGCTATTGACTTCTTGTGAATATGAAGTAGTCATATGAGGAAGGGTTGTGGGGTCTGGGTCATAAGAACTTGTCTTCAAAGAGAAAAGTTTCCATGAAATAGAGAAATGAAAACACAAGAATGTATGTACCACAGACAGCTGCTGAAGAAATGATACTCTTTGTCATCTTAGTACAGAATACATTTCCCCTCTGAATTAAAACAATAATTTCCACTACAGCTGGTTTTCTTGTCTTCTGTTTGCTGGGAGGAGGAGGAGCCTGTCAGCAAGTTAAGAACTAACTAAAAAGTGTAAAAGGCACAAATGAATAAAAATGTTTAAAATAATAATAGGTTTTGTGTTAATATATCACTTCATGTCATTTACAGTAGTGAGTCAGATAACTGTGAAAACAATGGCAATTATAAAATGGTTTTATAAATGTAAAATTAAATGTGTTCACAGCATAAAGGAATATAGTGTAACTCAGTTAAGTACTTGTCCAAAACATCTTCATAGCTCACACATAATGAAATCTTACTTACACAATTAAACCTACACTATAAAAGAAAGAGTAATTATTGTTCTGCTTAACAACACAAGCAAGTCATCAGTTTGTTTGGGTTTTTTTCTATTTGCTTTTTTAATCAGTGTAGTATCCAAGGATGTACTTTAGAAAGGGTAAAATATATTCCTTCTCTAATAATAGCTTGATCTGAACTGGGTGGAAGTCTTCCAACCAGTGTCTATCCTGTGTTCTTTAACCTTTTGGCTTACAGGAAAGTATGTCAGGAAAAAGAAGATTCTATCCTTCAAACATAATGTCCATGTTAGGTCTAAGTGTTACAGAGACAACCATTCCCTAACCCAATATTTTGCATTATGCTTCTATTTTGATTCCTATAGCATCTTCGTAGGAGTATATGTCAAGGAACTGAGAAACAGCATAAAACACTAAGTGAATCAAAATCTAGGTTTTCTTTGCCCACTCAGAAATACAAGTTCTAGATGTTTTTGGCTGTGGTCTAGTTTTGCTGAGTCCCACTTTTCTCTTAACTATTGTAATAGTTTTGATCACTGCCCCTGAAAAGTCCTTGATTTTTTCCATTGCTTTCTTGTGGGCCTGCAATTGGTTGTTGGTCTTCTCTGTTACCCCTTCCTACCCACCTCACACAATATAGAGAGAGAAAAAGAGAGAGATAGAGAGATCTCGCTCTCCCTGGTTCTGGAAATGTTTTACCACAGTCTAGCACTCTCATTTAAGTATCTCTGAAGTTAGCCCTGTGCTCAGGTCCCTGGATTTTTCAAAGAACATTTCCATCAGGAGTATGAGAGAGTTTTCTTAGTTACTGGTTGCTTCAGTTTGGCAGTGCAAAATGGCAAAAAAGTTCAGCAGTAACTGAGTGAATGGATCTAAAACAGTGTTTGCTATTTTATATTCAGCTCTTTTGAAAATTATAGTCGGCAAGATTGCTACATACCGTAAATAAGAGTAGACTAGGATATTTTATTAATTCTGTGCCTTCGGATATACCATCTCCCTTTGGAAGCAGAAAGTTCACTCAGAGAGGAATTGCAGCATCACAAAGAACCTGCCATCTCCCCCACTGAGGTAGCCACAGCTGATGAGAGTCGAACTAGAATGGATGCCAGTGGTCAGGGGCAGGAGCACGTCTATGATGGCTAGATATATATGGAATTTGTGCATCCCCTGACTATTTTCCGAATGTTTACCAGCTTGAAAGTTGGGCAAACTGTGGTTTCTCAAATAACCAGAAAAAGCAAATGAAAATGCTAGAGTCCATCTTCAAAAGAAATACAGCATGGATAGATAGATCAAGGTCCAGTTTACTCAATTGAAAAAATCCAAAAAATCCTCTTCATCTCTCAGAAACAATATTTCTTAATTTTTTGATCCATAAAAGATTTGGCAAGGTATGACAAAGCAAAGATAGCTTGCAGTCCAGTAGATCTCAACACCAGGTAAGCAGAGCATGTACTAATCTCATACAAAGATTTTGCTTGGCTTGTGTAAAGATTTAACATGCTTCAGGAGAGAGAACATAGTCAGGATAGTACAAGATTCTGCCTCTTGGGTGTGCACTGACTTACCCTTTCTGGCAGTGGCACAGGTCTGTGTCTGAACATGCTCTGGGATGTATATTTGTGGGTTTATAGAAAAGTAATCTTTGTGCTCCAGTGGCTATGTCTACACTAGGAAAAGTTAGGTCGACTTTGTTAAGTCAACCTAACAAAGTGGTGTCCATGTGATGTGGAATAAGTCCACTTTGTTAAGTCAACCTAACTGCCCTTAGGTCGACTTAACAAAGTGGATTTAAATGTCCACACTGGGCTAAAGAAGGGTTAGGTAGACCTAAGGAGGCTTAAGTCGACCTAATGGGTGGTTCTTATTAAGTCAACTTAAGCTTTCATTAAGTCAACTTAAGGAATTTCTTAAGTCGACTTAATAAAAGCCTGGTGTGGATGCAGCTTTGTTTAAGTCGACTTAAGCCTCCTTAAATCAACTTAATTTGTAAGTGTAGACAAAGCCAGTGAGATTGACAAATTCTGGAGAAAACTAGGTCCCAAGTGATTCTGGCATTTGTTTAAAAAATGGAAGTTAAATCCCCAGTCTCAGATTCCCCTGTACTCCCAGAGAGAAACATAACACATTTTAGTTTTGTTTTCCATAAACTGCATAATATTCATGTCAATGTTACAGTCTTTCAGCTTTTGTGCAATCAGAGAAACTGCTGTCTCATCTGGAGCTTTTTTAGGGCCTGAACTTACAGTTCTTACTCACGCAAAATCTCCATTAACGTCATTGGAAGGTTGGGACTAAATCAGTAACTCATAACTTCATTCCTTTAATTTGTCTGGTAACTGCAGAAACCCTCATGAAAAGCTGTCATGAAAAGTTAATGTAGCAAACATAAATGAAGGAAGAGTGTTTCCTATGGTGAAGTTCACCATGGTGAGTTAACCCAAGTCAAATCCTTCTGTCCCACATATGCCTCATAATGGGGTCTGCATGGGGAGGTCACCTGCTAACGCCACATGGGGTCTCTGTACCATAGTGGTTGCAGAGATATTTCAGTATCAGCCCCACATAGGCTGCCGTGTAGGGTAGCATAGGGCACAGCTTCAGGTTCAGATATTATGCCTATCCACAAGTGACCTAGGAAGGCAGTGATTCCATCCCATAAAGTGGGTGGGGGAGAGGAGCTGCAGTCCCATTCACCCACCTCTGCACTTCACTTGCCTGGAATTGTGGAATTGAAGCTAATTTCACCCCAGATAATATTACCTTTAACCATATGCTTCTAGTCTGATTAGGATGGCCAGAGAAATAGTAAGGGGAGGAGCTCTTAATAGTTATAAAAGAAACAAATTCTGATTTACAAGGCTCCCAGGGTTACTGTCCAAATTCTTGGCTATTGCTGCAAAAAGCACATGTAGGATACTCTTTGTTCTGAAAGTTCTGCCATTGCAGATATATGAGTTAAAGATGGAGTTTGAGCCTTACCATCTCAGTTTTAGAGAGTCTCTGAATGATGTTTTAATGTAACTTTTCTTTGCTGGGTAAATATACAGGTTCTTTTATTCCAAAGGGGTAGCTGTGTTAGTCTATTGTAGAAAGACAACAGAGTCCTGTGGTACTTTTAAAGACTAACAGATTTATTTATCGCATGAGCTTTCGTGGGAGAAAATCCCACTTCGTCAGACGCTTTGAAGATAGGAAAGTTACAGAGACTGACTTTCCTATCTTCAAAGCGTCTGACGAAGTGGGATTTTCTCCCACGAAAGCTCATGCGATAAATAAATCTGTTAGTCTTTAAAAGTGCCACAGGACTCTGTTGAGGTTCTTTTATGACACTGTTACATCAGCTGGTGAAAGTCTGTCAGATCTTGACTTGCTATTTTATTGGGTTTCAGTTCAAACTTCTAAGTAATAATGAAGAACCTTTACAAAGTCTTGAGACACGGCTACTTCATTTTCAAGAATTTCAGTATCACTCACTAAAGTCCTATAATTTCTTCTTAAAAAATTAATTTAAAAAAATCCCCACATTTTTATAGGTATTGAAAATCCTAATATACTTCAGAACTTCCAAATTACAGATCTACACAATTAGCCATGGTAGACAGTGGAGATAATATAGTCCCATTCGCTCACCCTTTGTCTTGTCTTCAGGACAGAGAATGTCTCTTATTATCTGTTTGTATAGCACCTAACTCAATGGGGCCCTAATCTCAGTGAGGGGTCTGTGGTGCTACACTAAAACAGGCAATAATAATAGTAACACTACATTTAATTTGTAATGCTCTATGTAAGACTAACAAAGCTCTGAATGGGATACTATGCTAACTTTGATTCCCACAAAGATTATTTCGTTTAGATCCTTTGCATTTCTAGAGGCAAAGACAACAAAATCCAACCAACATGTTTGCTTAGTCTTCATTTCATTAGAGTAATTTGCACCAGGAGATCATAAAATAGTCCTTTACATTTCTACTGTGCCTTCTCTGGATAGATCTCTATTAGGGTTACAAACATTAATGAATTATACCTAATAACAGATCTGGGAGGCAGATAAGTGTTATTATCCACTTCGTACAAATGGGGAAACAAAGTCATGAAATTATTTTCCCGGTCATACATTAGGGCTGCAGCAGAACCAGAAAAAACCTTTCTCCTGATTCGCAGTCCTGAATTTTATAACAACTTTAGAGACAAAGGAAAGTAGCTTGGAAGCATCTCACATGCAATAAATGTGGTTCCTGTTTCTCCTAACTGTTAAAACATTTGGGATCATTTTTTAAAATGGGCAACCACCTCTTTGAAAACTAAAAGCTGTGCTGTAGCAATGAACCAGGCAGAAGTTGCTACATTTTAATAGGTTATGTTCTTCCATTTACACCCTAGGACAAAAAACCCCCAAAACAATATAATTTATTCTAAAACAAGAACAAATAATGCACAGATGCAATATTAGGTCTTACTCTACCATAGTATTTCCATATGAGGTTTAGCTAAGAAATTCCCCTATATTGCTTAAAACAATCAAAATAAGTCAGAATGAGCATCTTCTACACTGGAAAACAACTACTTAGTCATTAAGCCTGAACTCTCTTTCCTTGTACCTGAGATGAATTTGGGCGCACTGTGAGCAAAAGCCTAAAGAGGACGGGGAAGGGGGAGACTGTGAAGGTGGAGAGGAGAGGGAGAGAGAATAGCTCACAAGGAGGGGAGGAGAAGGAGGCCAAAGGAGGTGGGAGGGAGAGAATGAGTGAAAGAGCAGTGGCAGGGGAAAGAGAAGAGAAAGGTGGAGAGGGGGAAGGATAGATGGAGGGAGAATGGGTATGCAGAAGTGAGAGGAAAAAAGGATAAAGGAATTTGACAATAGGAAGGAAGGACTGGAGGAGGCTTTGTGCTATGTTTGCTCTTACCAAGAAGCTGAAGAGGGCTGCTGCTGGTGCAGGTGCTGGGTTGGTATGATAACATGACTGCTGGTACTGAAGACTCCCCTGCCTGACTGGAGCCTGCTGTCCCCAGACCCAACTGAGTGAAACTGAGCACTGCAGGTGGCTCTCTTAAGGGTGTACGTCAGTGACCACAAACCTTTTTACCATGAAACCACTTCTTCAAAAGCTGAAGGCCCAAGAACATATACAACTGAGACCTGCACCAGAAGGAAATGACTGTGAGGGGGGAACAAGGGGCCTCTTTGAGCTCCAGGGAACCTCTTCCTTCTGTTGCAAGGATCATTGCAGAAGGAGCAGTATTCTGTGAACCAGACTACATATCTGTGAGTGCCACTGTATTTCTCTCTCTTGCATTCCCTTAAGCCTTAGCTCATAAGTGTTGATAAAAATATACCATGGGGGGTTGGGCAGAGCTGACTTTTGGTCATTTAATTACAATTCAATTTTTGAGCAAGCGCAGTTTCTGCTGCTCAGTCTATGGCTGAAAATCCATGTCATTTGTTGGTATCTCCAGAGGGTGCTTCATTCAAGCTGCGGTAACAATTTGAAAGAGGAAGATTCAAAGCAAAAAAGCCGCATGAAATTCTAAATGTCTCATGAGAATATGCAGCAACATTTGTCATCACAAGAGCAAGAAAATTTTAAATGGGAGCAAGTGCATCCCCTTCCAGATGTTTTAAGACATTGTTCATCTGAAGCTATCAGTTGACCTGCTCAGTTCAAAACACTTATTGAGAAGTCTTGTGTTTCTGATATAACAGGCAGATTTGTTACCAATGAAAGTGGAGCTGAAACAGGAATAAAGCAGCAGTTTGGGTGGGTGGGTGTAGGAAGCTATTAATTTCCACAGGAAAACTCAAACTTAGCTTCAGCAGCTGTGAGGACTTAGTGTGGCCTGCTTTACTACTTGCTTGTCTAGAGTACAAAAAAGTCATATGACTTGCTCACTCTCATCATGAGTGTAACCAGTCAGTTTTGGGCAAGGAGTACGTCAAGGCTGTCCGCTGTCAGGCCAGCTGTATGCTCTGGCCATGGAGGCCTTCTCTGTCATCTCCACAGGAGGTTGATGGGGCTGGTGCTCCACGAGCTGGAGTTGAGGCTGGTCCTGTCAGCGTATGCCGACGACGTGCTTCTTGCGGTCCAGGACCTGGGCAAACCAGAGCATTTGGAGGCCTGCCTGGCCATCTATTCAGCAGCCACCTCCACCCAGTTCAACTGGATCATGAGCTCTCACCTGATGGTAGAGGCTGGCTGGCTCCCTCCCACCCGCGCTTCAAGCCATCCGGTGGAGCATGGGTCTGTTGCTCTATCTTGGCATTTACCTTTCTGCCACGCATCCCTCCCTGGAGGAGAACTGGCAAGGTTTGGAGGACAGGGTCTCTGAGTGGCTACGGAGATGGACAAGACTGCTGTGGTGCCTTTCCCTTCAGGGAAAGGCACTGGTCACCAACGAGCTCGTCCTGCCCATGCTCTGGCACTGGCTCAACACTGTGGTCCCGCCCCCGAGTTTCCTGGACAACCTCCAGAGGACAATTCTGGAGTTCTTTTGGCCAGGACTGCACTGGGTCTCTGCAGGGATCCTGAGTCTCCTCCTGGATGAGGGAGGGCAGGGCCTGTGCTGTGTCCACAGCCAGGTCCATGCCTTCCACCTCCAGGCCCTGCAGAGATTCCTCTATAGTGCAGGTAGTCCGGCGTGGAGCCACTTGGCGCGCACCTGCCTCCGCCGCTACCGAGGGCTCCGATACGACCAGCAGCTCTTTTACATCCACCTGAGAGGTCTTCCGCGAGACCTCTCCGAACTGCTGGTCTTCTACCAGGACCTCCTCTGGACCTGGAGACTCGTGTTGGCCTCCAGGTCCCTTGTGCCCACCTATGTTCCCGCTAAGCTGTGCATGGGTGTACGTGCACACAGGTCCTGAACCCAGTGCACACGGGAAAACATAGCGCGCACAAAAATAAAGTTTTTCTAGGAAATTTTAATAATTTCACCTTAGTTCGAAATTCCGCGCTTGGATCTAAACATCTGGTCGGCAGATGGCGCCTTGTAATTAAACATAGATGACATGTACAGGCGGTGTTGCTTCTCGTACTTATATGTAATCTATGGCTTATTCTTCCAAAAACAAACTTTTCCGGCTCAGTCTTTTCTGGAGAGCGAGTCACGCCGGTTAGCCTCTCAAAGTGAGTAGAGTAAAAATAATTTTTAAAGTTGAAAGATAAAGTCATTTCGGTAAAAACCATCCTAAAATGTCACTGTCTCGAGGTTTGAAGTGCAAGCGAACAGCGGCTTCATTTAAATATGAATGGCTGGATGAGTCTATAGAAACGGCAACACCAAACTCCCACAATGTTGCATGCGTTGAACTTCGTGAAATATTCACGTATGATGAAGGCCATGGAGTTGTTTGCTTGTATTGTCAAGATGCCAAAGCTCCTGGAAAATTTTCCACAGGAAAAATGTAGGAGGGTGTATGGTAACTCGATTTTTTAAAGCATCATCTGTGGAGTAAGTCTCATATAGACGATGTAAAAAAACTTAGAAATAAAAACCCTTCTTTACGAGGAGGATTGCTTGGTGTGCTGCTTGAAAGTCCAGCCGAAAAGGTGAGAAGGCAAATTAACCTTGAACACAAGCGTTCAAACCTGTAAGAAATCAAGGTTCTAATTGACAGTGTTTTGTTGGCTATTAAAATGAATAGTTCAATGCTTTCCATTCAGGATTTCAATGAGCACATGCAAAAGTATGTGCACATACCAGAAAATTGGAGAAGCAAAAATTATGCTTTTGAATTTCTTGAAATTATCAGCAATATTGTAAGAAATGATATCATGGATGAAGTAGCATCAGCAACGTTTCATACTTTAGCTGTTGATGGAAGCACAGACATATCCGTCAACAAATACTTGATACTCTACTTTAAATTTAGACCCATAAATTCTACAGAGTATAAAACCTCGTTTGGTGGAATATTACAATTGCAAGGATGTGGTACTGTTGCAATAGTCTCTGCAATCAAAGAGTTTGATAAAAAACACAAGCTTGACCTAATGAAAATGGTGATGTTCACGTCTGATGGTGCCTCCGTGATGTTGGGCAGACTCAATGGTGTAGCTGCACAGCTGCAATGTGACATTCCACACTTAGTCCAGCAACGCTGCATTGCGCACCTTGAAGACTTGGGAATTTCTGATGCGTGGAAAGCGGTCAAGCTGATAAGAGATATCGAAACTTTAATGAGAACTGTCTACACAGTGTTCTGTAGGGCTTCCACACAAAAATGCAAAGGTCAAGACATAGTGAATGCTTCTGAATGTGAATCAGTGGCTTTCAGACCTCTTAATGAAATGCACTGGTTGTCTAGGCACTGTGCTCTTCAAGCAATTATTCGCAACTACAATCCTCTTTTGGAATATTTCGAGCAAGATAAAGATAACAATCCAATTTCTAAATACTGCTACAAAAAGCTAAAAAGCCTGCAATACCGAATAACTTTAGAAGTTTTGAATGATGTTTTGTCAGAGCTGACTTCATTATCTATGCATTTTCAAAAAAGAGGCCTGACATCTCTTGAAGCATTTCATCTTGCATGTGGTAAATTCAACAAGATCGGGGGACAATACCTTGTCGATTCACTTTCATGGAGTGATAAAGTTAAGGCTCTTCTAGACATGAGCTCTCAAGAAAATATTCAAGAGGATACTAATTCAATAATTACTTTCATAAACATCCTGTGTGCCCATTTGGCAGACAGGTTTCTAGAGAATGAAGTCCAGGAGTGGTCTGCTTCTGACTGTGTAGCAATAGCACAGTGTGAGTTCAGTTTTGGAACTGAGCAGGTCAATTTTCTATGTTCAAAATACAAAGACTTTCTTGCTGAAAATACTGTCATGGCCAATCAGTACAATGACTTCAAGTTTGCAGTAGGCGAAAAAATCAAAAACAAATTGGTCTCAAGTTATCCAGATATGGTGACATTTGCACATCAGAACAAACAGTTTCAGGATCTGGCAAAGTTAATGGATATTGAAGGAACATTCCTAGCATCCAGTGCAGACTGTGAGCATGGCTTAAGCTTAATGAACACTCTTAAAACCATACTACGGAATCGTTTACAAATAGATCATTTGGACATGCTGATGTGTGTTAAGAGTTATCAGCGTGGCGGAGGATTAATAGATCTGGACAGAGTTTATTCGGAATGGGCAAATGCCAAAGATTGCAGAGAGAAATTATAAGGTAAGTGATAGTTTCTCTGTGCAGTCTTTGACATTTAGACCATTGGTCTGTAAGCAAATAGACCCACTAAAACAGCTGTATAACAGACTATCAGACTAGAGTTCATCTGTAGTGTACCTTATTGTAGGCCTAGCTTCATGTGCATGTACTGAGTTGTTTGACATTTTAAAGTTAAAACACAGGCATTGTTTCACATGTTTTACTTTTGATGATTCTGTTGAATGCCCATATAATAGTACACTTAGTAAATAGTCTTTATTATATTATCATCTGGATATGCTCGTGTTTGTCTAGGCTATGTTTCTGCAGTTTGCTTATTAGACGGTCAAGTGAGACAGTATTGAAAACCTTGCAAAAGTCCAGATATCTCATATCTATTGTTCCCCCCACCCATCCACAAGATTTGTCACCCTGTCAAAGAAGGATATTAGGTTGGTTTAATATTATTTGTTCTCAACAAATCCATGTTGACTATTACTTATCACCTTATTATCTTCTTATCACTTACAAATTGATTGATTATTTGTTCCAATATCTTTCCAGGTACCAAAGTTACACTGACTGATCTGTAATTCCCTGCATTGTCCTTGTTCTCTTTTTATAGATAGAAACTATATTTGCCCTTTTCTAGCACTCTAGAATCTCTCCTGTCTTCCACAATCTCTACCGTCCCCCACAAGTTCTCAAAGATCATTGTTAATGACTCAGAGGTCTCTTCTGCCATGTCCCAATGTATTTTGTCAGACTCTGTCTGACGAAGTGGGATTTTCTCCCACGAAAGCTCATGCGATAAATAAATCTGTTAGTCTTTAAAAGTGCCACAGGACTCTGTTGTCTTTCTACAATAGACTAACACGGCTACCCCTTTGGAATTTGACTACTGATTTGTAGACATCTAATTGGTTTAAGCAATTCTTGACTTGCTCTTTCCCTATTTTAGCCTCAGATCTTACCCTATTTACATTATGATGTTCGTTATGTTAATCATCCAATCACTGCTAACCTTTTTGGTGAAAACAAAAAAAGCCATTAACACTTCTCCCATTTGCTACAATGTATTGTCTTTTCCTTCCCATTGAGTAATGAACCTACTCCGTTCTTAGTTCTAAAGTATTTGTAAAATGTTTTCTTTATGTTCTCAGCTCGTTCAGTCTCATTTTGTGCCTTAATGTTTCTAATTTTGTCCCTACACGCTGGTGGAAGATGTGGAGGATTTTATCGATTCCTTGCCTTTTTGTGGCTGAAGCACAGAAACTGATACTAACTTCTCAGTTTAAGAAGAATTAGACTGTGATTGGTGATTCAGTTTCCTGTTTATCAGAAATCTCAGTGTACATGTTTATGAATAAACCATTCAACTACTCTGGCAGGCTTTTCTTTTGTCAGGTTAATTCATATTTACTGATTTTAGTAAAATTAAATAAATAAAAACCCAGTTCATTTGGCTTATGTACATATATTGAATAGGAGACACAGGACCTCCATCCTAATATGTCTGACAGTAAAGCACTTTTACGAGTGAACTAGTAAATGGCATCTGGTTTTTGAACACACATATGCTAGTATTAAAATTGGATTTTTCAGTAGGACAACTGATTTTCTTACCAAATCACACTATGAGTCCATTTCTTTTATATCACAGTACAGATTCTCTTGACTGAAAGAGCTAACGGGGGTTAGTGCAGCTTGAATGAGATCGGCCATACTCCAGAACAAGCACGCAAGACACATAGAATGATTTAGTTAGTAGCACAGAGTGAGTAAATTAGCAGGGGATGAATTGTGCTCTCTCAAAATGTAACCTGTAGTGGCATCTTCCCTATATCACTAGCTTGAGAATCAGCTGCACTTGAGCTTCAAACCATATTCCTTTAAGGGACAGCTCAGGCCTAGATGAAATAATTTTAGGGCCCTATGCACTATGGAAATTAGGGCGGGGAGCATCTTCCTTAAACTAGACAGATTATGAGATACACAAGACAGTCACAACCCTAGGCAAATCTCTAGTGTGCCCTTCACTTGTTAACCCCAAAAGAGCGGTACTCAACTGTGTGTGGCAGGGTGGAGTGTCGTCAGACGCATTGGACTTTCAGGCTAGGCATCACACAAGCCTTCTGATTGTTCAGTGGTTATTGTAGAAGGGTAGGGAACCAAGTGCCAGGTCACAATGACACTCACTCAGGTTGTCCCAGCCACCCTCTGAATCATGATGTGAAGTGGCTGGGCCGAATGTGAGTGAGTGGCATTGCGACCTTGTCATGACAAAGGGGCAAGCCATCCAAATCTGAGTGAGTGGTTTTGCAATCTGAAACACTGGGCCACAACACCACTCTCTTTTTGTTTTCCGTTTTTGTCTTTTTGTTTTTTTCCCCCAGGTGATAAGGGGTCCTCTGCAGACAGGAACCCTGTGCAAGAACACTGAGCACACATTGATTAATCCGGGCCTGGGACAGCTTTCTCAAGTTTAAAGCACCACTCAACTCAAAATAGAGATTTTTATGTGTGGATTGGAGCTGGGGAAGGGGAAACACTTGAGTTATACCTCAAGCTAACATTTCAGTGAAGGTGAGCCCTTGGTGGGGGAGGAAGGTACCATAGGAACTGCTATAGCAGGTTTATACCAGTGGTCCATCTAGCTCAGTATCCTGCCTGTGATAGTGTCATCAGATTCTTCAGAACAACATACAAGATTACCTCTAACAAAATGATTAGTTTATTGCAGAATTTTCTCCCAAACCTCAGGCAGTTAGTCGTTTGTTTATACTCAGAAGGAAAAGGATATATACCCGTTGTTACAAAAATAAACACAAATTTTGTTCAAATCCTTTCTAATATAACTGGATGTTCTTATTATCCATATAAATATTCAATCATCTTTTAACATTTTTCAGCTTGATGAGACTTTGCAATAGTATAACCCCAGGCTAAATGAACAAAAAATATTTCCCTTTATCAGTTACAAAGGTATTGTCATTCATTTTGATACTGTGTACTAAGAAGAAGTCCAGATGAGTGCCTGATTTACTTTCTTCACACCATTCATTATATTGCATGTATCTATCATGTCCCTTCTTAGTCTCCTTTCCAGTAGACTAACCAGTCTTGATATTTTCAACCCTTTCACTATTTTAGATGCCTGTATTTGGACCCCTTTTATTCTGGTGATCTCTTTTTTGAGATGAGGTGACCTGAGCTGAATACAGTAGTTAAGATTTTGAATCACAGATGTAGATGTATTCAGCCAAGGGGATACTGATGTAATAATGTTGTGCTTTTAAATCCAAAAACATCTAATGGCTTGTGTACACATTATCTCTGAAAACTTGTGGCGATCAGGGGAGGTACCTGAAGATTGGAAAAATGTAAATATAATACCTATCTTTAAGAAAAGGAAAAAGGAGGATCTGAGGAACTACAGACCAATCAGCCTCACCTCACTCCCTGGAAAAATAATGGAGCAGGTCCTCAAAGAACCCATTCTAAAACACTTGGAGGAAAACAGGGTGATCAGGAACAGTCAGCATGGATTCACCAAGAGCAAATCACACCTGACCAACCTAATTGTCTTCTATGATGAGATGACTGGCTTTGTGGATGTGAGAATAGCCTTTGACGTGATATACCTCGCCTTTAGCAAAGCTTTTGATATGGTTTCCCATGGCATTCTTGTCAGCAAGTTAAGGAAGTATGGGTTGGATGAATGGACCATAAGGTGGATAGAAAGCTGGCTAGATCATCAGGCTCAGTGGGTAGGGATCAATGGTTTAATGTCTAGCTGGCAACCAATAACAAGCAGAGTGCCCCAGGGGTCGGTCCTGCAGATCTCACAGAGCAGGAGTGTCTGTGCTTCTATTCCACTAAATGTCATTTGTGGCATCTATTACCTGAGCACCCTATAAAAAGCAAAAAATAGGGCCCTGAGTCCTTGGGTAGGATGCACCTGCATTTACCCCTCTTTCTGCCTAACCTCTTCAATAGAGCAATTTGTTTGTTCTCCCTTGGTTTGCAACTTCCTGAAAAAGTCACATCAGTGGTACCAATTGGAAGAACTGTAGCCTAAGGTTTCATTTCAAGCCAGCTTTTTCAAAGGTTTTGAAAGTCTTTATACAGCAAAGGAGTATTTTGGTTTGTTTCAATGTGACATTTAAAATCCCACTCATTTTTAAAAATCTTTTCATACAAACTGTCAAAGCATCTTGACAGCAGCCCCTGATTTTCTATTTTTTATAATAATGAGTCTAAGCAAGACAAAAGCGGATCGTAATTCCACTGTAAATGTTTTTCTTAGCAAAATAATATCCATGGTGCTTAAAAATATGGGGATTTTTCAGCTATATATATAATTGCAAGGATTGTATTACAAAGAATTGTGTCACACAGTCACTGTACAGTCAAGAAGTCACTCTTCCTGGAGCTTGGCTTTATTAACAAAATTGCATATCCAAAATAACACAATAGTGCTGTGGCAATAGTCTGATTGAGATAGCAGTCTATGGCAACAGTCTGATTGAGAAAGATTTTGAAAAAATTCTTGAGATTGTAAATGACTCACTGAAAACCCACACAACAAAATCCTGCATATCCTGAGTCTTTAAACACCCCTTTAAAATGGCAGGTCTGCTACATCTTTTTATCCAGAGAGAGTCCCTTATATTGCATTAATTTTAAGTCAATTTTTAAAGCATCTGCATAGAAGGAATTTGTTCTTTGTTTTTCAGTATGAAATTTAGTTATGCTTTTGAAATTCTCTTCCAAATCCTGTCATGAAACTCAAAATGAGGGAGTGTCCAAATGCCAATCTTTCATCTAAATGAAGAACAGATGCAGCAGAAACAGCCTCACAATATTGTTTATTATTTATACAATGTCACATTTGTGCATGGTGCTTTCATGCAATTAAGAAATGACAGGTCCTTGGCAGAAGATTTAGTTTAATTAAGAAATTAACACAGCAAGAGTTGGCTGTAAAGAAATGGTGAAGAATGGGAAGAAGGTTACAGTAGTGAAATGTAGAAGAATGCAGCAAAGGAGCATTGATAAGGACTGTTGCTGTTTCTAAGACCTACATAGCCTTGAAAGCTAGTCAGAACTAGTTGCCTGTTTCTGTGTCTGTTATTCTGCTCTTGCTCCTTCTAAATAAGAGTGGATAGTAGCTGAACCAATAAGAAGCTGTAGCTCTTTCCTCTCTAATGTATTCTGAGGATTTATAAAGGATACTGCCCGACGTCATGGGAGCGAAGATTTCCTTTGTTCTCTCCCCATGAGCGCTCTCGTATTCTGAATAAAGTAAAGTTTCATGATGACACTAAAGTTTATTGATTCAGAGTATTCTTCGACAGAAAGAACATGAGATATCCTCATTGTTACACACACATTTTATTAATTCCTTTAAAATATATTAGAATTTGAGAACAGTATTTATAAGGAAAACTAATAAAAGGTCAGTGGTTAAAATGGGGAGTTCTAATTAAAAATTGATATTATGACTCAATGTGATAGCGTTTAACTGAATTAGAAATACAACAGTAGAAGGAGGACACAAATAATATCTTTTATTGGAGCAACTTCTGTTGGTGAGAGAAGCAAGATGAATAGCTCAGTGCAGCTCGAAAGCTTGTCTCTCTCATCAACAGAAGCTGGTCCAATAAAAGATATTACCTCACCCACCTCGTCTAATATCTTAGGACCAACACGATTACAACTACATTGCATACAAATAGCAATATAGTTTATATACACATTTTAAGTTATCAGGATATTTTTTCTTCACACCATATATTGTATAAAAATACCATTTAACCATAACTGTCTATCAGGGAAAATTGAAAACTCTTAAGGTTCTTGTTGAGTTAGCCAGCTATCACAATAATATGCCTCATTTCTGAATGTCACTAGGTAATAATTTAAACATGTTTCTTTACCCTCAGTGCCATATGAGGGGATCCAATACTACAGCCCCCACCAGCCTCATCTGAGGTTGATATACTCACAAATTCATAATTTTCAAGCCAGAAGTGTAGCCACAGCAGCCTCTCTCCTAGCTGTTTGGTGGAATGTTTATGAAGAAATACATAGCATATACTCTTTGGCTATGTCTACACTGGCAAGTTAGTTCAAATTAAGGAAGCTTAATTTGAACTAACTAAAGCCATGGCTACACTAGGCTTTCATTAGTTCGAATTGAGTGCTTCCTTAATTCGAATTAATAAATTCAAATAGGCTATTCGAACTAAGGGTTAATTCAAACTAGTTAGTTCGAATTAACCAATGTGGCCAATGTTAGTTCAAACTAATTGCTTAGTTCGAACTAACCAGCCCATTGAACTCAATGCAATTCGCTAATTCGAACTAAGCAAGTGCCATGAATGGCACTTGCTTAGTTCGAACTAAATTTTTCTAGTTTGAATTAAGTTAATTTGAACTAACTAAAATTAGTTAGAATTAGTTCGAATTAACTAATTCGAACTAACTTTAGTAAGTGTAGACATAGCCCAAGTGTCTGCATATTTTGAATCAGGGTTTAGCTATAGAATACAACAGAGCTAACACAGAAGTCTTATGAAGTGTTTATTTTCCCTCTCTACAACTATTTTTAATCAAGACCATGTCTGAAGATGATTGGTGAAATCCTGGTACCATTGAAGTAAACAGTAAAGCTCCATTAGCATCAACAGTTTTCCCATTTACTTCAGTGGGGCAAAGATTTCACACATCATGTCCACAAACCATCAGAATGCAGCTCTATTTTCAATCATTCCTTAGCTAACTACAAGAAAGCTATGCTGAAAGGTGGTGGAATAGGATCAAGTATGACTTCCTAGCTAACAACACAGGCCAGAGAGAGCTGCATCACCTTACATTGCAAGGAGGACCTCCATTGACTGATTTTTTTTGCCTTGCATGACTACCCTGTTGATACTGGCCACAACAGCTATTTATTATTTATTTAGTGAAGGCAGCATGCTAGGTGCTTTTCAGCCACCAGTGGAGAAGGCAAGAACACACTTTCACAAAGCAAACCTCTAAGCCAGGGGCAGCAACACAAAAGATAAGAACCATTTTAAAGAAATACTTCAATAGTCAAGTGTTTTGAGAGCTGCAATGGGTGTAGTCTCCTGGTGGAGGAAACTGCTGGACAAAGGTGCCTGCTGTAGGGCCCCCTGGTGTGGGGACAGGGTGGGAGCCTAGACCTCCACAGAGTCCCTTGGTGACAGAGTGGAACTGGGACACCGGCATGGGCTGCCCACAGGATCCCCTGGCAGCAGTGGTGGCCTGGAGCCAGGAGTGGGCTGCCCACAAGGTCACCTGATGATAGGGAAGGGAGCCCAGAGCTGCAAAGGGGGCAGCCAAAGAGCCACATGTGGCTCCAGAGTGCAAGTAGCAGACCCTTGCTCTAAGCCAACCTGAGCGGCTTGTCAGCAACACTTGTGAGGGCCTGTACACTTTCAAATGATCTTTCTCAGAGGCAGAGCAGTTAGCCTTTGCAGTGGGCAAGCTAGGCAGCCACCTAGGGCTGCCGATTTTAGGGGCTGTCAAATTTCCCCCAGGGAAAAGAGGCTCAGCAGAGCCGCAGACTCGGGCAGAACACTTTTTCCACCCTGTCCTGCTGCGGCCAGGCTGGGGAGTTTCAAATCTTTTGCTCTGAGCATGCTCAAACATAGCGTGCTCAGGGCGGGAGCGGCCTGGTTCAGGAGTGGCTCTGCCAGTAACACCTGCAGCTCCGGGCCTCCGGCCAGATAAAGGGGGGTGGGAAGGGGCCATGGGGTCCAGGAAGGGGCTGTCGGGGCAGGCAGAGGAGTGGGGTAGGGGCCGTGGGGGGGGGTGAGGAGTGGGAAAGGGGGCGTGAACGCTGGGGGGGGGTCACCAAAAATAAATTTGCCT
>ML685874.1:8945114-8976100 GCA_007922175.1 Pelusios castaneus | reverse complement strand
CCATGGATGCTGGAAAGCAGTGTTAGGGGTGGCGGGGGATAGCAAGGAGTGTCCCCCATGGGTGTTGGTTAGGATGTTAGGGATGGTGGGGGATGCCAGAGAGGGTGTCCCCCCCTCCCCCATGGGTGTTGGTTAGTGATGTTAAGGATGGTGGGGGATGCCAGAGAGCATGTCTCTTGGGGATGCTGACTAGAGATGCAGGGGATGGTGGGGGATACCAAGGAGGATGTCCCCCATGGGTGCTGGTTAGCAATGCATGGGCGGGTGGGGGATACCAAGGAGGGCATCCCTTGTGGGTGCTGGCTAGGGATGCAGTGGACGGCAGAGAAGACTGGGAGCCAGAGAATGTGGGGAGAGACTGGAGCTGGCTAGGTAAGGAGGGAGCGAAGATTGGGACGAAGCGCCCCAGAATGTGGCCTGTCTCACATTAGCCTGCTCTCCACAAATACCTGTAAAAGCTGTGGGGGAAGCATGTCTCATCCCCTCTAGTGCTGCTGCACACAGAGGCTGACAACCTACTAATGTTGTTATCGCTCTGTTAGCTCAAGTGGCAGGAGGCAGCACTGTGGATCTAAAGGTGCCACAGGGCTTATGAGCCATGTGGCTGTAAATATGGGTTCCATATGATGGAACTTTTGGTTTTTTAGTCTCTCTCTTTTTAAAATGTAGGCTGTTACACACAAATCTTCATTAACAATAATTAATATTGCAAAGAGAAGAACTCTGAAGTTAGGAAATACCAATGTTAAAGCTGCCTCTACAGCCATGATTTGACATCCTTTTGTGTATGCACTGAGATGGTTTTTTAATTGCACGATCACATATTTTTTTCCACAGGTCCACTGTCTCAGTCAGGGCACATAATGATCTGCTGTTGTGTGTCTTATTTACTGCACCCTATTTAAGCTCTGCTTGTAATACAGAATTATTAATGTGTGAATGGACTTTTCTGTCTCACTCAACATTGTTATATCTGAGAGAATAACAAATGTTAATTCATTTTCACAACATCCCTTTGAGATGAGGGGTTATTATCCTCTTTTCACAGATAGAGAGTTGAAGCATAGAAAGATCAAGATCAAAAGCATCCACTGATTTTTGGGTACCTAATTTGAGAAATATAGGATCTAATTTTTTTCAGGTGTGATGGTTCTTAGCATTTTATAGTGGTTTATTTGTTCAAAACATAGCTCCTACTGATTCCAATTGCACCTGTGAGCGCTCAGCACTTCTGCAAATCAGCCTCTTAAAATCTCAAGTTGGGCATTCAGCACATGAGGACCACACAATTAGTTACCTACTACCTGTGATGATTTTGGCTTGTGTGGCTTGCCCACTGTTAGAAACTGACACTGAGATAAAATCCATTTCTCCAGGAAAGCATTCACTGCTTTAACCATGTGACCACTTCTTGTCTTTCTGCAGTCCCCTTCCTCATTCACTACACTTATTTCACCTTCTGCAAGGACTGGCACAAGGGTCCTACAGACAGTCCAGTTCACAAAGCCCTGGTTCGTTCTCTGGAGTGGTCTGTCCTATGCACTGACTGAGGCAGGGTCCTGTGGAAAAATACCATCTGATCATATATTTTAAAATGATCATACATAGGGCATAGCAACTTTAATTTTGGCACTTCCTAACTTTTGAGTGCTTGATTTTTGAAACCATAATATTATTTTAATGTAGTTTCTTGTGTAATTTTTATACATGTTAATAAAGATTGTGGCTTAGGCACTATTAAAAGTGTCTTCTAAGTCCTTGGGATTTTTTTTACTACAAAATATTATAAAAGTTACAATTTTTTCTTAATTTTCTTTCAGCTTGTGTTTAAATATTATTTGGTGTCACCAAAGTAAAAAACATACGGCGTTATAGCTACTTTCATAGCTCTTCCACGACAGCAGTCCTTCTTTGTTGCTGTCATGTTAGGTTTGCACATGCAAGGAGCTGGCCATGAGAACAGTGGGGCTGCTACTATTGGGTTGATTTGTTGAGCTCTAGTTCTCCTTATTTGCAAGTCTAGGTGCCCCTTTCCTTCTTAACCCAATACTGGTCTTTTCTTCTCAATGCTCCTTTTCCTTTATCCTTATTCTGTGCCAAGAAAATCTTTCAGTGAGTTCTCTGTAGGTAACGTTTCATTAAAAAATAAAAATAAAACAAAATTGAAATACCTTGCCCACAACACTTTAGGTAGTTGCTCTAGATCTCTCCATTGCAGCATTGGTTGATAATCTGGCCTTTGAGATGGGAAGGGACATGGCGACTGGGATCCCAATAGCCTGGCCTGATGGCCATAGTACTGCTGCTCTTACAACTAGCAAACTACACATTTGCAAGCTTACTGTGATGATAGCGGTAAGCAGCTTCTGTCAGTACAGAAGTAACACTGTATATACTAACAGTGACTGTTTTTACATTCACTTTCAATAGATTGAGCCAGTTAAATAAATACTGTTCTTTTACGTAAGACCTACAATTTCGGTTTTGTAGCATTGGTTATAGAAAGTTGTTCATAACATCTTTTTAAAAAAAATGTTTTGAAGACTTAACCATCACCATTGTTTCGAAACAACATAGAGTAGTTAAGAGATTCAGGAAGACAAACGGACCAGCAAGCTAGAACTTAAAACGAAACAAAAACAAACCAAAAAAAATTGTTGGATTGTAACAGTATAGAGGCTTATTTAAATATGTAACTTTTACCTTAGGAGGTATTTTTTATTGCGGTTTACCTGCCACTATATCACATCACTATATTACGGTTAAGATTTAATTTTACCCAACACAGTTACCCAACTGCATATTGTGTCTAATTTTCAGTAAACATTGTTTTTAGTGGAGAAATTCTATGTGGTAGTGGGGAGGAATAATGAGTTAAGATTTTTGCCATATCAGTGGATGCTGAGTGTGGGAGATCCAGGATGAAATACCAGAGAGACGGGTAAAAATGTACATTGGATGGAGACTAGTAAAGAGTGGAGAGGTAGATTTAGGAATCATCAGTGTAGAGAATGGTAACTTAGCCCTGGTCTACATTGCCCTGCAATTTTGGCGGCAATTGAAGGTAGATATGTAAAGTTCATGCATATCTCCCTCTGATTGTCTACTGCCTACTTACCATGCATCTTCAGTAGACTGAGTCAGAGGGAAACCCATTCCCCCTGACTCAGTGGCCAGCTCTTTGCCAGGGTGGTCTTACTGGTTCGACTTCCAGATCAACTGAGCAGGTCTTCATGGACCCAATCAGTCGATCAGGGAGACTGATCTGATGGCAGTGAATTTGCCACTGTTAGTGAAGATAGGTCCTCTGAGGATCAAAAACTGAGCTAGTGCTAGAGTTATGCATGACACTATAACTAGGTATAATTGGATTAAAATAAAGAGGAGAAAAAATTAGGATAACTATCAGGAGAAACATTTGGTCAGTGAGATGATTAGGTTTCCAAGGGAAGTGGTGGAAGCCCCATTTTCTGCAATGTACAAAAATAGATCATGATTCTAGGGGTTAATCTACACTGTACTCTGAGCCTGGGTTCTGACTCAGGTTTGAGCCCAAGCCTCTTTTTGATCCACATGCATCAATGTGACCCAGGTCAACAAGCACACAAGACTTAGTCCTAGGACCCTTGTTGGGGGTGGAGGAGAATAGATTCTAAGTCCTGCTGTGGTTGAGGTCCAAAGCCTGTCATTTTCCATTCTTATGGACATTGCTTAAAGTTGCACGCCCAAGTCAGAAGGACCTTGTATAGACCCATAAGCATGATTGTGAGACCCAGGTCCAACAATTGTTTACCCAGGTTACAGTGCAAAATGGATCACTCGGAATGTTCCCAAGCCCAGCTCCTTCAGACCTAGGTTTAATAGAGTGAGTGAGTGTGCATGTGCACGTGCTAGAGAAGACCGAGTGGGAAATTGTCTTGCATTAGTGGTGAGATGGGCTAGACCGCCTAGTGTGTGTATTCCACTACAATCTGTAAGGAGTTAAAGGCACACTAATTGTGTGGCCTTTGTGTTGTGTGGATGAATTTTGGCACTGGCACTGATTTCAGAAGAGTAAATTTTTATTCATTTAGTTAAAGCAATCTATTTCTGAATGTTCTTCACTGAGAAGCTGAGAATTCATTTTCAGAAATGAAATACAAACATATGAGAATCAGGCCCTGATCCTGGATTGTACAAGCCATAATCATATTGATGGTTTTGGGGATGTAGATGTCATAAATTTAACCACCTTCATGTGGTTGGTAGCTGGACCTCCTTGCCATAAGGGCTGGAAAATACCAATAGTTAATCTAAGTAGCAAGAAAAATTTTACTGCCTTCTCTCCAAAAAGGAAAAAAAAAAAAATAGATATCTAAATTTGAATTGGGCACTTTAGACATCCACGCTTTAAAATTTTTTATATTCTTATTAGACCGCTGTCTGTCGTTTTTATTTTCATCCGAACTTTGATATAGACTATCTTGAATTGACTATGTTGTAAAAGCAGATAGAAATAACATATTTTGAAGGGGTGAGGACTAAGTAATCTCTGTCGGGTCTGAGGACCAAAAGAAAGAATAAGTATCATCACTGTTGGAGTGCTGATTATTATTATTGGTTTTGTAAAAATAAAAGTGAAGAAATTATATCTGCTTCAAGTAGTTTGCTGTCTAAATTAGACACGTCTCTGGTATAGACATTTTTCAGTATTGAAAAGGGAGACTAGCTCTTCTGTTTGTAGTAGTGGGGTAAAGTTTGCTTATTTTATGGTTTTCTGTCTCCCTGTACCCCCCTGCTGTTTATAAATAAATATCTGATCAGGAAGTTGGAGCATTTGTAAATGAAGACCGTTAATCTTAGTCTTGCCTTGAGAAATATAATCCGTGGATATCTGCATTATATCCTCATCCGCGGATACAATGCGGATATCCGCAGGCCATTTCTTGCAGATGCAGATTGGATACGGATCCACGTATTTGTATCCGCGCAGGGCTCTAGATATCAGAGTTAAAAGGCTATAATATAACAGCAGTAGTGACAGTATGTGGGTTTTTTTTTTTTAAAAAAAAAAGCTTGAAAACCACATGATATGAAGCACTAATTTGTGCTTTATTCATTAAACAGTATACAAATGATGCTTTTAATCCAGGTATATGGTGGTTGTTTCCAGATGAGAGAGATTATTACAAAATAAAAATAGGTAAAGTAAAAGCACTACAAATACCATAGTATTTTCATGAAGCTAAAAGCAATTTCCCTAAGTTTTAAATGACATCCCCCACACAGGATTTGTCTCAGCTGACAAAGATCTGTTTTTTTTTTTTTTACACTATAAATTATAACATCTTTCTCTTTGTAAAAATCCAAGAGGAGGCAAGCCAAAACATCATAGTAGATAGTTGAGTTAAAGCTTTGGGGGGGGAGGGGGGGTAGGTGGGGTAATAGGGTGATTTTGATTAGCTTACATTGAGGTTAAAATCTACCTCTTCTTTGTCTCCAATATAACCTTGAATCGAGATGGCCATCTCAATGTAAAAACATACGTTTTGCTGCAGTGAAGATATAAATATAATTTACGATTTTAAGCAGTGATAACAAAGCACAAGGTTCAATCTGGACATGACTTTTCCAGAAATCTCTGATATGCTGTGCTAAAAAATTAGGAACAAAAATAGTAAGAGGCTGTGTTTAATGCTTATTGAATGCTAGTCTATAGTAAACTGTTGGGAGGAAGGTTGGCTTACTTAACACGTTTGTCCCTTCCATTAATCTGTAAGAAACCTCTCAAGATATGAGACTGCCAGAAATTCTAACAAAGCCACCAAAGACCAAATTTTACGTTTTTGTTTTTTTTTCTTAAAAACAAACAGAAAAATTTTCTCCCAAACCTTTGTTTCAGACCACATTTACACATAAAGAAGCATAAAAAGGGCACAAACTGAACTCTTTAGGCTTTTTTTTGCTGGTTACCTTGCTTGTTCCACAGTCATGCAGCTAATGAAAAGCTGAGCTTCCTGTTAAGCAGGTATACTTGGAGTTGCACCTCTCTCTCTGTCTGTGTCTCACAGCTGATCACAAAAGAAGAAAACAGTGATTGAACAGAACAAAACTAAACGTGAGGTTTTATCTTTTCTTCTTGGCCAACCGTCATAAATCTGGTTGTAATCTAGTCAGCTCTCAATGCCTGAGCACGGTCAGCCCTGCGTAATACTTCTACTAGTACTGCAGGCAGTGTTTTTGATTGTGCAATAAGAGGTTCTCACCCTCTAATTATTACTGAACCAATACCATATTAAGTGCTGCTAGATGTCCACTTTTTCATGCAAGATAGAAAGGCATTCTGATCACTTGTGATATTAAAAAGAGGGATGTCCCTTTTGTCACGTGCAGTTTCTTAGAAGACTAACAACACTTGATTCATAAACTCACAAATAACAGCAGGATATTTTGGCACCTACATTATGCTGAATGAATAAATTAAAAATACCACATATTGCCTGTTAGTGTTTGTGTTCCTTGCCTTTTAGTTTCCAGCATTGCATGTGATTTTAGTCAGCTGAAACCCACTCACTGACCCTTCTGGAAGTTTGATGTGTTTGACATTTATACTATACTCATCACTGAGGTAGCCAGTTCCCTGAATTGTAACTAAATTCTTTGTAACTAAACATGTTGGCATTACTCTTTTTTTTTTTTAAACTAAAAGGTTATTGCTGTCCTTTGTTCTCCTGTAGTGCCTGCGATCAAGAGTCTCTTGTTTCCTGTTGTTGCAGTTGAAGTAGTGTCATAGAGGACATATTTATTCTTTATTATTTTAGTTGTCAAGTTGAACTGTTGTGTTGATCATAAGCAAAAACTTTCTTGATGGCTTTCTTTTTAAATATCGAGAAGCTTATTCTATGACTCTTTCTAATCTTGCCTGCCTTTACTTGTTTTCAGCATTGCCAAAAGTTAAAATTTGATTTGGATCATCCAAGCCACTTAAAAATATGTTCTGTTTGCCTTAAATGTTGGCATTCTTTATTACACTAAAATCTTAGTTTGCTCATCATTCTCAATTTCTACTGGCAATGAATGAACGAGAAATCCAGTTCTCTATTCCCCTTCCTTCCACATCCATTTTTGCTCCTTGAACTAGTCTAGCTAACAGTTTCACTGTTGTGGGGAAATCAATAGTTCTCTCAAGGTAAGATCATCTTCAGATTGTTTAACTGCTGTTTCCTGAATTGTAGATCGTGCTAACATAAGCAAATGGATGTATTTCTTTTATAAAACAACTTTACTCTTTTAGAGTAGTGGGAAAGTTTAAATTTGGATAATCAACTCTTTTAAACTAAATTAAAAGGATACTTTTGGGAAATAAAACAGTAAGGAAATGCTATTCTAATGGTACCAAATGTGGAACAATTTCAAAGTATACTAATGCATTTTAGTTGTGTAGAAAAGATCAAAATGGGCACATTTAATACAGGGTCTAATGTTATTCAGTAAAATCTGTTCAAAGGTATGTCCCAGGCCTGTTATATATGGCTCTCAGAAACCTACTTCCTAGTATACTTAATACTATTTACTCTTTGTGAAGTCCAGCCACTTTCAGTGCAAGAGCCTTCTCCGTTAATCTGACCATGACACACGGTTACAAAAGTGATTTTAACAGTTGTGGCCTTCATCTCAGGAAGAAAATCTGTAGTTTGTCAGAAGCAAAGACCAGAAGAATAAAAGCTGTTAATATAGCATTTATGGCCTTCTAGATTAGAAAATAGAGCAAGTAACAACTACCTCCTCTATCTAGTGCTTATCAAGCACCTATTGCTGTAGTAACCGTTTCCCCCAAAATAATCCTGTGGAAGACCTGGTCAGACAAGTGGACTCTTTCTCTTGGCTTCTGGAAAAGTTCCTGGAAACAATTTTCTCTCTCCTTTTAATGTATGGCTATGTGATCTGGGATTCATATCACTTTTTCTTTTCGTATCCTTCCCACATCAACAGCAATGACTACGTTAAAGAACTGAATCTTGGGTTTTATTCTGAGGGCAGGGAAGCCAGGGCTCACTCATCTCTAGAATGGAATTCCATTATCTGAAGCCATTGCCAGGAAAACTCTTGTCCTGTCCTTAATGAGTTTTTAAACCCTGTGGAGCATGGCTGTTTAGGAAGGTTGAGTTCTTCTATTCACTAATTTGGTATAATGCAATGAAGAGCCTCATAGATGAGGACTATCACCTTGGAATTAGCACATTTCTTTATGGGGAGCCGGTGTAGTGTGTGGAGCACCAGAGTGCTGTTTTGTCAGTAGCTGGGCTGGTGATGCTTGTAAGGTGTCAGGTGGTTCTGATATTATTGCCTTTGTCTTATACAGGCAACTAGTCCTACACCCCCTCCCCCCCTCGCCCACCCTTCTTTTGAGAAAAAAAAAAAAGTGTCTTGATTTCTCTCACTTGCTATCTGGTCATCCTAGAGGCTTGGGACCAGTTAGTATATTTTAAAGGTCCGTGTACTTATTCTGTAGCACAATGAAGTGTGGTAACTGAGCAAGGAAGTTATGAAGTCATGTTCAACTGGTCAGGTTATTACCTTACTAAAGAAGTTCAGCCTTCTTTCAGATACAGATAAGACAATGTTATGAGGCAGCTGCAGCTCTTATAAGTGTCCAGAAACACAAAGGGGTCAAGAAAAACTCTCAAGCCACAGAATGACATGGCATTTTGAGGTATTTTGTCACTGAGAGATGCCGTGGTGGGTGGCTCTTCAAAATGTTTTTATTGTGCTATTGCTGTTAGCGTTGAAGTGAGTGACATACAGAGTGTAGGGGACATCTACACAGTGACCTGTAGATGTTTCATAGGATGGGTGATTACTGTGTTGAAGAACACTGTTGGTGACCAGCCTGGTAGGGAATGTTTGTCACTGTGCTCTAAGGCTATGGCTACATGGGGATTAAAACACTTGGGCTTGTGGGGGCTCGGGCTTTGAGGCTGAGAAATTGCTGTGTAGAAGTTAGGGCTAGGGGACACGGTTCTCTGACCTTTTCCAGTTTTCTGTAATCTTGGATGTTGCTTGTAACTATAATGTAGCAGAGAAGTCATGTGTGTTAAATCAGCCTTTATAATGAAGGACAATGAGAAATTAAGACACATACCTTTTCACATGAGAAAGTCATGAACAGATGGAAATATTTGAGAAAATTTATGGTGCAGTCTGACATTCAATGGCAGTACATCTCCAGGATGGAATGTAGTCCAAGGGTTCTCAAGGAAATGTAGTGTGGAAAAGCAGAAATGCTGAAGAGTTTATACATTGTATCTTGGAGTGGCAACTGTTGTTGAAATTTTGAAAGTTGTTTCACCACTCAGGAAAGAGATGGATTTAACTTGTACATTGTAGCATAAAGTTTTCAATACTGAATGACATCAAGCAGAGGAGACTCCTGATTCCAAGGCAGTAGACACCTCCATGCAAACCTAAACAATTTTGAATGAAAAAAATAACATGAAAACTACTAATTGTCGCTAAACAGAGCTCCAAATTCCAAAAACTGGTGAGTGTCTGGGTGTTCTTGTCCTGACACAGAAATGGATTAAGTTCAAATAATGAAGTCCTTCTCCGTTTAAGTTGGATCCACACTAGCAAGGAGTAGCAACAATATTTGGCAGCGCTGCCTTTTCAGTATTGTCTCAATATGTTGGCCTACAGAATGGAATATTCTTGTTCCAGTCTTCTGAATTCAGACTTCCTATTTAAACAGCTGTGGGGAAAAGTGGGGTCAGAACAGAGCTGGTCCCCTGATAGATTTTATTGGGAGTGGAGAGGGCTTGTCTAGAGCAGTGGTTTTCAAATTGTTTTTCTCGGGACCCAATTGAAAAAAATCATTTATGCCCACGACCTGACAATTACATCTTTGAGCAATGCATGCCAGGCTTTTGGCGGCAGCAGCAGCAGAGGGTGCCGCGACTCAGTGCCTGAGGGTCTGCGACCCAGTACTAGGTCCTGACCTTATGTTTGAAAACCACTGGTCTAAAGCTCCCTCTTGGCTGCTCTTCTGGAGTTGTTGATGAGAACCTGGCCCATACTGCAGGTGGAAAGAGATACAGCTCTGCCTCCCTGTTCCTTTAGTCCTTAAATTTCAGATTCAAAACTGAATTGAAGAAAATTTCATGTAATTTTTAATTACCTTAAGTAGTTGGAGTCTCTAACATGTGTAATGAGCACTTCTTCTCAAAAACTCAAAGTAGCCAGCTAAATGCCAATGTCATATCAGCCTCAGTTAATTTGAGTATATCTTCATTGCAAACTTATCCTGATATTTCAAGAGTTCCGCTTAACTTGACCCCTGATCACAAACAACTTGTCATTCAAGTGCAGTGGTTCTATTAACTCAAGTTGGCTGGCTCAAGTAAGGATACAGTCTGAAGCCTGAATGAGCACAACTTGTCAGCTGCTAACCGGATGCAGGCTAGTGCCACTTGAATGCTGCTAATCCTCTAATGCCTTCTTTCAGTTTCCCCTGGGTAAATTTTCCTGCTATCTATCTGTTCCCTGCTTCCAGAAGTCACCAACCAGTTCATGTAGCCTGATTTGGCATTCAAAATCCTACATTTACGTGTGGCTTTGAATACTAGCAACTGCAATCCTTCAGCTTGGTTCAGAGAGCCCTTTAAATAGGTTTGAGAATAGTGACTAGGGTGAGATGATATCATGATAGCAACTGGCTGGAGGTGGATACCAAGGTTCAAGTTGCACTAATGTGGTACAGGTCTTTCCTCTAAGCTGGACCCAGGCCTTGTCATCAAACAGCTATGCTTTGTGGTGGGTGTCTTTACTGAAATGCACCTTACATAGAACTATGAAATCTTGATTCTTTGCTGTTTGCCTTGTCTGTGGTAGCTTTTCATGAAATGCCTGTTTTATTTTTATTCTTAAAAACCCTTATTGCACAGTAGTAGTAGGAGCAGGCAACAGGGCTGACAACAGGGGAGTTTGAGAGGGAGTTTGTAGGGGGAGTTTTGCAGGGAGAAAGAAAGAATTATGGCAGACACAGAGTAGTAGTCATTCAAACAGGGGAAGAGACAATAAAGATGAGAGGATGTGAAAGCTCTGGAATGTACATGATCTTGGAGGGGGTACCTCTAAAGAGTTTTGTCTGTATGAAGTGCTGCCTCATAGAGCTAGCTGTTGGAGGAGAAAATCCGAGTTAGGGATGCAGGTGGAAACCCTGGTTGAGTTTAGAAGGGGGTTTGAGCAGTTGATGGAACAGATGAATGGGGAGGCTGGAGGAAAAAACCCAAACCTGTTGGTGGACGCAATAGTGACCAATTCTGAGGGGAGAATGCTGGGTGAGGAAAGTGACCAGTGGAAGATGTGACTGTGAGAAGCTGGCAGAGGAAAAGACCAGCTAGTGAAGGAGAAATAGACCTCAGAAACAGGTATGCTGGGTTAGCAAATGAAGAAGGAGCACAGCAGGTGGTTACTGAAGGTGGGAGTGCGAGGAAGAAGAGGAGAGTAGCTAGTCCTATACAAAGTGGAGATGAGCCAATGGAGGTAAATAAGAGCCCTGGGAGGATTCAAGAGCAGATGCAGAGGATTGCAAAGAGCAACTGTAGAAGTCATGTCTTGCAGCCAGAAAGAACTGGGGATAAGCTGGAGAATGGCACTGTTTTGAGGAGGAGGCGGCAAGTCTATGTGATTGGGGATTCCCTGCTGAGAAGGACAGACTGGCCTATAACTACAGCTGATCCAGAGAACAGAAGAGTGTACTGTTTGCCTGGAGCTAAGATACATGATGTGGATCTAAGGCTGAAGAGGATCCTAATGGGAATGGGAAAGAATCCTCTGATTGTCCTTTATGTGGGTACAAATGATATAGCTAGATTCTCATTGGAACGTATCAAAGGAGACTATGCCAGGCTCGGGAGGACTGTCAAGGAACTAGAGGCTCAGGTAATCTTCAGTGGGATTCTGTCTGTCCCTAGGGGAGGACAACATAGGAGTGAGAAGATTCTGACAATCAACAGATGGCTCAGGCAGTGATGTTATAAGGAGGGCTTTGGGATGTATGGGCACTGGGAGGCATTCATGGACAGAAGACTGTTTGCTTGGGATGGACTTCACCTGAGTAGGGAGGGAAACGGACTTCTAGGAGGGAGGTTAGCTCAATTGATTAAGAGAGCTTTAAAGTAGGGAGTCCGGGGAGATGGTTGGGAGATGCCTGGACAATCTCCACGCCTGATATTAGCATTGAGAGGAAGGAAAATGAAATAGGAAAGGACAAAGATGCGGGGAGCAGTATGGACGTAGGAAAGAAGGGAAGTGCAAATACTGGTCTGATGGGTGATGTTGGCAGTAGTACAACACTGCCACATCAGGTAAGGAATGTGAGTGAAGCCAAGCAGCAAAACCTAAAATGTTTGTATACTAATGCGAGAAGCCTAGATAATAAAATGAAGGAACTGGAACTACTGGTAGTGGAAGTGAAACCAGATATAGGGATAACAGAAACATGGTGGAATAGCAGTCACGACTGGTGTACGGGTTCTGAAGGCTATGTGCTCTTTAAGAAAGACAGACATAATGGCAAAGGTGGGGGAGTGGCACTGTATATCAGTGATGCAATAGAATGTAAAGAAATTCGAAGTGATGGAAATTAGTAAGACAGAGTCTATCTGGCTTAAAATCACATTGGAGAAGAAAGCTACTAGAGTTTTTCCTGGGATAGTGCTTGGGGTGTGTTACAGGACCACTGGGATCTGATCTGGACATGGATAGAGACCTCTTTAAGGAAGTAAACACTACTGGGAACTGTGTGATTATGGGAGATTTTAACTTCCCAGATATAGACTGGAGGACATGTGCCAGTAGCAATAAAAGGGCCCAGATTTTCTTGGATGTGATAGTGGATGAATTTTTCCATCAAACGGTTTCTGAACCAACAAGAGGAGACAGTCTTAGATTTGGTACTGGTCAGTAGTGAGGACCTCATAGAGGAATTGGTTGTAGGGGGCAACCTAGGTTCTAGTGACTATGAGCTAATCCAGTTCAAATTGAATGGAAGGATAAACAAAAATAAATCTGTGACCAGAGTCTTTGACTTCAAAAGGGCTAACTTCCAAAAATTAAGGGAATTAGCTAGGGAAGTGGAGTGGACCAAAGAACTCATGGATGTGAACATTGAGGATGCTTGGAACTGCAGATAGTTCCTGCAACTTTGACTTGAAGAAGCCTGCATTCCAAAGAAGGGGAAAAAACTTACAGGCAATGGTTGTAAATCAAGCTGGATGAATAAACATCTCAGACAGGCAATTAAGAGAAAGCACAAGGCCTACAAGGAGTGGAAGATGGGAGGGATAGGAAAGGAGGGCTACCTCTTGGAGGTCAAAACATGTAGAGATCAAGTGAGGAAGGCCAAAAGCCAAGCAGTTAGACCTTGCAAAGGCAATTAAAACCAATAGTAAAAGGTTCTTTAGCCATATAAATAGGAAGAAAACAAAGAAGGAAGAAGTGAGACCACTAAACACTGAGGATGGGGTGGAGATCAAGGATAATCTAGGCATGGCTGAATATCTAAATAAGTACTTTGCCTTTGTCTTTAATGAGGGTGATGGTGAGCTTGGGGATAGAGGTAGGGTAGCTAATGGGAATGAGGATGTGGAGGTGGAAGTTACCATATCTGAGGGAGAAGCCAAGCTTGAGCTGCTTAATGGTACTAAATTGGGGGGTCCAGATAATCTCCATCCAAGAATATTAAAGGAAATGGCACATGAAATTCCCAGTCTGTTAGCAAGGATTTTTAATGTATCTGTGAACACAGGGGTTGTACCTTATGATTGGAGAATTGCTAATGTAGTTCCTATTTTCAAGAAAGGGAGTAAAAGTGATCCAGATAACTACAGGCCTGTTAGTTTGATCTCGGTAGTATACAAGGTCTTGGAGAAAATTTTGAAAAAGAAAATACTTAAGGATATTGAGGTGAATGGTAACTGGGATAAAATACAACATGGCTTTACAAAAGGTAGATCATGCCAGACCAACCTCATCTCCTTTTTTGAGAAGATAAGATTTTTTGGATAAAGGGAATGTGGTGGACCTAATTTACTTAGATTTCAGCAAGGCATTTGATACGGTTCCACATAGGGAATTATTAGTTAAATTAGAAAAGATGGGGATTAATATGAAGATAGAAAGGTGGATAAGGAACCGGTTAAAGGGGAGACTACAGAGGGTCATACTGAAAGGTGAACTGTCTAGCTGGAAGGAGGTTCCTAGCGGAGTTCCTCAGGGATCAGTCTTGGGACCAATCTTATTCAATCTTTTTATTACTGACCTTGGCATAAAACACGGGAATGTGCTAATTAAGTTCGCAGATGACACCAAGTTGGGAGGTATTGCCAATACAGAGGAGGATCGGGATATCATGCAGAAAGATTTGGATGACCTTGTAAACTGGAGTATTCGGAACAGGATGAAATTTAATAACAGAAAGTGCAAGTTCATGCATTTAGGGACAAATAACAAGAATTTTTCTTGTAAGTTGGGGATGCATCAATTGAAAGGGACAGAGGAGGAAAAGGACCTGGGTGTACTGGTTGATTACAGGATCACAGAGTTGCCAATGCGATGCGGCTGTGAAAAAAGCGAATGCGGTCCTGGGGTGCATCAGAAGGGGTGGAGATAGGGAGGTGTTAGTACCGTTATAGCAGGCGCTGGTGAGACCTCATCTGGAACATTGCATGAAGTTCTGGTCCCCCATGTTTAAGAAAGATAAAGTCAAACTGGAACAGGTGCAAAGAAGGGTTACAAGAACGATATGCGGAATGGAAAGCCTTTCCTATGAGAGGTGACTTAAAGAGCTTGGCTTGTTTAGCCTAACCAAAAGAAAGCTGGGGGGGAGATATGATTGCTATCTATAAATATATCAGAGGGATGAATACCAGGGAGGGAGAGGAATTATTTGAATACAGCGCCAGTGTGGACACAAGAACAAATGGATACAAACTGTCCATCAGGAAATTTAGGCTTGAAATTAGATGCAGGTTTCTAACCACCAGAGGAGTAAAGTTCTGGAATAGTCTACCAAGGGGAGCTGTGAGGGCAAAAATCATAATTGCCTTCAAAACTGAGCTTGATAAATTTATGGAGGGGATGATATGATGGGACAGCTTAGTTTGGCAATTGTCCATTTTTTACTATTGGTGGTGGATATGCCAGTGACCTGGGAAGGGGCAATTAGATGAGGTGGGTTCTGAGTTATTGTTGTGACTTGCCCACATGCTCGGGGTTTAACTGATCACCATATTTGGAGTTGGGAAGGAATTTTCCCCCAGGGCAGATTGGCTTGGGCTCTGGGGTTTTTTTGCCTTTCTCTGTAGCATTGGGCATGACTCACTTGCTGGTTGATTCTCTGTATTTTAAAGTCTTTAAATCATGATTTGAGGACTTTGGTAACTGTCATAGGTTAGAGGTTCATTACAGGCGTGGGTGGGTAAGGCTTTGTGACCTGCATTGTGTGGGAGGTCAGACTAGGTGATCATATTGGTCCCTTCTGACCTTGAGTCTGAGTCTACTTTTATTATAAACCCTGGTTTCTAAACACTTAACTTTCTGAAAATATGCTTTGCAAATTAGATCGCTCATGCCTGCTCTTAGCTTATAAGAACTTTTAGGCAATTTTGAAGAAAATTGTTTAACCACTTTTGAAATACAAGATCATAAAAAGTTTAAGGAAATGTAGCATGTCTGTACTGTAAGATGTGTGGAGAAGAACTTAAACTACATCATTTTAAGTTGTTAACTTACCATGAATTTTGCTATCCAGAAGAATGAATACATTGTCTGAAAAATAGTTTTGAGAAATAAGTTATTGAATGCTTTGAAAACTTTTTACACAGTATGCAAGATCATTCCTTTCTGTGCTTAAAAAAACAAAACAAAATAACACCTCCCCCCTCTTCCTTTCCCAGTGCTCCAACCACATTATTTCCTATTCTGATACCATCACTTGTTCCTTATCACTGCCTTCAAGGGTGTGCACAGCTGCCCTGCTTTCATCTTTGCTATACAGTAATTCCCTTTTGGGCACACATTCGTTATTTACCATTTTCCATCCTAACTGCTTCTTGCAGACTCACCAATATGTTTTCTTTGTTGCTTCTTGGAGGAATTCAGGTCTAAATCTAGAAAAAACATTTTATTGGTGGGAAACAGAGACTTTCTGAACTAAAATAATCTGAAACATTTTTCTGTTTTTTTTTCTAGTTCCTGGACTAGATGGCGGTGGTTTAGCTGATGCTAGTCTCACAGATTCCTACTTTAGCACCAGCTTCATTGGCGTTAATGGATTTGGAAGTCCTGCTGAAGCAAAATACCCGATGATGCAGGTAATGTTAGCAGTGAACTGCATCAATTTGCAGTAACTCCGACCGCACCATGATAAATACTAAGCACTGAAAAACTGTTAAGTGGCAGGAGCAACTAAGTTGAACTTGCTTTTTCACAATGTTTTTGTACCTATGATGAGATGACTGGATTTGTGGATGCGGGAAGAGCTGTTGACGTGGCATACCTTGACTTTAGCAAGGCTTTTGATACGGTTTCCCACAACATTCTAGTCGGCAAGCTAAGGAAGTATGGGTTGGATGAGTGGCATGACCTCTGTAAACTCTCAGGTGAACATCTAATCACTTCACAGTTATCACACTCTGTGTGGGGAAATGCCAAATGAGTAGAAACTAATTAAGTGACCTTCAGTTGTAATTTTAAGAGTTTTTTTTAAATTTTATAGCAAATATAAGTGTCCATTGTATGTTAGTGTATACAGTAGAACAGTCATACAACACAGTCTGTTGCAAAGAACTGTTCATCTTACTTCAGAGCATAAATACTATTGCTAGGAAATGCAACAATAAACTCATAACATATTAAACCCCTCTAACCCTTAGTCTGTCCTCTCTTTAAAAATCTGAGGGAAGATGATCTGCCCTAACCCTAACCACAGATTATGGGTGACTGCAAGTGGTGAGTGCTTTCTCACGGAGAAAGCCCTGACAGTAGCTCACTCTTATTTTCTATCAAGGGGCCTCCAACAGATGAAGCTCCTTTGAGCTCAGCTATAGCAGCATAGTGGATATAAAAGTAACCAGCAGAGTGGAGCAAAAATTAGGTTCTCCCTTTCTTCTTAAGGTCTGCACTGGAAGATGTTGTACTTGAACAATAAAATGAAGTTTATTGTTTGTAAAGTATGCCTCTGGAATATATGAGAACAAATACACAAACATTATAGGCGGAGCTACCAGCCTCACCTGTTAAAGTTGCTTTACATGTCTGATCATAATGTTTTCAGTTACTTATTGCCAATTTATAACCATTTGGGTTGAAATTTGGCATGCTGTTTTTTTGCCTCAGGCTAAATCTTTCTTTAGACATTGCCCAAAACATAAAATCTGTTTAGAAGAACAAGGCTCTGGATAAATTCTTGCAACTTTTAAAAAAACAATTCTACAGTTCTTATGTTTTGGAGTAGAGATTTGAAATCTAGTAGCCAGGTGGCCATTGCGTCAAGGATATACCTTTTGCTGTCCCTGTGAAAGTCTACCCAAATTTGACCATGTTATAAAGCTTTGAAAAATCTCAGTTTGCATGTGCTCAATATAGATATTTTTAAAAAGATTTTTAGCTGCTAAATTTCTTGAGGACTTCATTCACGCTGTGGGGCTTTCCCTCCATTTACCACTCTGAGCTGCTGCAAACTGTTGGGACTTGGCTGGGCACAAGAACTGAGAGCTGCCTCCTGGTGTTCTCTGCCTCTGTCCTCTACTGGGCCCAAGCAGCATAGAGGAGAAAGACACCTGATGTGTGTACAGAGGGGATGAGAGCTAGACATGTGAGAATAGATGGTGTAGTTGGGACTGAAGGCTGCTGTGGGTGGGAGGAGATCAAGAAACTGTGGGTAGGGCAAAATGGTTGGGGAAGGCCGATCTGATGAGGAAGTGGAGTGTAGGTGGGGAACTAGGACTGGCTTGGCAAAGAGATTAGGTCAACAGGATGAGGACACTCAGATTGGACAAGAAGCGTGGGCAGGGAGTCGGTGGAGATTGACCATATCTGCAGCACCGGTGACTAGAGGCCATCAGAACTGGGAATGGTTGGATAAAATACCTGAGTTTAGGGCTTGCTGGGCGAGGAGACAGAGAAAAAGCCTGAGTAGTGGAGACTGGGATGAAGGGTTGAGTGAGGAAGAGACAGGTTTGAGAGAGGCTGCAGGGGATGGAGCAGAAGGGTCTATGCCCACTAGAGAGCGCTTTCTTCTAGAGTGGTGGTCTCCAAACTTTTTATGCTGCACCTCCTCCTCCCCTTGCCCCTATCCATGTCTTTTCTGGGAGCCAGGAGTGGAGCCATGATTGGGGCCAGGCTGGTGCCCAAGCCATGGCTGGATTGGGAACCAGGGCTAGGAGTGAAACTGTGGCTGTGCCACGGTTGGGGCTGAAAGCTGGGGGCCAAGGCCAGGCTGGGGACAGGTCAGGAGTGAGGACGGGAGTGGGACTGGAAGGCGCCAGGAGGGGAGCAGAGGTCATGTGCAGGGCTGCAGCTGGGCTGGGAACAGAGCTTTGGCTGTGAGTGTGGCTGGAGCAGAGCTGGGGCAGAGCAGGGCTGGGTGGCACTCCCTTTCTGCCCCCTGTGTGGGTTGTCATGGGCCCCACCATGGTCTCCAACGTTGCTTTGCCTTCCCCTCTGCTACTGAGGGACCGCTGCTCTAGAGTCTGGAATGGACTACTGAATCTCACCATTCCTCTGTGGTCAGTGAATATGTGTGAAGCCCGCTGGCAAAGTGTCCCGTAGCCCTTTAATGCTGGTGCACGGAGAAGATGACAGTATGCTACTGTTATCAATCACTGTTTTACCTCAAGTGGAAGAAGTCTGTGTGGTCCCACCCTTACCCCTGGAACATGTGGGTGTGAGAATGATGGAACAAGGTTTTCTGTGCCTTAATTTAGTTCCCTTGCACATATGCATTGTGACAGAGTATTTAATTATCTGATTATGAGGTCCCTGTCTCTGTCGTGCACAGAATATATGATGCTTGCTTAATAAGCAGTTGTTCAATGTTCTGTTTATTCATTCTTGTTCAATGTGTGGCCCCCATGCCTTATTTATGTGCACCATTCAAACCTGCTGTGAAGCTAATCATTTGCTCATAGTCGTCTCTGTGGAACTAACCAATATAGCATCCAAGTGCTTCAGAAGTATTAACATGTTTATTTGCACACGCCCCTGTGAAATGAATGGGTATTGATCCCATTTTACAGGTGGTGAACTGAGACAGAGAGATTAGTATCAAAAGAACTAATTTTGGGTGCCTAATGTGAGAAATCTTACTCGATTTTTTGCAGAGGACTTAGCATTATTTATATAGCACTTCATGTTCAAAACACAACTCCATTGACTTCAGTTATAGCTGAGTGCTCAGTGCTCTTGCAAATCCAGACACTAGTGTCCCACTCAGAAAATGGAAATATATAATTAGTAATCACCTTTGAAAAGCTTGGTTTCAGTGACTTCACTAATGTTATGTGGGAACTCTGTGGTAGAAGCAGTGCTAAAAACCTATCTTCCAGGTTAGCATTCAACTTTATTTATCATGAGATCATTCTTTCTTTTCCTGTCATCCCCTGCCTTGTTCACCACACACCTTTCATCTTCCACAGCAGCTGAAATGGATACTACAAACAGCAGTGTCCTGATCCATCCCTAGAGCAGGCCATCCTGTACACTGAATGGGATGGGAAGTCTATGGAAAAACTAATACGTAATAGTCTTTAATTATAGGATCATATAAACCCCAGAAGGGCAAGTTAAGATTGTATAAGCAACCTTAATTCTTCTTTGAGTACACATGCACATTCCACTTAGTGCAGTGGTTTTCAAACCTTTTTTTCCTCAGGACCCAGTTGAAAAAAATCATTTATGCCCACGACCCAACAATTACATCTTTGAGCAATGTATTCCAGTCTTTTGGTGGTGCCAGCAGGGTGTACTGCGTCCCAACCCTAAGTTTGAAAACCACTGACTTAATGCACTGGCATAAGCATACCTTAAGCCAGAGAACTTTTTCCCATAGTAGTATTCACTGGGGCAGTGCATGTGCTCTCTTCACTCTTGTGCTACTATCCAAGGCTATAGAGGCCTAGAACGGCCCAGACATCCTTCCACTCTACACATCATTTCCAACTGTGTGAGTGTGTGAGAGAGAGAGAGAGAAAACGAACACTTCTCATCCTCTCTTGAGGAAGATCTTTCTTGAGGGTTTTTTATTGTTAGTAGTTATGTTAGTATAATTCCTATAGTTTTGGTTAATGGTACTCATTTGCAAAGTATGTCTTGGTATTTATTTTATTGTTTGAGCCTTTAACTTGATATGGGGCCATGCCTAAGTCCCTGAGCTTTAAATGCTGTTCTGCCTGTAACTAATGGATGTCAGTCGGTGAACCCAACTCCCTCTGTATAAAGTGTTTGTGATAGGATCTCTGACTGTGGGAAGTTTAAGATCAGGACTGAGAAGCAGAGGGAATTTTAACATTGAGATATCCTGGAAGAAGCAGCTTTGTGGTCCGTTTTGGGAACCCAGGCTCTTAGTATGTGGGGATTTGGACTCTGCTGCATCTTGGAGTGAGCAACCAGACTTAGTGTCATTCCTATACTGCAGAGGGTCAGAGGGATGATGCTCTTGTCTGTCTTAGTACCATGTAAGCAGCAGCAGCAGAAGTCCAGCACTTCTACCTCTTCCAGCTGGAAAACCCTCTTATCTTTGAGGGATATGTCCCAAAAAAACTCATGCAAGAAGACCAGTAGCAAGGTTAGAGTTAAGCCAAGTACCACTGGGCAGTCCTTAGTACCACATGCTGGCAATGTAGAGTCAGTTAGCTCAGGTGCTTCATATTGTATCGTCCCAGGTACACCTTGGATTTATTTTACACGTGCTAACCCTCAACAGATAGATGCTAGGGTAACCATACAAAACTCTATTTTTTTTTTTTTTAATCTATTATTTCTAGACTCAAAAGACTAGTTCACTGCCTTCAACTTAAAGCGTTCCCTCTTTCATGGGGTCATTCACTAGAGCCACAGGAGGGTCTTAAGACTTGTTGTAGCAGATATTCATTACAAGTTTATGGTCTGCTCTTGAGTCTGCACAAAGTAGTAGAGTAGAGGTCCAGGTATACCCTTATCTGGATGACTGGTTGTTTTGAGATTTGTCCAGACAGCAAGTAATAGTGGCCATTGGGAAGATGCAGTCCCTCTTTCAGTCGCTAGGCCTGTTGATCAATAAGGACAACTCAGTTCTCCCCGTACAGAGAATCAAATTCACAGGATTAATTCTCAACCACATCAACTGCATATTTACCGCAAACTAAGGTTTCAGGCAATATTGGACCTGTACAAAGACTTCAAGGCATATCCTTGTACAATAGAGTGTACAACTTTTAGGTCACATGGCAGTTTGTTCGTACAAGAAGTGCTATCTCAGACATCACCTCACAGTTGGGGGGAGGGATGGGGACATTGTAGTCTATTTATCATCCCTCTTATCATTTGCTGATACAAGTGTTTTGGCATCCCTGGATTGGTGGATGGATTCTGCCAGTGTCTGCAAGAGTGTTCTTTTTGTGCCAACTCTGCCTTCCATGATCCCTGTGACGGATGTTTCATCTCTCAGTTGGAGGAATCATGAAGGTCATTTTCAAGTCCAAGATTTCTCCCTCACATGAATGTTTGAGAGCTTTGAGCTATCCACTTAGCTGGTCAAGTGTTTCTTTCCTGTATCAAAGGTGGTTCTGCTCAGGTGCTCATGTGCAATATGATTGTGATGTTCCATCTAATTGAGCTTGGAGGTGCCAGGTCTGATCCTGTTTGCCAAGAGGTAATAAACTTTTGGTCTTTCTGCATCAGAAATTAGATTACTCGAGGAGGTGAGATGCTCTGAAAGTCTTACAGCTGTCTAGTGGACCATTTGACCAGATCATTCAGCAAGGATCACGAATGTTGTCTCACACCAAACAGCAAAATCCATTTTTCAGATCTGGAGAATGCCAAAAATAAACCTATTTGCTACATGACAGAACAGGAAGAATCTCCAGTTCTGTTCAAGGACAGGTCACAGCCTGGGATCTATGTCCGCTGCCTTTCTACTATCCTGTGTGGCAAATCAGTCCACTCTGTCCCTGTGGGTCCTGTGCTTTGTCTTGCTAAGGGCCCAGGCAAGCCCTGTCTGCCCCTGGTTCTGGGCAGTCGTTACTCCGCTGTCTGCACAGAGTAGGAGGGGGAAGGGGCTTGGGCCCTCCCTCTACTCCAAGCCCCAGCCTAGGGGCCCTAGGAAAGGCAGCTGTATGCTGCTGATACTGCCACCAGCAACAGTTCCTTCCCCTAGGCTATTTCCCCCTCTTGGTGTTCTTTTACCTCTCTTCGTCCTCCTTCAACACTCCTCTGCTCCTCCAACACTCCTCTGCTCCGCCCACACCACTCTTGCTGGGGCCAGGCTTTTTTATCAGCTGGCCCCTGATTGGTATCAGGTGCCTCTAATTAGCCTGAACCACACCCTGCTCAGTTTGTAGGGAACAAAGCCAGGATCATTCTGGGGCTTATATATCTGCCCTCAGTGACTCTCCTGCTTAGAGGAGAGAAGAAGAGGAAGAAGGCTGCACTGCTCCTGCTGCCACCACTGCTGTTCCCATCACCACCACTACCACTATCACCACTGCTGCTGGGACTGCCCCTACCACTGCCCCTGTGCCTGTGGGGCCTCTTCTCCAGCTGGCCTGTCTCCCTCCCGCCCCCTGTCCTGTGGGGAGGGAGGGAGTGACCAGGCAGAAGACCTCTCCCCACCACTACAGGAAGAGAGAACTTCCACCTGCCTGCTTGCCTGTCTGCCTGCCTGCTAGCCAGCTGGACCCTCCTGCTGCTGCTGCTGCTACCACCAACACCACCACCACCATCCTTGGAGCCTGCTGCTGATCCACCATCCTCTGGTGAGAAGACACCCACGGAGGACCAGTGTGTTTGTGACTGCTGGGGGAGTGTTTGGACCACCTGAAGCTGTGGAGGGGTGGCTTATTCAAGACTGAGACTTGTACCATCGCTGCTCAGCTGGTGGTGGGGCAGTTCTAACTGTTGCTGCCTGGGGGAAAAGGGGGGAGTGGTGTGGAGCCCTCCCCCCCCACATTCCATCTAACCCCCACCCCACCACCAGCATTACTATCACTGCCACCCCTCCACCACTACTCCCCCAGCCACCGTTGTCCCACTTCTCACCCGGGACTGCTGCCAGGCTCCTCTGCCTATTAGACTTTGCTGCAGCAGCAGCAGCAGTGGGGGCTAAAGCCCCACAGGCCCCTTTTCCCCCCTTCCTGCATTGTGTGGCCCTCCCCTTCCCCCCAGCCCCATTTGGCCAGAGGGCTCCCTTCCTTATGCCCTGCCCCCTGGCCGGTTCAGTGTCCCCTTCCACCCGTGCCCCTTCCTCCTGGTTCGTTTTTCCTTCCCTGGCCCTTTAGAGTTTTTTGGTTCCTTCCCCTGCCCCGCCCCAAACTTGGACTGTTTGTTTTATTCCTCCCTGCCCCACCCCCGCCCTCCAGCCTCTATTGCCCCCCTGCCCCATCCTGCTTCTGGTCCCCACTACTCCTGCCCCCCCCTTTGCTCAGTTGCCCCTTCCTGCCCCCCCCGCCACACCACCCCAGTGTGCCCAAGCTGTGTCGGCGCCGGTGAGCTTTATTGCCATTTTATGTTTGTTTCCCCTCACCGCACCTCCCCTCTGATGTATTAGACCCTGACCCTACCCAGTGCAGCCGGAGGAGCCGGACCCCCTCCCATCCCCTACAAGCCCCTGTGTCCCTTCCCCTTTGGCACCCTCCTCCCCAGCCTACAGCCTAGCGGGGAGGAGTGGTTCGCTAGCCTGTGTCCCCTCCCCCCCAATACAGTATCCACCCCCATATCCCTATAGCCCCACCCCGGATATACCCTCCTCCCCTGCCACAGTCTAGCGGGGAGGAGGGGTCCCATCCCCCGTCCCCTCTGGTACCCCCCCCCTTCACCCCTACCCTAGGTCTCCCATCCCGTTTGTCCCCCATCATGGGGGACATGGAGACCCCCTCAGCCCCCCCCATTCCTGCTCCCCTCCCTGAACCCGCTCCTCCATCCACCTCTGCGGCTCCCCCCTCGACCACCGCCGCTGCCTCGACCATCTCTGGCGCCCCCACCAAAGCGCCTGCAGCGGTGGGCACGGGAGGGGCCTCCACTGCTGCTGTAGCCTCCTCGGCCGGCCGTAAGAGCCGGGCGAAGAAGGCGAATAAGAGCTCAGCCGCGGCCCCGCCATCGGCTGCGGCCCCTTTTCCCCCCGCCACTCCCTCCACCAGTTCTGGGGGTCCCTCGGCCCCCAGATCATACGCTCAGGTGGCTGCCACCCCTCCACCCACCGCCGCCGTACCATCTGCCCGCCCCGCCTCCTCGAATAACATCTTAGGAAGCCGGGGCCCCTTCGCCACCCTGACCAGGAGGCACGGCGTCCGTTGCCTCCTGGCAGCCGCCTCGCCCCACGTGGAGACCTACGTGCGGGCGATGGCGAGGGTGGTGGGGCCCTCGGCTATCGTGGCGGCCTCCAAGATGTACGGCAAGATAGTCTTCTTCTTGTCGTCGGAGGCCGCCGCACAGGAGGCGGTGGCGAAGGGCCTGGCGGTGGGGGGCGTCTACGTCCCCGTGGAGCCCCTGGAGGACCTGGGCGTACGGGTGGTCCTTACCTCCGTCCCGCCTTTCCTCCCTAACTCTGCCCTGCTTCCCCTCCTCTCCACCCTGGGGAAGCCCATCTCCACCATCAGCCCTCTCCCACTGGGCTGCAAGGACCCTGCCCTCCGTCACGTTCTGTCCTTCCGCCGGCAGGTGCAGATTCAGCTGCCGCCGGCGGGGGCGCGTGACGGAGGGGCGCTTGAGGGGTCCTTCTTGGTGCCCCATCAAGGGGCCCATTATCGAATTCACTATTCCTCGGGGGAGGCTCGGTGCTTCCTCTGCCGGGCCACGGGGCACGTCCGGAGGGACTGTCCCCTGGCCCAGCAAGGAGCGGGAGCAACCGGCCCCCCCGAGGTGTCATCAGGCACCGGCACCGCCATCGCCGGTGCCCCCAGCTCCCTGGCCACCGGAGCTGCCCCTCCTCCTCCGCCACAACCATCAGCACCGGGCCCCGTCGCCACCCCACTGAGCATGTCTGGGACGGGGCCAATGGAGGAGAGGGCGCCGGCCAGGGAGGCCCCGGACACGGGAGAGGGCGCACCCCAGGGGGAGGGTTCCCATCCTCCTGTCCTCCCTCCCTTGTCCCTCCCCTTCCAGGAGCCCTCGCCTTCGACGTCCGGCTCTCTCCCCGCTGGCTGGCCCTCCCATGCCATCTTGGAGGGCCGGGTCCTCGCCAAGGGGAAGCGGAAGAAGGCCCAAGCCCTCCCCACCACGTCAGATGGGGAGGAGGCCCCCCGGAAATCAGTACGGGGGGCTGAGGAGGATGCCACCAACAATGCCGGGCCTTCTGTCTCGCTCCCTGGCGAGGTCCAGCGGGAGGCTGCGACCGAGGGAACTGCTGCAGCAGTACAGGGGGGCAGCGCTGCCCCCCCATCGGAGGCCCTTACAGACCCCTGCCCCAGAGAGGCCGCAGATGGAGCTGCCCTTGCCCCCCCCGAGCCCGCCTCGCCCCCAATGCCCACCACCAGTGGTGAAATAACATCCGTTGAGGCGGGGGGGGACTTTAGCTCCATCTTCGCGGAGATCGAGGCCCTGGGTCTGACCCTGGTAGCCGCAGGGGAGGACGACCCTCCTCTACCAGCGGGCCTCGATCTGGGTGGTAGTTCGTCCTCGCCACCCCCTCTCCTGTCCCAGCCCCAGTCCCAGGCCCCATCCCAGCCCCAGTCCCAATCCCAGCTTCCATCTGCTGTCCCACCCTTTGTCCCGGGGATCCCCCCTGCCCACTCCATCTCCCCGGCCGCGAGCGGGGCCCCCTCTGAAGCCGCCAGGCCTTTAGAGGCGACAGCAAGCCCCGAGCGGCCGGGCCTCGGGGACCCGACCCGGGTGGGACAGCCTCCCCTCCCTCCCCTGGTTTTCTCCCCCCTGTCCGACGCTGAGGACATGGATACCTCCACGCCCAGCGTCGGCAGGGACCCGTCCCCGGATCCCCTCCTGCACACCCCCGTGCCCGGTCGAGGGGAGCCGCACCCCAGTGGTCCGGCCACTGGGGACCCTGCCCCTCCTGCTATTGTTTCCCTTCCCCTTCCTGACCCGACTCCGGTCCCCTTTCCCCCGGCCCCCGCGACCAACCCCATCCTTTCCCAGGTTCCCGCCCTTATTATTGCCGCCCCTGGGACTGCATGCAGTCCCCCTGGGGCGGTATTCGTGGCCCCTTCCACCAAAGGGGCTGCAGTTCTCCCTCCACCGCCCCCTCCCCTAGTGCCGGGGGTTCAGCCGGGCGACGCGGCGGTCGCACCATCGCCGCCACGACGGGGCTCTGCGCCCTGTCTGTCGCTCCCGGCTGGCAGCGGGGCCACTTCGGGGACCCGACTGGGGGACGGCCCGGGGCCTTTCGCCCCGGACCCCCTGGCGCTGAGGGAGGAGCTGCGCTCGTTCCTGGCCGACACTCGTGGGGCCAGGAATCGAGTGCGGCTCGCCCTCCAGCGCTGGGGGGATTTCAACTCCGTCCTCCAGGCCGTGAGGGCCATTTTAAAGGAGGGGAAGGGGACCGGGAAGCAGGACGCCGCGGCATACCAAAGGGCCCGCAGCTTCCGAGATTCCCTCATGGCCCACGGGGTGGGCCACGGACTGCTGCGGGGCCCGACGGGAGCCGCGGGTCGCCCTGCCCCTGAGGTTCCTCCCCCCCAGCCCTCCTCATGGCCTCAGTCATCTTTGCCACATTGAATGCCAGGGGCTGTAGGATGGGTCTCCGCAGGACCCAGGTGCTCTCCTTCCTTCGGGAGGGGGGGTACTCTGTAGTGTTCCTGCAGGAGACCCATACGGATCCAGCCGCCGAGGCCAGCTGGCGGCTGGAGTGGGAGGGCAGGGTGTGTCTTAGTCATCTCTCCGCCCGACAAGGCGGAGTGGCCACCCTGTTCTCCCCCGACCTACAGCCCGAGGTGCTGGGGGTTGCCGAGGTCGTGCCGGGCCGCCTGCTGCACCTCCGGGTCCGCTTGCAGGGGCTGACGTTGAACTTGGTCAACGTCTATGCCCCTGCAGCGGGCCCGGAGCGGGTGCCTTTCTATCAGCGGGCGGCCGCCTTCCTCGGCACGCTGGAACCTCAGGAGTGCCTGGTCCTCGGCGGGGATTTCAATCTCACCCTCGAGGAACGGGACCGCACGGGGACCGAGCAGTGCCCGGCCGCCGCGGACGTCCTCAGGGAGATCACGGACCACCACTCCCTGGTGGACGTCTGGCGCGACCACCACCCGGACGACGAGGTGACCTTCACCTTCGTCCGGGTGAGGGAAGATCGGTCGCGCCACTCCCGGTTGGACCGTATTTACATCTCCAGGTTCCATCTCGCACGAGCCCACTCCTCCGGCGTACGGCCGGCCCCTTTCACGGATCACCACCTGGTGACCGTGAAGGCCTCTCTGTCGGCAGAGAGGCCGGGGCCGGCCTACTGGCATTTTAACAACAGCCTGCTGGAGGATGTGGGCTTCGTGGCGTCCTTCCGGGAGTTCTGGCTGGCCTGGCGGGGGCAGAGGCCCGCCTTTCCCTCGGCGCGGTTGTGGTGGGACGTGGGGAAGGTGCGCGCCCGGCTCTTCTGCCGTGACTACACTCGGGGGGCCAGCCGGCAGAGGGATGCGGCGATAGAGCAGCTGGAACGGGAGGTCTTAGAGCTGGAGAGGCGCCTGGCCACCAGCCCTGAGGATCCGTCCCTCTGCGGAGCGTGCCGGGAGAAGCGGGACGAGCTCCGCGCCCTCGAGGATCTACGGGCCCGGGGAGCCTTCGTTCGATCCCGCCTCCATCTCCTTCGGGAGATGGATCGCGGTTCCCGCTTCTTCTATGCCCTAGAGAAACGGAGGGGGGCTAAAAAGCATGTCACCTGCCTCCTCGCTGAGGATGGCACCCCCCTCACGGATCCGGTGGAGATGCGTGGAAGGGCCAGGGCCTTCTACGCCGGTCTTTTCTCCCCGGATCCGACCGAAATCGCCGCCTGTAGGGTGCTCTGGAATGAACTTCCCACGGTCAGCGAGGGCAACCGGGACCGGCTAGAGCTACCTCTCACTCTGGCCGAGTTCTCGGAAGCCCTCCGTCTCATGCCCACCAATAAATCTCCGGGCATGGACGGGCTGACTGTGGAGTTCTACCGCGTGTTCTGGGACGTCCTCGGCCCGGACCTCGCCATCGTCTGGGCCGAGTCCGAGGAAAGCGGAGTGCTCCCCCTTTCTTGCCGGCGGGCAGTCCTGGCACTGCTGCCCAAGAAGGGGGACCTCCGCGACCTTCGGAATTGGCGTCCCGTCTCGCTCCTCTGCACGGACTACAAAATCGCAGCCAAAGCCATCTCGCTGCGGTTGGGGTCCGTGCTGCAGGACGTGGTCCACCCCGACCAGACCTACACCGTCCCGGGCCGTTCCATCTTTAACAATCTGTATTTGGTCCGGGATCTCTTGGAGCTAGGGTGTAGGGATGGTTTGTCGTTCGCCCTCCTGGCCCTGGACCAGGAGAAGGCGTTCGACAGGGTGGACCACGGGTATCTCCTGGGCACCCTGCAGGCGTTCGGCTTCGGGCCCCGTTTTGTGGGGTTTCTCCAGGTGCTGTACGCCTCCGCAGAGTGCTTGGTCAAGCTTAACTGGACCTTGACCGAACCTGTCAGCTTCGGGCGAGGAGTCCGTCAAGGCTGTCCGCTGTCGGGCCAGCTGTACGCCCTGGCCGTGGAGCCCTTCCTCTGCCTCCTCCGTCGGAGGTTGACGGGGTTGGTGCTCCGCGAGCCAGGGCTGAAGCTGGTCCTGTCCGCGTACGCCGACGACGTGCTCCTCGTGGTCCAGGACCCGGGAGACCTGGAGCGGTTGGAGGCTTGCCTGGCCATCTATTCGGCAGCCTCCTCCGCCCGGGTCAACTGGGTCAAGAGCTCTGGCCTGGCGGTAGGGGCCGGGTGGCCGGTCGGCTCCCTCCCACCCGCGCTTCAAGCCATCCGGTGGAGCGCGGGTCCGCTGCTCTATCTGGGCGTTTACCTTTCTGCCACGCATCCCTCCCCGGACGACAACTGGCGAGGTTTGGAGGACAGGGTGTCTGAGCGGCTGCGGAGATGGACAGGACTGCTGCAGTGCCTCTCCCTTCGTGGGAGGGCACTGGTCGTCAACCAGCTCGTCCTGTCCATGCTCTGGCACCGGCTCAACACCCTGGTCCCGCCCCCGAGTTTCCTGGCCAACCTCCAGAAGACAATTCTGGAGTTCTTTTGGCCAGGACTGCACTGGGTCTCTGCAGGGATTTTGAGTCTTCCCCTGGAGGAGGGAGGGCAGGGCCTGTGTTGCGTCTCCAGCCAGGTCCATGCCTTCCGCCTCCAGGCCCTGCAGAGACTCCTTTATAGTGCAGGTAGTCCGGCGTGGAGCCAACTGGCGTGCACCTTCCTCCGCCGCTACCGAGGGCTCCGATACGACCGGCAGCTCTTTTTTATCAATCCGAGAGGTTTTCCGCGAGACCTCTCCGAGCTGCCGGCCTTCTACCAGGACCTCCTCCGGACCTGGAGGCTCGTTTTGGCCTCCAGGTCCCTTGTGCCCACCGAGGGGGAGGACCTCCTCGCGGAGCCCCTGCTACACAACCCCCATCTTAGTGTGCAGGTGGCGGAGGCCCCCTCCGTGAGGCGGAGGTTGGTCCTGGCAGGCGTCACCAAGGTCGGAGACCTCCTGGACTATGCCCGGGGGGACTGGGTGGATCCCCTTGTGCTCGCTGAGCGCATGGGGCTCTCCACCCTTCGAACCCCCCGGCGCCTACTCCAGGAGGTGAAGGCAGCCTTGCCCCCTACTGCTCGGGATTACCTCGAGCAGGTCCTGCGAGAGGGTGCTCCCCGCCCTCCCCTCAGTCCTGGCCCTCCGGAGCTTTTAATCGGGCCCCGGCCCCGTGAGCCCCCCCGGCCGCCCCCGCCCCACGCCCCGAGCCGGCTGCTGGACTTGCAGCCGGTCTCTTTTCGAACCGCGCCTCGCAAACATCTATACACGCTCGTGCTCCACACCATCCACTTCCTCGCCCTCGTGTCCCGCCCCGATACCAAATGGCGGGACCTAATTCCATCTGTGGAGGGCGAGGATCCCCGGTGGGCCAGTCTATATGCCACCTTAACCCCAAGGCCCGCCGGGGATATAAGTTGGCGGCTCCTACATGGAGCCGTGAGCACGGGCGTGTTCCTGGCGCGGTTCACTCCCCGTCCCGACACCTGTCCATTTTGCGGAGTGAGGGAGACCCTGGCGCACGCCTACTTTGAATGCGCCAGGTTGCAGCCCCTTTTCCGGCTCCTCCAGAACCTCTTATTGAGGTTCTGGCTGCACTTTTCCCCACACGTTCTTTTATATGCACTCCCCATCCGTGGCCCCACAAAGTCGCGGGACCTCCTCGCCAACCTCCTCTTGGCCTATGCCAAAGTGGCCATCTACAAAACCAGAGAGAGGAGGTTGGCTGAGGGAGGTTCCTGCGACTGTGGGGCCTACTTCCGGTCCCTTGTCCGCTCACGTCTCCGGGCAGAGTTCCTTTGGGCAGCGTCCACTGGCTCCCTCGACACCTTCCGGGAGCAGTGGGCGCTGTCCGGGGTTCTCTGCTCGGTGTCCCCCTCTGAATCCCTTATTTTGAACCTGTGACCTCGCACCCCTTCCTGTTCTTTCATTTGTTGTCCCCCGTTTTCAGTTGGTGCTGGGCCTAGTGCCTCCTCCCCTTAGGCTGGGGGAGGGGTTTTAGCAGTGGGCGGGCTTGCGCCCGCCCACTTCCCGGCGTCCAAATATGGTGACTCTCCTGCTTAGAGGAGAGAAGAAGAGGAAGAAGGCTGCACT
>ML685874.1:8925590-8940114 GCA_007922175.1 Pelusios castaneus | reverse complement strand
GATAAATAAATCTGTTAGTCTTTAAAAGTGCCACAGGACTCTGTTGTCTTTCTACAATAGACTAACACGGCTACCCCTTTGAAATTATTACATGGTGTTTTATAAAGATAAAGTGAGTTTCATCCACACCCTAAAATTTTCTCGTAACTGGTGTTGGAATTTCATCTAAATCAGATTATGTACTCACCAACCTTTCTTGTAGAAATCTGTTCCACAAAAAATAAGAAAAAAACTCCATACTTTTGGGTGTGTGTAGAGCATAAGTGGGTAAGGACAAAAGATTATAGAATGTCCGTGCAATTATTGGTGTCCTTGGTTGACAGGATGAAGGGGCAACTTGTCACTTAGAGGATTTCTTTCCGAGTCTCCTCCTATATTCATCTGTGCTACAACATTACTAAGGTTCCCCTACTTCACAGAGTTCTAGACCATTCCACGAGAGCACAAACATCAGCTGCTTTCTCAGCTTGCGTTCCTGTCGGTGAGATTGCAGGGCTGGGGCTTGGTCACCTGTTCAGACCTTAACCACTCATTATGCTGTCTCTGAGGCCTACAGAAATGATGTTAGATTTCGGAGAATTGTTATGCAGTCTTGTTTAGATAAATTCCAACACGATTCTCCCATCTGGAATTGATTGTGGGTCATCTGAAATAGAATGGATATGTACAAGAACTCAAAAAAACCCCCAAAAAAACCCAAAAACTGGTTACGCAGCTGTTTTAAGTGTTCTAGATGTTGCAAAAGTCTATTTCATGATTCACTCTCCATCCCTCTACACTGGAGTCATAGGAAATGCTGGCTTGTGAAAGATATGAAGGGAAATGGCAAAGCTCTACTTCTTTGTACTCTAAGCTGGCAACATGCCTGAGCAGAGGGTGCATGCACTGCCCTAATGGGTACTGGTATGGGGGAAAACTTTTCCTTTTTGGTGCTTTGGCGTGCACATATATAAAGTGGAATGAACATGTGCAACACATCTTGAAGAACAACAGTTATCAGACAGGTATGTAACTGGGTTTTTTGACATTTCCTAACTTTTGGGGGCTTGACTTGCAATCTTTATTTTCTTTTAATGTAGGTAGTGTGTGTAATACATAAAATTGTATTATGGGGAATGAAGAGGGAAGGCAGGAGAGAATTGGTTAATAAGAAGGATTAAAAACAAAAGCCAAAGTAGAGGCAGAACATGCTGTTGCCAGCTGTTCCTCACTCTTTCCCCTTACAGATTGATGACTTGCCCCAATCCTTCCTCTCCCATTCCCTCACAAATTCTTTGCATAACAGCTTCGCTCATTCTGTCCATTCTTGCTCCATTTCTCTCTCCCTGGTGTTACTTCTCCCTTACTCTGTGTTAATCATTTCCCTCCTGCTTTCCCTCTTCACCCCCCATACCTTTATGCATAGTGTTTCTTCTCTTCCTTCCATTCCCTCCTGCCCCCCAAAAAACCCTAAAACAAACTCCACATGTGCTTCTGTGCTTAATTGGGGATATTAGTAGTCATCTTATCCATCTGGATGTGTTTTTCTTCTTCTGTAGTTATGGAGCAGTTCTAGAGTGAAGGCAAGGTCTAGCAAACCAAATGACTGCATCTTTTTTTGATTGTAGGATGACTTTTTATCCTAATGTTGGTTTGTAGTCTGGTCTTTAGCTAACTCAAATGTATGTATTCTTATCTGATTAATATCAATTAATAGCTTCCTTGAGACTCTGTTAGATCAGAATTCAGTTTTTTCCATTTCAGATATACCTATTTCTTGCCAAAAAGAGCTAATAAAGAGCAAGATTACACAACTGATCATTTTATAGTTATGCTCATTTTGATGCCTTGGGAGTTCTTGATAAGAATGGTAGACACAATCTCTTATTTGGGGAGAGTTTTTCAGAAATATTGGGCCTACATAGCTGCCCAAAAGCCTGGTGATTGAGTAAGCACATAGACCTCTACTGCCCATCATAAAGCCTACCAAGAAATAAAAGAACAAAGTTGTCCATTTGTTGCAGAAACTTAACTGCTTCACCATTAAACTGTTGAGAAATCATTGGAATTGTGGACATATTGTATTAAATATAAAAATCAGTTAAATTATTCTTTTGCATAATACTTTGTGAAGAAGTCTAGTTGTATGAACTAAAGCAAAATTCATGAGTGGGATATATTGTAAATGGAGCAAAATATGCTAACTAATCCAGTCAAGTTCTGAAAAGGGAAGCAATTATTCATATCAGATTCTTGCTCTCTACAAGCCAAATAAAAGCCCTTTCTCATCCTTCACAGACCACAAACATTGACAAATAAACAATGATTTGAGTTTCTGACAATTATCCCTTTTGGAGGGGATGTCATAGTCTCATCAATATGAAATATAATAGTACTTCAAGGAGAAAAAAAATGGACTAAAGTGGAGTTAGGAGAACAGAGTGAATAAGGATGTCTCAACAAATGTGTCTAGACACCAATGTAGGAGATGGCCTGAGGAGAGATTAGGACCTTGCTATCTAAGAGATAGCAGCTCTTCAGATGAAGGATTGGATCCGTGGAAATATGGGGAGGAAAGAAACATTTATTTGGTAATATTTTGAGCTGTTCCTTGAAAGTGAAGAAACAGTAAAAATATACAATTTTTCTGAATGATACTTGCATTCATTCCTTTTTTGCAATTTAATTGCCGTATATCAGATAATCACACTATTTCAAAAACTGTTTTTCAGTGTGTAGGTCTGAGATTAAATGTTTAAGATTTTTAAAAAATGTAAATCTGTACTTATCTATGAGTATTTTGACTTTCAAAACTGAGAGCCCAGTAGCTTCCATTGGGGCTCAGAGCAATCTGGAAGATGGTAAGAACACCATGGACTACTCTACACTATTGCTCTCATCAGCCGTATAACATCAGCTGAGGGAATCTTCAGAAAAAGCTGAGGCCTTGTACACACTACAGAGTTATTGCAAAATAAGTCATCTTATCGCAGCAAAACAAGCACACCATACACACCTAAATGCTCCTTGTTGTGCGGCAACTGTCGTGTGTGTGTGTGGGCGTGCATGTGCACGGTGACTTTGTTCCGTAAGCAGCCTCGGGAAATGTCCCAGAACTCCTAGCCTGACCTCTCTAGTTTTCTGCTTGCACTCCACTGCTCTAGTGACTGATCCAGAAATTCAGCAGTCAGTGGGGCTCTTCTGTTGTGTACTTACTTAAGAAGAAAGACGGGCAATATGATTTTGTTAACCCCCCACACCGATTTTCTGGTAATTGTGTTCAGTTCAAATCTGCTGCCAAAGGTGCTGAAACTAACCAGTTTAAGTAGGTGACTGAAAAAGATTAATCTAGACAATGGGTGGTACCAGGTACCACATTGCATAGAGGACCAAATAAAAATCTGGCTCTTCTTATAGTATTTGGCTTTTGTATTCTATATCACTGGATATGATAAATTCCACAGCCACTCTTCAGAGACAGGTAAATAAAGTACTTTATGGTGGAAGGAATTGTGCTTTAGACTTCAGAATTATATACACTAGCTAAGGCAGAAATAGAAGGATCATCTAATACCAAAAAAGGAGATATTTCTCAACTTGCTAAAAGCAATTTTGAGTGAAGCTGAAAAGTGTTAAGTACGAATGTCTGAAATGTTAAATTGCTGGTCAGATTTTTCACCTTGTAATGCTGTTGTTCTTGAAGTGAAGGTAGAGAGACAGGTGTCATGTTATGTCCTGTGTATTCAGAAAGATAATTAATTCTTAGTCCAAAGCATGTAAAGTAGGCCTGATAGTGAAGTGATGAGTACATTTTATAAACTCATTGCAGGTACTAGTCTGTGATAAAGAGTTGGCTATCATTGACTAATAACCCTTTATTGCGAGCCTTCCATGTAGTCAAATTCCAAAGGGGTAGCCATGTTCCTTTATTGCAAGTTAGACTTGAGCATTTCAGCAATATGACACACCTGCAGAATCAAAAAATGAAAGAGCACACCATTACCAGCAGCTTGTTTCATCAAAGGCCTTGTAAGGGGTTGTTACACTGGCAAATCAGATGCCAGCTCATGCCAACTGAATACTAACAAATACACAGCTGTAACCAGTTTGGCTCACCTGCTGTTAGTATTGTTAAAATAGGTATTAGGATTATAAGAATGTGTTCAGAGGCTAGACGGTATTGAATGCTTGTGAGCTGCTGCATACATTAATCTCACTTATAACATTAGTATCCCATACTGGAAGGTAATATTTAAGTGGGTGTACTGTATGCCTTCATAAGTATGTAAATCACCAGACAGGGGACTTTAACTAGTGTGAAATGCTGCAGCAGAAGGTGTTATGTCCTGTCTGACAAAGAAAGTCCGCTGACACAAGACTAAGAGTGGAACAATAAAGAGGACAAAAGACTGTTGTTTTACTTTCCCCACTACTCCCTTCCCCCCCATAAAGATGACTCATGCAAGTCAGTTCTTCCCATCATCTGAATTTGCAGCTCAAAGCAGAAGGGGGAAGGGAATAAAAACCCCTAACAATTTAACAGGGAAGAGTTCTTATTTGCTACTTGGACTTTGGGGACAAGGCTTCTAGGCATAAGCAAGGAATCCCCAGCTTGCTTATTATAGAAGCTTCTATTACCTTTTAAAACTTAAGACTGTAACTCATTTGGGTATTCATGCTTTAATTTTGTAAATTTTATTCTCTTACTTGCTCTTCCTATTTAATAAATATTAGGTAGTTGATTATAGGATTGGCTACAAGTTTTGTCTTTGATATGACATTTAAAATGTATTTGACCAGAGGTTAGTCACTGGTCTGTTGAGTTGGGAGGCTGTCAAAAAGATAGGCTTATATGGGTGGCAAGACAAATCAAAGAACCCAAGGGGATTGACTGTGACTCTCTCTATTAAGGCTATTGCAGTGCCTTAGAAGTTTACACTTGATATTTGGTTGGTGAAATCTAAGTATAGATCTCACAGCCAATTTGGGGTTTGTGCCATTTTTCTTAAATCTGTCCTGAGGCTGGTATTCATGCTGTTAACCTCTGGCAACCTGTTCTGCAGTAGTTTGTGTGGAGATTCACAGAGATGGAATGGGGGAAGAGGTAGTATCATAACAGGTTCCATGACAACAGAATGTTGGATGCTGTAACAGCAGACAGAATGCAGTACCCAGGACGGAGTGAGATTAGCATGGCAACTGAAGTGTCTTGGCTGAGCTCATTGAGAGGGTCACTTTTAAAATTGCTATCAGGTAATGTGCATAAATGGCTTTACTTAGTACACTATAATTTGGTGGCTTTGGGTTTTTTTCTTTGTATGGCGTCCTAATAGGTTAATTTTAAAAACTTGTGTCCTACTTGTATTACAAAGCCTGTTTCCATTCTTCTTTTTAGTACACTTGAATTCTTCATATGTTTTTGGTGAAATAAGTGTTAAAGTTCTGCAGGGGCTTCTAATTTCAGTTGTTTGTGGAAATTGGGGAGAATCTTTTCATGCTCTAAATTGCAGGTGTATGTTCCTAATAACAATACAGGGAGAAGGCAGCTCTCAAACTGCCATTTATCTTCTTCACCTCAGCTCAGCTCTTTGGCCACAATGAAAGCAAGTTCTTGCTTGGTAAAACTCTTTCCCTTTTAGCAGGGCTCATCCTGATTATGGCTGAGCAGAGGTGTGGGGACTAGAGTGAGAGAACAATTGCTGGGCTTTAAACATGTGGCACACCTGCAGGAATCGTATATATATTTCCTGAAAGCCCTATTATGCATAGTATATCTCTAGGTTATATCATTGAGAAGATACCACCGAATGCTATGCTAATTTGTCAATTCTCCACAGAGAAATAGTCTCATATGGTAATAGTGGGGTATAATGTGGAGAGGAGTAGTCCTGGGAGTGCAGCTTGCAGGAAACCTTTGAGAAATTAAAGCAAAAGACTTCGCTAATATTTTGAGAAACTATAGGAAAAAGAGGAGTAGGTGCAACAGGGCCTCGTAATGGAAGTAAATGAGGCTGTTTTAAATACACAATTGTGTTGTGTCATTTTCATTAGAATTGTTTTCTCTCATTTGTGAAAGATTTGTCAGCTATGAATCAGAATCTGTGCAGAGCAATTATATTGGGAATAAGCACTTCTCACCCTGGGACAATGGCCATCAGTATGTTAATCTTCTAATTAGTATCAATATTAAGTCTTAATATTAGCTTATGTCTTCACCATTAATAGCTTCATTTTGTGTGTGTATATAATGTTGTTTTTCACTTTTTGCAGAGAATGACGAATAGCAGCAGTTCCCCAAGCCTTCTCAATGACAGTGCCAAGCAGTACGCAGGCCATGGTAAGAACTTTTAAAGAAATATGTTTAAAGGTATGTTCAAAAGCTACCTCTGTGGGAAGATAGTTCTGAGGAAGTCAGTCCTCTCCTTAATCTCACTGAGGTGATATAACTTCAAGTAGGGTGTGCAGTGCAATTATTTTTTTTATTGTATATTCCAAACTAAATTACTAGTGAACTTTATTTCAGCCTGCCTTCCATTTTAATAGACAAAAATAAAAATTTCTCTTCATTCAGTCATATCCAACAAAATGTTTCTTTGGATGTCTACTATAAAGCCTTAATAGTTAACTGCTTATATAGCTGCAATACACTTTTTTTTTTTTTTTTTTTTTTTGGTAATGCTTCTTACTAAAAAAGGTTGTTTGAATTGGGTAAAATTGAATTGCTTATGCAATGTTTTACCTTTATATTATAGATATGTGTGCATATAGTTGTATTTTAGGTCGGTTTTATTTACAAACTGAACTGTTAGTTCTATCATCTCCTGTTTTTTCATTTTTTCTCCACAGCCAAAGTATAACAGACTATTTAATATGTGTCTCCTGGTCAGAGGGCAGGAATTTGGCACTAACAGAATCTAACCAAATTTTGCTCTTGAATTTTGTGGCATACACCACGTAACTTGAAGCTTGGAATTTAAAATTTCTGCACATCATGTTCTATGTAATACCTCGTCTCTTTCCCACTTTTCTCTTTCATTTTACTTGGAAACAACCCTTCCATACATACAAGAAAAAGACTGTTTTGTAGGTTGTCTTAGTGTTGTGAAGCTGCTAATATTTTTTCTACATAAAAATCATTACTAGTGATGTCAGTGTCTGAAAGATCCCAAGTTATTTGTTTGAAATTCTGTCAATTAAGGAAAATATCCTTACTTTTAACTTGAGCAAATTTAATGTTTAACTCCAGTGAGGGAACAATGAACCTCACGATATTCTTTTACTTACGTTCACTTGTCAGTTTTACAAGTAAAAGACAAAAACCCTGCCTTAATGAGTAGACCTTTAAATTCACTGTGAAATTCGAAAGTCAGGTGGTTCTTTCCTCCTTATACTTAATTTATGGTAACAATCATATCATAGAAAGCTTTGTCCTGAGTTGTACTTCTACACTCACATTGAAAACAATTAATTATTCAAGGCTATAGAGTTTTGCTAGTGTAAATGAGAGGAGAATTTGACCTGTAAATATTGACTACTGGTGGCAATACACAAGAAGGGGGGAAAAAAAAAAACAGACTGGCTTTTGGAACTCATCTTGGTTTACTAGGCTGGCTTTGTAAACTTAACAGATGTGATGAGAAAATAGTGATAATGAGCCTTGCAATTCTCTTGGAGGCACACTTTAGAGTAGAACTGCACTTTGAAGGCATACTGACCATTGTCAAAGATTTGGGTTACAGAAAACAATTTAAACATTAGTATGTTAGCAGATGTTGCCCCCCCTGACAATTAGGAGCCTTACATATTTTAAAATCTATGTTTAATCTGGAGTTTTCTGTTTTAAACGATGACTATGGTGACTGAGATCCTGATTATGACATTTATGATCCTGGAGACAAGTGTAAGGAACAGGGAGACATAATAATTTACTAATAAAACCTTCAGCTTGATTGCCTCTGTCCTGATTAAATTTCTAACTCAAAAGTTAATGTTTGTAGAATTAAGTGGTGTGGAATACTGCACATAATTATTTAAATTGGCAATAGGTAACTTTGTAAATTCTGCTAATGAATGCCAATTTTAATTGTGTTCCTATGCCCAGTCAAATGAATGGCTATGCTTTTAGTAGTTCTGACTTCAAAATTAACTTCTAATTCTGGATGGATAAGAAACCTTTTTTCTCCATTTTCCAGTTATGTTTAAAATTATGTAAAGGTTTTTTCCCCCGAAATCATTTATGCTGTTAATATACAGTAGTAACAATGTTTCTAATGCTCTTTTACAGACCCATTAACTTCACCGGCTTCATCCTTGTTTAATGACTTTGCTGCCCTCAGCTTATCTCAAAGGAGAAAGGTAGGCAACATCTAAACTCTAGAGGGTGACGTGTTTGTAAATGACAAAAGAGGAATGGAGGACAGGATAGGAATAACCCAGGAAGTTAGATTGCTTTAAATAGATCTGGCTCTTTTGGTGTTGTGGTGTTTTATATTTCATTACATTAAAAAGTTAAATGGTATCTCTAAGATCTGCTATGACAGACTAGCCTGTTGCTGCTAATATGAAATATTCCAGACACATATTTCAGGTTGCATTCACAAGAGTACTTTGAACAAGAGTATCAAGGACCTGCCCCTTGAACTTGAAAATAAACTTTTTATGATGCTGAGAGTGCAGCAGATGTTCATCTTGAGCCTTTACAGCACCAGTGTTCTACGATAAGATCATCAAATGGAGGAAGGGTCCTGAACCTCAGTGATTTGTGCAGAATTCATTAGTTTGAAAAAATGTAAACCTCAGTGAGGTCAGAAAGCGGATTTTTGTGTAAACTAGAATTACACCATAGTGTCTGCCATCTGTTCTATGCGATCTGCAGCTCTGTTAGAAAGGCAATCCAACTTGTCTCAAACAGTATCAGAATTCACTTTCACTGACCAGTTTCACATCTTTTTTTTTCTCTAATATCAAGTCAGCTAAATGAGCCTTAACTTCCCGCAATTGAGTGGTACAGTGTCTTGCAAGCACGCTACTTCAGCATGCTTGTGCTTGTAGCTCTAACCATGTACTGGAAGTTGTGGGTTCTTTGTATATTTCCTGCAGGTAATGATTGACATGAAAACTACAATAATTGGCCCACCAAATCAGTGTTCCTTGAAATAAAATGTTACAGACAGGGCTGGATTAACTGGCCTGGGGCACCCAGCCTGGGCCCCTCATCACAGGGTCCAAGACCTCCCCCTCTCCCCCCATCACGGGGCGGGGGGGGAAGGGCCTTGGGGCCTGAGAGCACTCCCACCCCGGCTAGTCTAAGGGGGAGGTGTGTGGCTACCCCTGTGCCTGCGTGCTGTGCTGGGCAAAGCACAGGCCGTGTGCCAGCTAGCCCCACCCCCTGGGTGGAGCGAGCAGGCTCTGGCCGGCCCGCTCACCTCACTCCACCCTGGGAGCGGACTGGCCGGCCCAGAGGTGGGGTGGGGCGGGAGCGCAGAACACCAGCCCCCCACTTCCAGGACCCATCCCTCTCCTCCCCATTCAGCACCGGCAGCAAGGAGCGCATTGGGGGAGTGGGGAGCGGGGTTCTGATTATCAAAATGGTTTTAGGGGCTGGAGCCCAGGGCCCCCTTTTGGCTGGGGCCCAGGGCTTAAGCCCCTTTGATAATCCAGCCCTGGTTACAGATCTCTTTATTTCCTAATATTGGACATAGTGTGGTACAGACATTGCCCTATTCTTTAATGCCAGCTGTGATGCACTGAAAACTTGCTTTAAATGCTGACTTACCACTTCCAGCAAGTAGTGAAAAGTGTAAGAATGGAAATGTATGCACAACAATAAAAATTAAATATGTAGAAGAAGTGTATCATCATGCATAGACAGACTATAGCAACATAACCAGCTGTCCCTATATGTTGTTTGACCACCTATAATTAATTTCATCCTTCAGGCTGATTCTGTAAAATAATGTCATTTCTCAAATAAACAACAGAACAAAATTTGCAATTGGTATAGGTTCCTGGTTTTCAAAGATCAATCAAAACTTTAAAGCTATAGTCACAAAAAATGGTATTTTTGGCAGAAAGAGTGGCTTATGCAGTCTCACTCATAACTCACTTTTACAGCTAATTTTGCAAGCATGTAGCATTTTTGTTAATTGAAATACAAAATGGAAACCTCTGAAATATTACTAATTGACCATACATTGTAGCTGCTACTTTTTAGTGCAGATTCATGCAGAAGAATGTTATGCAATAGTTTTCATATCAACTCCCACTGATTTCAGTTTGCAGAGAATACGATGCAGATAGCTATAGATTTGTATTCTGAATACTGTTAGTATTCTGTAATACATATTATTGTATAGGGGCTTGTGTCATGCACCGTTCATGTTGACAGATCACTTGTAAGGTGAATTGCAGAGCTTTTGAAAGTCTGAAAATATATCAATTTTGGGTGGTATTAAACAGTTTGGATAGATCTGAAATTCGTATGCACTTACAATTTGAACATAGTTACTTGAAAAATAATTTTTTACTTGCTAGGAACCCATGTTTAGGGTTTTGTTTTGTCTTACACAACTGTATTTTCAAGATGTTTAAAACCACCATTTCCTGCCTTATCACTGACTCGGAGGACAAATATAACACACTGAATCGGGTCCTGGTAAATGAGTAAAGGAAAAATTGCTTTTCAGATGTTTTCTTTGAAAGTTAGCAATTTGAAATCTTAAAATGCTCAAGTGTTCATAAAAGCTTTGCAGCTAACCTTTCCAAAAAAGGGGTGTTTAAACAGAATTGAATCTCTAAATGTTCCTAGAAAAAATTATGAAATAGCTGACTTCAACAAGGAAATTAAGAGTTTATTCTATCTGAAAAAAAAAATCTTATTGTGTCTAGATATTGCTGATCATATGATCCTATGAGTCCTCAAAACAGTGGGTGGTCCTGTACTTATGAACTGCAATACTTGGTTACAACAAAGTAAGTTAAGGATGGACTTGATACTGTAATGATGAATTTCCTTGCTTTTTGTTTAGGCAGACAGTGTTTGATAATATAGGTTATTTTGCTTGGAGTTATTTTAGGTACTTTTTAATACTTAGGGGGTTAAAAACATTAAATGTTTTTAAATGTCAGTAATCAATCAGCTACAGATTGGCTTTTAAAATAAACACAAGTCTTTAATTTAACATGGACATTTTAAAAATTAAATGGTCTTTAATGAGCACATACATGGGACTATAAAATCTTTCCTTTTGCGTATTTAATAATTTAGTAGGATGCTGCACTACAATTTTAAGTTATAGTAAATCTAAGATTACAAATTTTAAGAAATTTTACAAGATTAAAAAAAAATCAACTAAGCTGAACACTTCTGTGGGTGCACACGTCTTTGTTGGTTCTGACAGCCCTAAACCTCCCTGAGTGTCAAAACCTAAATGCAGTTATGTCGATGCTTGAAATTTTTTTTATAGCAATCCATTTTTTTCAGTGCACAAATAACAGATTTGTGGCGCATAACAAGAAGAGCCAGGATATTCAATGTGAGATTAACGCTCCATCCTTAACTTAACGCTGTTGTACCTTTTTTGTTGCATTCCAAAATACATGATAACATTTCCTAAGGTCCTGAACTCGGATTCTTCAATGTTTTACAGTATGCCTCAATATGAATACATTAAAATTCTTTCTTTTTAAAAGTATTTAAAATGAGCATAACGCAATATTTACCTTAGTCTGGAAAAGGCTTTTGGATTTGTTCTAATTCCTTTGGTAAACTGTTTTTATTTGTTTTGATAGTTCATAAAATATGCATGGTATAAACTGATTGTAATTCTAAGGGGGCATTTCTATAGATTTAAAGAAAAGTACATAGCAACATCTTTGTGTGAACTGGTTCTGAGACTGTTGCCACCAATCCAGACTAATGGTTACCACTTCTGTTCACTGGTCAGCAAATACCATTCTTCCTTTTTTTATTTATTTGTTCATACCTTCAAACCCACTGAAACTGAACTGTCCTCAGTGGTTCTCAATAATTTCCGTTGGCTTTATTTCCATTTTTGAATGGTTCTTTATCTGAGTCACAACTAGAGAAGATCTCTATGGGTTCATCTACACTGTGGTGAAACATCTGCAGGCAGGCTATGGTTCGCCTGGGTCAGCTGACTTGCATTTTTATTGCCCTAAAATTGCAATGTAAGTGTTCAGACTCAGGTGGGAGCCTGGGCCATGAGGCTCTGCAATGGAGTTGGGACTCAGAGCCTAGGCTCCAGCCAAGCTTGAACTTCTGCACTGTGATTTTTAGGCCAAGAGCCCAAGTCAGTTGCCCTGGTCTCTGATACTCCATGCCATGCATTTTTTTTATTGCCATGTAGACGTGCCCTGCGGTAGTGACAATTGTCAGTGTGACAGTGGTTGTAATGATGGAACCGTTCTGTGATTCCATTTGACCATGCTATTGGGATGTTTCTGTGCTGCTTGTACTAACTAGTTTCTTTACATATACCACAAGCTGTACAACATGAGCTGTCCTTCAGAATCTCTCTTCACTGGTCTTGGATGACTGGAAGCCAAGAACAAAATATTTTCTCCAAATTGGAATGAACAGTGGAAGATATTGGAGAGGTTATCTGGATTGAGATTCATCAGAAACAAGCTCCCTATTCAAATTGGTGCATCTTCTAAATTTCTTGGTTAGCTGTTCTGTTACACAGTATATTCTTGGTGTGAAGAACCGAACATTGCCTAAACCATTCCAAGTTTCCTCTGAAATATTTCAGTGTCTCCCAGAACCAGATCTAATTTCCACTTTTGTTCTGCACATGCCATGTTTCTACAGCTGCTGACAGCAGTGCATTTTTGGCGCCTTTGGCTTTATTCTATACAGCTTTCCACTGGTACATGCACGCTTCTTTGAAACCATTTTTGGCTCAATCTAGCAGGGTGCTGAATGCTCTCTCTGACCCAGAATATGCTTAACTTGAAGCAGTCACTTCAGCCATGTATTTAAATGGGACTAATCACGCAGTTTAAGATAACATATGCCTGCATCCTCTGCTGAATTGGGGCCAGCACCTTTTGGATTGAGTTGTTCAGTAGCAAGCACTCATCTGGGAATTCTATCTTGGGTTTTTTTTAATCTAATAATATAAATTAATCACAATTTCTTCTTAACTTCATGTAAACACAATTATTAAACTGTAGAATTTATTTCACCAATTTGAAATTAAATAGAATTCCATACAAAATTGAGTAAGTATTCAAAGTGAGATTTCAGCAAGCAACCATTCCTCTGCTATATTGTGCAAATGCATTAAAAGTAGTCTTTGAGATCACATACTAAAGTAAGGTAGCATTTCTTCAATTCAGTGTTTTTCATGTTTACCCTCAGTTAACTGTCATCATGGATTTTTTCCTTCATTCTATTGTTCCACTTCTATGAAAGTGTTTTTTAAATCCACTTATACTTTTGGCCATTACCACATCCCATGGCATTGAGTTCCACAGGTTAGTTGTATATTGTGTGAAAAAATATTTCCTCCCATATTTAATGTGTATTAAGCCTGCTGCCTATTAATTCTATCTGATGACCCCTGGTTTTTATATTTTGTGAAAGGGTAAATGATACTTTTCTGTTCACATTTTTCTTAGCATTCATGACTTTATAGACTTCTGTTACTTCCCCCTGTCTCTCTTCTGAGCCAAGCAGTCCTAATCTTTAGTCTTTCCTTGTGTGTGGCAGGTGTTCTATATACCCTTGGTCATCTTTGTTTCCCTCCTCTGAACTTTTTCCAGATCCACTGTATTCTTTTTGAGACAGGGCAGACCACATCTAGATACAGAATTGAAGATTTGGGTGCACCATGGATTTATAAAAGGCATGATGATACTTCAGTCTTAGGTTTTTAAATCCCTTTCCTAATAATTCCTATTATATTGTTTTGTTTGTCGTCTTGACTGCTATTGCTCTCTAAACAGATCTTTTCAGAGAACTAGTCACGGCGACTCCAAGCTCTTTCTTGAGTGTTGATAGCTAATTTAGACCCCTTCATTGTATATCGTAGCTCAAGTTAAGATTATATTAAGTATGTATTATGCTGCCCACAAACTATCAAGAATTACTGAACATTTGTTTCCTCTTTACTGGGAAAAATTCAATGGAAAGGACATGTTGTTACATATGTAGTGTACTGTATTGAAATATCTTCCTTTTAGCCACTACCAAGACAGGCTTCAGTTCTTCAATTTAGAGCATACAGACAGGATTACAGGGTTAGCTGAATCTCTTTTCTTTTTCTTGTCTGGGTCCCCCATTTCCCCCCTCCTCCCCTCAGATATGAGGGTTCTTGTCCTTCCCTGTCTTGGGGGTGGAATTCTGCAGTTCTCACACTCTTAGATCGGGATACCCATGTATTGCAACCACTTATTACCATGCAGTCCTGACTAGAGTTCGAGGACCTGTGACCAGTGAGATTGCTCCTAATGCTGAAAAAATGTTTGGATAAAAGAAGTTGGTCAAAGCTTTAGGGTTAAAGATTTTCAAACAGCCTAC
>ML685874.1:8833782-8925490 GCA_007922175.1 Pelusios castaneus | reverse complement strand
GTGTATATGTATATATATATATATATATATATATATATATAGTGTGTGCTTCTCTGCAAGCGAAGATGGGTTTCCCTCCTGAATCACAGGGAGGGAGATCACTTGTATGGTTTGAACCAAATAGTCCTCTTTTTGGTAGTTTGTCCCCCATCCATTTCTGAGACAAGACTGGGCATGGTTTTGTCTAGTGTCAGATGGCAGACGCCATTTTGAAGAGTGCACTCTGCTGTCCTGACCTTGCACACAATGGTGTATGTGAGGTCACACTGGTGGGAGTGGGGCAGTCCACTCTTCAAAATGGTACATCCCATGCAGCATGACCAAGTATGTTACATTTCCAGAAGGAGCAGAATGCCCAGTGTTCCAGGCATGTGTGAGTGGGCACTCTAGTTACGGGAAGAGAGCAGAACTAGAGAAATATGAATGAGGTAATATCTTCTATTGAAGTGGTTTTCAAATCACAGGTCGCAAACCAGTACTGGGTTGCAGACCCTCAGGTACTGGGTCACAGCACCACTTGCTGCTGCTGCCGAGAGACTGAATGCACTGTTCAAAGATGTAATTGTTGGGTCATGGGCAAAAATGATTTTTTTTTTCAACGGGTCCTGAGAAACAAAGTTTGAAACCCCCTGTTCTATTGGACCACCATCTGTTGGTGAAAGAAACAGGCTTTTGAGCTAGAGGTCTTCTTCAGTATTCTTGTAGGAAGTCAAGGAGCACTTGGGATCTAGCTCTGGTCTTGCAGAGTGTGTGTCTCCCCAGGTGAGGTTTCTGGAAAAACTCCTCCTTCCCTTCCCTGTGTGTCTTTGGTCCACAATTACCATGTTGCTCAATAGTTTTTGTTACAGGATAAGATTGGATTTCTTTTCTCTGACTCAGCCTGGCTGATTGACTGGGGAAGCAGATGGAGGAGTCATTTTAGGCGAAAGCTTCCATCACGTTCCATTGTTCAGGTAGTCAGACCCATTAAGCCTTAATGGTTTGCCGTTGCTGGTCTTGTGACTCTACCCATGTGGAGGTGTGTTGAATCTGTCTGCTTCACTATAACATTCCAACACACTATCTCAGAAATTCAGTACATAAACCACATTTAGGGTACATCAGTACTCATTACTGAACAACCCCACATTTGTGTGACCATACATCATAATTTGCAGGATTGTGGCTACAGAAGATGACTTCAGACCACTACTGGATTAAACTTTTATTTCAAATATAAAACTTGCATTCTGCAATTATACCATACTATTGCAATAATAAAATGTTGTATGCAGTACAGTATCATTTGCTTGTTTTTATAAAGAAGGTTATTGCAAAAATGTGGAAACAAAATTATCCTCTTATAGAAACAGGGTTGGTTTTTTTTACAATGGAAAAACTGACTTATTTGCTACAAGATATGTATCAAGACTGCCATGCTATTTGGTCTCCTTTTTTATAGTTTTATGAAACTCTGTTATCCAGTTTTCAGTTGTTCAAGTCCCACTGAATTGATATTTACTAATTAACAGACCATACCAGACTTGATAATTTTGTGTAAATGTGAGTTCTCGAATACTTTTTATTCAGATTGAATTTGATTTATGGGAAGGTAGGCACTCACATTATTTCATGAAACTAAACTATTTCAACATTGCATTTACTTAGAGAAAATTTCAGAAATTGATGTGTGTAAGTTCGTCAGTAAAATACTTATTCCTCTGTAACTGTTTGAAAGAGCAAACTTCTAGTTCTCAACTGAGCTAGTGATTTATTTTTTTTAAATCATGTTGCTTGTTTTGTTATTTATACCTAAATAAATTCAGTATATCTTATGACTGGGGTTACTTCACTAACTTAGTCTTTTTGTGATACATACCTGAGAAAAAAGACAATTTAAAAGGTTTGCCAGCACTCATCAACTACATATCTTTTCCACTAGGCACATGGTCTTCCCTTGGCAATTCAGGGGCTGAGGTAAAGAATTACAACGCTAACGCTGCTGAACATCTGGGTGGCTGTTGTGCATTTGCAAGCTTTCTCTGTTACACCTATGTTAGGTCTAATACATATGTAGTGTGTTGTTTTAAGAATGACTTCTATGAACTCTTCATATGGCTGTAATGGAACATGAAGAGGGAAAGAGCTTCTAGACCTCCATACATGATATAAGATACTACACTTATATCTTAAATGGCAGGAAATATATGCTATTATTGAGAAGAGAATATGGTCACACAGTTGCTCTATAATAATGCATGTGCACAAGGGGCAGAATTAAAGGTTGCATATGAATCCTTAACCTTAGTATTCCCTGCATTTTGAGTGCTCCATTATGCAACTTTAACTTTTTCAATATTTTGATATATAATCTGTGGTTTTTAAAAAGCAAAACATGAATTTCCCTTTCCTAGACTTTTAAGTGCTGTCTTATTTAAAGAAAATATCTAAATTGAATGTGTCAATTCCATTACCTGGAACTGTCTGACTACACACCACCAGAATGTTAGGTTCTAGGATGTCCTACAGTGCATAGAACAGGCTCTTAAACTCAAGACATTTACAGATGATTAATGCACTTGGTGCCTCCCTGAGCTATGCAGTTCCCAAGGTGCATTTCTAATCATTGTTCTTTGCTTCAAATCTTAAGGTTCATCTATGCTTAGAAGGTTTGCTCCTGCAACTATAGGTTCAATTAGACAAGCAAAAAAGTATTTTCTTGGCCAGTATCACTGCATCTACAGTAGGGCTTTTTCCTACATAGCTATGTCACTTTAAAAAAAAAAAAAAAATCACATCTCTGATATCTGCATTGCTAAACGTTTGAACATAGTCTACCGTAAGAGTGTGGCAGCTTTTTCCTTTGGAACTCGCAAGGTCTGCAGGGAGTAGTTCACTGTACAGCTAACCAACCTACACTTGCCTGTGCTGTGTTCTAAATTGTGCATTAAAACAGAATGTAAAATGTACTATGGCAGCATGCAACTGTCACACTTTTTTGGATCAGTCAGTTTTCATGCAATACCCAAGGCGGCATGTCTCTTGAATGAGGGTTATTTCTGTACCAAGCTGCAAGTATTAAGATTTTTTTTATAGTACAAGACCTGTTTTTCACTTGCTCTTAAATAATGGAACCATTTTTTATCACTTTTCCCCAAGTCATTTTCAGCTAATAAAAATATCATCTCGAAAAGTTAAACTTGAGAATATTATGAATAACTGAAAATGGGAGGTAAGAACTGAAATTTGTATGCAGTCTTAGTCCTAGTGACAACATTATAATATCAGCATACTCCACCTATGTGACAGATGAGCTCTAAACAGTGAAGATCAGATAGTAATTCTTCTGTTTTTCCCATTGAGGGCAGTGAATTCCAGAGTCAAGGGCCCATTACTGGAAACCATTGTTTCCAGCTCTCAGAAGCTCAAATATAGGGATGGGAAGCAAGAGAGCATTGGCATATTTAAATAGTATTCATGGCATGAAGGGAGAAAAAGCTGATTAGTGAGCTAGGAGCCAAACCACATAGGGCTTTATGGATCATATCAGCAACTTAGTTTTCCCCTGAAAGGGACTGGGTAATAGTGCTTTGCCAAGGTTGTTCTGGGCACAGTTAGACTTGGACCTGGGTGTCCCTGCCTCCCAACCCCATACACATGCTAAAACCACCCAAAAATCACAACTACATACTATTACAAAGTGAGCTTTCTTAGTCTTTTCTGAAGCAATTACATTAACTTTTGCTTACAAGTTCTCTCTAGAAATAATTGCCTTTCCTGCCCCATATGTGTTCATAGCTAGTGTTTAATTTTAGCTTGCTGAAATTCCTTTGATGAGCAGCCATAGTTACAAGAAGACAGCAAAATACACAATGCTATTTCTGTGTTAGGAATACTCTCATCTAAAGACTTTTTGTGAATGTAGCTAAGTAGATCAATGGTCACTTTCATTTTGAAGTCATCCTTAAAGAGTTGCTTGCAAAAACTGGCAAAAAGCTCAATGTCATTGTCAAAACTTTCAGGGTTTAAATCCTCAGTGTTAGCTGCTTGCTAAGTTTTGAGAGTAGCTCTTTAAATTTTTGCTGCTAATACTTTTCAGTTACTTGTTCTTGAAAAGACAGCCAATATTTCTCCTTCTCCATTATACTTACCGTATGCCTCCTATCATTCAATTGTATTAATACTGTGTCTAAAATGGAGTTGAAAACCTTACATTCAAAAACTTTCAAGATCTAATGACCTTTCTTTTTAGCCTTTGCAAGTTCACCTGGTATTACTTTTCTCTTTGAGATCGTTCCTCTTTGAGCTGTGTGGATATTCCTAATGTTTCAGCCTGTGAAGCAGCAGCTTCCTTTTGTTAAATGAACCCAGAAAACTGTTATCTTGTTTTAAAAGTCTCAAAAGCCACCAGGTAAACAGTTAGCTGCTTTAATGTCAAGCGCTGGATTCTGCAATTTTTTGCTCACAACATTAATTGCATCTTAGCAAAAACAAGAAACAAAAACTCTGTGTAATGTATATTTGCAAGTAATCCGTTTCCAACTCAAGTAATAGCATAAGCTTGTTTGATGCTTTGATCTCGTCTAAAAATATTGCCTCCATCCATGCTGACTAACTTGTGCGCTTTGGCATTTTAATGTAATGTTAATGTACTTTTTCTGCATATCCGAACCACTAGTAGAAGCAGAAAAGAGTATATAAATTTTTTTAACAATTCCAAAATATAAAACTTGGAACAACCATTGCACCTGCCTCTCCAACAATATTGCGTGAATAACTAGCATGTAGGATGGAAAGCTTGTTCTGTATGCTTCAGCCATGTTAGCTCTATTGTCATAGCTGACTAACTTCAATCAGCCACAGCTAAAGAGATTTTTGCTTCTCTAAAATAACTTCCATAATGTCAGCCCTGGTTCTGGTGTGGATATAAATGAAATCTGTACAATTCTCAGGAACCTTTGCTCTGTCTTTCAAATCCTCAGCATACATAAACACCTGAGACATTTGTTCCATTCAGGAGATCTGGAGTGCAATAAAACATGGAGGTAATTAGCTTTACTAATCTTGTCAAAAATAGCCTCCTGTACTGTTCTTGTGATCCTGTTAAAATTCAGCTTTAATAACTTTCACATGATCTCACAACAAATGATCATATTAAAAAATTACCAACAATAGTTTAATTTCTGCTTGGTCCTCTCAAAGTTTAACATCTCTCACCTAAATACAGCAAAATGTCCAAGAGATGACACACAGTATTGTGCCACATGCCATTCTGTATTTTGTAGCAGGTTTGCATACCCTTTTCAGTTTTTTACCCCCAACTATTTTGCAAGTTTTAGCCAGCAAATGATTTACCTCTACATTTTCCTTCAAATATTTGTTAGAATTCTCATTGCTGAAAAAGTGAGTGAGCCTAGTTTTATGGTTTACAAAGAAAGATGTGAAATTTTAGATGAAAACGCAAACAAGAGAAATGGAAACAGGAGGCAAGAATCCAACTGTCCATCAATGAAGATCGCTGTCATTAATTCCCCATTAGGAGTATTAGCAAAGAGTCACAATTTTAATAACAGAGTCCTGTGGCACTTTTAAAGACTAACAGATTTATTTATTGTAAGTTTCCCATCTTCAAAGCGTTTGACGAAGGGGGATTTTCTCCCATGAAAGCTCATGCGATAAATAAATCTTGGTCTTTAAAAGTGCCACAGGACTCTACTTGTTTTCCTGCAATAAATTAACATGGCTACTCTTTTGGAACCATTTTAATAGTTGCCTTGTTCTAAAATAATTTTTTTCTAGCAACAAAACAATTAACAGAATCTGTCATTTGTGGCCAAATAGCCACATCTACCTTGTCGGAGTAAAAATTCTTTCCCATGCTTTCAGTAATTGAACCATTTTCAGCATCTACCTCTATAATAGTTGTACTAACAACTCCGGGGCTCAACAGTTCTGTGCCGGAGTCAGATACTTGAGTACTCAATAAGCTCAAGACACCCAAATCATTGTCCTTACTAGCTAAGGAAGGTTCAGAAGTGCAAGTAGCAGAACCATCTACAGAGTGTTCATCAAAAACGTGGTCAACATCCCAAGTTTCAAGAAATTATGTAGACCACTTGCACTTTTCTGATCTTTTTTTGCAAATCAGCTGCAGCTTGTTCTTTCAAGCATCATAGAATCATAAAAACATAGAATATTAGGGTTGGAAGGGACCTCAGGATGTCATCTAGTCCAGTCATCTGTTCTAAGCAGGACCAATACCAACTAAAACATCCCATCACTCTTGTGCTTGTAGCTATTAAGATCAGAAATCATGATTGACTATAAGGATTCACCCACATAGCTCTTTATGAATGAATTGGAAGGTATGGTATGACTGAGTTAGTGGGTGAAAGATCTAATGAATATTTCTGTGAAATGCTGAGAGAAATCAGGTGAAAGTTCATAATGTCTGTTAAACTCAGAGCTATATCAGGTGAAACTAGTAAGCCAGAGCTCAGGAATGCAAATAAGGTCAATTGAGAGCAATTGACCCGGAAGCAAATTGGAAGAAGACAAAGGCTCTGTGACAGAAGAGGAATGAGACATTTGATAAATAAACAAATAAAACAATTTTTTTAAAAGTGAGGGGTAGGTGCCTTTCTGGAGCCCTAACAGGCCCAGGCTGGGTTCTTCTGAAACTGTTTGAACCTGCCCCTTTATGTGCTCCTGGTAGAGAAGACTGTCCTTAGTGTAGTTCCTTTTCATCCCCAAAACTTTGAAGTTCATATTGGTAGTATTCATTTCAAGTGTGTGCTTCTAGTCAGCTAACACATGATGATTACTGTATGAAAATAACATTATGGCTATGGCTGCTCTAAAGAGAAGAGGGATGTCTTGCATATTGTGGGATAAGAAGTTGCTCAGTGCTTTTTTGTGTACACTAGAAGGCTTGTCACCTTGTGTTTAATGGTCATTTATTAAGAGACAAACTAGGCAATGCTAGCTTTATCCTGATACACTAATCACATGACTCATTTTTTTCAAATCCCTGCATAGTGCCTCTGCACCACTGATCTCTGCCTAACCTCTCTTTGGGCATGATCTGTTCCCATTCAGGTCTTTGTATATTTAAAAAACAAAAACAAACAAACCAAAAAAGCCTTCAAAAATAACTATAAATCAAAAATACGTATTGGAATGATTTTCCTTGAACTACACTGTTGTCTCAAAATGTTTGTTCTCTGCCCATTGATTAAGGTTGTGTACTCCATTTTATCTCTCCATCATATTCCAATGTTTTCCTGACTGAATTGCATTGTATACTCCTTGGGACAGCTAGTTTGTCTTGCATCTTCAAATGCTATATGCACATCATTGGTGTAATAAATGCATCTCAGAGAAAGTAAATCTTTCCACACACACATGAATATTATGCTTAGATTTTTCCAAGATTGCTTATGGAATATGATAGCTCATTTCCCAATGTTCAGATCCTGCAGGCAACACTGAAAACATCTGGCTTGATGATTTAGGGGATTGTGCAGATCCTGTTCTTGGATGAAAATTATTAGATCAAGGAAGCCTTGCATCTTGTTGGGTGTTCATGAGCTTTTTTGTTTTTTCTTTGTCTTGCAGGGATAAATCTTAGACAAGTCTGTTTTATCCTCAGACTTCAAATACAGCAAGCAGTCCACCTAGCAGAGTAAAAGGGACATGTTAATAGCCTTTCTAGAGATCTCTGAGATTTTATATTGGATGAATGGGGAGCAAGTAACAGATGGGCTCACATCAGGAAACGTTTTTTGAGCACATGATGTTCAAGGTTGCTCATCTGTCAGAATATTTTGGTGTGAAGACATTTCTTAGTGGGAACTTTCTGGTACTACTTAAGATTGTTTACTGGTTGTTCTGTATTTATATGTCAGATATTTTCCTAAAATGTACAAGATGCTATACAAACTGTCAAAATATGCAAAAAGTCTGTTGCTGTGTAGTTCTTTATTTGATGGAGTCTTTCTAGTAGACAGTCAATTATATATTCATCCAAGGAAATTGCCCTTGCATCAAGGTCTTGAGCTTTATTGACCAGGTTAAATCATTTCTTCCTAGGATGTCCTAGTTATTGGAGAAGACCATCTGTTTGGTTCCTAGAAGCTTAATGAGTGGATGCTTAGTCCTTGCCTTTGATCCAAGGCATAATCATTTTCCTGTGATTTGCCAAATTCTTGCTCCCTAATTTTATTTGCTATCTTGGTGTTCCTGTCCTGACTACTCAGTAGATTTACTAATCTCACCCAACTCTCCCTACAGAAATTCCTTTTCTCCTTTCCTTTCTTCCGGTTTCTTGTAGACTTGGATCATGACCTGGATACCTTTTCATTGATGGAATAGTTTAAGGGTAAACTTAATGTATTTAGATACGAGTCACCCAAAACTTATTCCTCTCCCCAACCCCCTTTTATTAAACTGTTCACAGGACTTTCACATCTCTCTTCCATTGCAGAAGGTTAGGCTTTTAGGTAAAAATCTTTCTGAAAGTGACTTAGATATGTCTATGTGGCATGGCAAACCAGAATGCGAATTTATCACTCATCTTGCTTTATGCTGACTGTGAGGATGCGGTTAAACTGCAGTGAATATGTAAGGTCTAAGCCACGCTCCAGGATTTTATGGTGCTGTTGCCTTTATCATGAATTATTGCACAGCAAGCTGGTATGCTGTAGATGCCATGTAGTTGCTCTTCATGTAGACAAGACCCAAGTCATTTTTTTAATATTGGATGTATGTCACTATCTGTTAGATGCTTTTGAAAATCTTGTCTAGTGTTAAATAAAAACTTTATTGTATTCAGAAACCTCTTGCCTTTTAATTGCTGAATCTTGTCAGGAAGGCTATGAATTAGGTGTATCTTGTGAATCCAGACTGGATCCTACGTTACTTGTGGCATAAAATTATCATTGTGTATTTGTTTTTTGGTTGTAACCGGAACTCATAAAACTGGAACTCAGTTTCATTGTACTGCCCTGGAATCTGAATTTTCTTGTAAAGGAAACAGCCTTCCTCTACTTTAACTACCGTAACTGTTTTGGCTCAGTTAATTTTCCTTTTCAAAATATATTTAGTCATTACCTTTCATCCTTAAGGATCCATACAGCTTTCATAAACATAAGTGAAGTTCAACATTGAAATGCTGTCAGGGAGGTCAAGTGTAAAGTTGGTGCATAATTCTTGATATATCAGGGATACTGAGGCAAACCCATAATGAAAAATACTGCAAAAATTTCACCATTGATACAAGACAAGCCTTTTTTGTCTCACCCAAAAGACCACATATAAAATGTATTGAATACACCTAACCAGAATTCAAACATGTGGCTCTTTGTCTTCTTTCAGCTGATTATTAGCTTTGCTGTAATCACTACTCAAAATGTGGGAGACTGTTATCCTGTCATCACACAATTTATGTATTTTCATCTAGAGACATTGTAGAAGCCAATTACTCTTCTTTTGTGTGTTAGAGATTTAAATTACTTGATCTTTAAGTTGCTTTATGCCTTTAGAACTTACAGGTCAAAGTTGAGATCCGTCACCTTCTACTCTTAGCCAACTTGAACTATTTTTTCAGAAACAAGGGATGTAAATGTGTGAGATGGCCAAATCCTGTAATTATTATTCAACCAAAGAGCCAACTGAATGAGATAGGAGTTTAGACTAAGGACGAAAAGTGTGACTCGTAGGTTCTCAGGTGAACCCCCAGTGAACAGAGGCTTTTTATGCAGCCATTCTTTGTTAGTCTGTTCAGACTCATCTTAGTGTTCATGATTTTGTGAGAACAGGGGGAATTTCCTCCAATGAAGTTCTCATTTTGTCTATCATGAAATAGTATTTACCATGCATGTTTTGTTACATTCAATTTCCTAGAGAGACTGGTTCAGTAGGTTTCTCTGTGAAGGTGAGTAAGTTTAGTTTTTGTCTAACTCTAATCACATGTAGTGTAAAACCTCCCTGCATTTTCCAGTTGAAGCTTATCAGTAGATAGCCAGAAGGTACACTTTCTAAGTAAAGATAAACACTCTCCATGGGTTTTAAGAGGTCATATTGTAAGTATAGAAAGAAATAACTAAAAGAACCCCGTAGGTTTGCTCCAGATTGCATTCAAACCAACACAATGAATATACAAGTATTCAGAACCATTTGGATATTTTAATGTGGAATGACACTTGCTGCAAGCCTGCTTCAGAGGGACTACTGAAAAATTTCCATCATTCATTCTATGTGGGCAAAATACTATAAAATAGATACCTGCCCTTTCCCTCCCTTTCATTATCATGAGGATTTGACCATAGCAGACCATCCTTTGGTCATTTTGGAAGTTTACATCAGGTATTTATCAAAATCCTGGGTTTCTAAAATTCTTCACATTCAGGCAAAAGCCTGTTATCCAGATTAGGAGAAGTCTTCTGAAAGCCATTTTAGAGTTGTTCAATGACCAGTTTATTAAGTAATTGGTGGTCTCAATCCAGATCCTACTGGCCAAGTATCCACATTAAAACCTACACTCATAAATGTGGAAATTAGTCCCCAGTTAATTGGAACTGCAGTGAAGAATCCATACTCGAAATAAATCTAAACTTTGAACTGTGTCCGTGCTAAGTATTTGCCCTCTAGATTAGGATACATTGGTATGACATCATGGGAAAGCTTGCACTGCCCTTGTGTTTTGCCTGTTTTTTGGGTAAAGGTCTTCAGTCCAGGGCTCTTTTCATAGACATGAAATGATTTCAAGTCTGTCCATGAGTTTTCGTTATCATGGCACCAGGGTTGCCTCACTTGTTGAATCACAACCACCTTTTGCATGTTCACTTTTTCAGAAAGCATGTTTCGCTTACTTGAGTGGCTGGAGTCCATTTCATTTACTCTTTCTTTATTGTATTTCATGTCTATCTTCGTTTAGGAAAATACCTGGAATTAGTCTTCTGAATTTTAATTAGGACAGATGTAACTATTGTCTAGTTGCATGAGTTCTATTCTAAATGGCTTCAGAACTATCTATTGTTTTGAAATTTTCTTTAAGGACCCATGATTTTCTGGAAAGAACTGTGGAAGCCTGATATTTGTTTTGCTTTTAAGTTTTGGGTTTTTTTTTTAATAAAACTGATTTCCTGTTCATTTATGGATGCCTTTGATCCTTCCCAAAGAAGGTGTCAAAGTTCAGTATCATGATGTGGTTGAAGGTATGTGCTAGAGAGCAATACAAGTTGGAAGGTATTATGGGTCTCTGTAAAATCTCTGAGCTTGTTCTGCTACAGCCATTTCTGCCTTGTGGGATACAATTCTGGAAGTGTCCATGGAAGAGTTTTATGAAATATATCATTTTTCATTTTTATGAAATGCATCAAACTGTATGCAGAGACTTCAGTGACTGACTTCTATTGCAACAAATTTGCTTACAAATACTCTACTTCTCCATATTTTATTCTTTCCAAGGCATTGTTAGTTAGAGCCTGGTAGTCGGGATTGAAGGGAAACAGTCTCAGAGAAATTTTACTTGCAAATTGTTTCCTATTCCACCAATCCAGAGATCATCCTGAGATATGCTACCTGTTTTAGCTTAGCTCTAGACTGAGGGATGTTAGGAGTGGCCTGGTTTCTCTCCTTCTTTTTCGTAGCCAAGGAAGTATCGACTGGGGATGCTGGAGGAGAGGATAGTTCCGGTGGGATCAAAGGCACGAAAAACAAAGAACGCTATTGGCTGTCTGGCTGACAGGTGTAAAACAGGAGTACCCATCAATATGGTTTGGTGGAACAGAGTCACAGAAAACAATTTACAGGTAAAATTACTTTTTACTAGTCATTTTTCAACATCTCAGATGCTTTATTTCACATTTTAAAAAAATGTTAGAAGCAGTTTGTCAAAGAGGGGTTGGGATTGGGCTAGAAATTTAACTAATAAAATAAGTATAGTAACCTCCAGGACCAGGGCTCTCTGGCATTTTATCATCTGTTCTCATTCCTATTCAGTGCTTTTGTGTGTGTGGGAGGTAGATGGGAGGGGGTATTTTGTTTACAGCTACAACTGTGGAGGAGATAATAGATTGCATTCTTTCTAACCTATTAAAAATAAGACACCATACTTTAATTGCTGAGTGAGAGAGATCTCTGATAGGAAAAGTTTAGTTCTCTCCATCACAAAGGTCTAATATTCAATGCACCAAAAAACAACAAAAAACAAAACACAACTTCTCCCCAAACCCTATGGAAGTCAAAAAAATTAATTGCAAAAAAAAAAAAAAAAATGAAACCTAATATTTTAATTTTGTTCTTTGAACTTTCCTCATTTCCTGCCTGTGTTGTGTATTTAAATAATCACATTCAAATTGTATTAATTGCCTTGCACTCCCACCCCTGGAATTACCATAGACTCCTTTTTAGGGGGGAGAGTTTGCTCAATGTTGAAAGTCATGATTATTCTTGTCTGGAAAGAATCCATTACAATGGGCATTTGAACCAAAGACTTGTATACATTTGATAAAGCTGTAACTGAAAAGAGGGACTAAAAATGGAATGGTCCTATTAACTATTGTATTGCAAGTATTAATGCTTAGGATTACATAGCACTTACGATTGTTCTCTGACCTTTATCTCACAGGGATGTCCAGGTATTATTTTCCTGTTTGAGACAGAGAAATGTTAAATGACTCGCTTAAGCCCATGCAATGAATCGGTGGTGGTAGTGCTAGAATTAGAATTCTGAAGCTGTCAGGATTTTGTTCAATGTACCACACTGTTTTGTGATGGGTAGAAGGTAATTTATATAATTCGGTAGGGCCACCTGCTTTATTAGAGGAGGGATAATGGCCGAATCCCCATCTCCATACTCAGCAGAGAAGGAGTTGTCTGCTCTTTCAATTGCCACCTCTGCTCTTTTTCCCTTGTAATTTGGTTTGGGGCCTTGATCTCTTCCTCTATCTGCTCAGCTCCTGGGCAAGAAAAAGCTAGAAATGCTATGGAGGAGGCAGTACACTAGAAACCCAGGCCAGGTGCAGCCGCCTTCTTGCCATCCTTTGACTCTAGGTTTTTCCCTCCTGAATTGTGCAGGAGTAGGGTTCTTTGGTCTTACGATTGCCCCAAGGTTTTGAGTTTAAATTGGCAATGGGCGTGGAATGGGGGATATGAGATGGCTGAGGACCATTATCTCATAAATCCAAATTCCTTACTGAATATATAGCTAGGGCCCATGTAACAGTTAATAATTTTGCACATAAGGTGTGAGGCTGAGTATTATACAGTATACATTCTTGCTTGAAGACACGGCACATGAAACAGATGTAAAAACCCCACAGAACAGATAAATGTGCTCTTGTGGATGAGGAAGGGAAGAATATTGCTCGTGCAGACGGCAGAAAGCATGAAGCAGGTCAAGAAGAGGGGACAAAGAGTTTTTAAAGAAAATTTAGGAAGAGCATCAGGAAGGAAGGAGCAAAATGGGGAGATGAACAGAGACTGCAGGTGAGAACAAGATCGTAGAGCTTTCTAGGTGGAGAATGAGTAGCTGAATTTTAGCTTTGGTTGAATTCAACATACATAAGGTATAATCTTGTTATAGAAGAAGTGCTAGTGAGTTTGTAAGGCGGTAACTTTGAATGTACCAATATTAAACTTCTCTGTTTTCACATAAAGGGGGAAGAGAAAATTATTCTTAAAAATAGAAACATCAATTGTGCTAAACCACAAACAGATAGTTACTGAGCAAGTTTGGTACCTGAAATTACCTGTAAAGTAAAATATTGAAACTAAGATTTCAGGTTGACTCTATCCTGATTTATCATGCCCATAATCCACAAATAAGGTTGGTCCCTTAGCAGCATTTTGAAGATCTCTTGTTTAGAAATAGCTTTTCAGTTGTGAATAGTGGATAGATCATGTGTAGGATGATGATTAAGCAGTGGTGACTAGGTTAGGTGTTTAATTATTACTGGAGAGGTTGAAAGCCCATGTTGAAGTTAAGGTTCTTATTATAGCCAGTTAACTCCCAGGAAAAAGTTAGCCTTAAGTCATCATTGCGAATATCATTTATAAAAATACAATATATAAACAAAAAATACTATTAAGGGGACTTACACATTCTGCTGGACAATGTTTTTCTTAGCTGTTGAAGATCAATAACTAATATCAAAGCAGAATTGTATCTCAGCATTCCAATAAGTTTATTACTTTTCATTTTCATATAGCTTAAAGTTAACATGTTTGTTTGAATGTACAGCTATTTAAATACCTGATTTAGATTGTTGGAAAAGTATTATATTTATTTGAAAAGCTCAACATAAGTGCTATATTTAATATATTGCTATGGTCAGAAAAGTAGTTGAAAAAGGACAGAACCTATCTAATATGGTTATGAATACACAAGGGTCAGATCAATTTTATTTTAGTGGCAGTAAGCTTGTTACTTATTCCTGCAAGCACTGCAGAGTTAACATAGCTGTGGGAGAGTGAATTGGAATCTATTCTAGTTTGGGTTACAGAAGGACTACTAAATTCACTTTGCAGGACTAAATTCTATCCTCAGTTAGAAAACATCCATGGCTACTTCAGTTCTGCCCCCTTTGTATGTATGCAGAAAGTAGGGTGTACTCTAACTTGATCACATAACACACATGAAATGCATTATAAAATGGTAAGAAAAGATTCAGTTTAAACATACAGTTCAATTTACCTAAACTTTTTTGGAGGAACAATACTATTTCAGTGTAGGGATTATCTGCAGAAGAATTGGGTAGAGTTTATTAATTTAGGAGTGATGTGCTGATTTGTTTCCATTAGCCAAGCTAACTAAGAAAGCATTCTGCACAAATGGGTGGAGGGAATAGAAGTTTGTTTTAATATCCCTAGCAACTTGCAGTCTCAGGTTGTCTGCTCTGATATTCCAGAATGTATAATTCTCAGATGTCATAGTTACCAAGAAAATTGCAGTGGAATAGTGAGCCACTGCATAGGGACTTGGGTAAGTGAGGTTCGTTATTGGACACACCTGTTTCTTTGCAAAGATTACTTGGAGTATAAAACCCCTTTTGAAAAGCATGCCATAAAGAGAGGTAACTGTCCCAGAATAATGTTGGTACAGCATAATGAAATTTTTTGCGATCAGTGACATTGCAGGATTATTCATTTTGGGATGTCAGAAAAGATCAGCATGAATTTGGAGGTGATGGATAACTAAAAGGCTTGGTTTCAGATTTTTAACACGATAAATACATTTAACCACATACTTCTGAAATAAATGGAATTTACTTCTGCTTTGATCTGGTAGGATTTGAGCATGGAGCTAATATGACCCTGGGGTGCACCAGGCACAGCCACTTAGTGACACAATCCATGTTTCTACAGCTGCGATTTGTACTATGCGCATACAGGAGGACACATTTGTTGAAGTATTCCTTTTGAACAAAAGAGTTTTTTACTATCTGCTACAATATTATTGATTTAGATTAGATTAAATATTGTTGTCCTCAATATGGCCTGGTGCACCAGGCTGTAACTGACTTCTTGTGCAGGAGCTGAGGTATTAGCACCAGAGTGTTTCCATATTCACATCCTACTATATATTATCTGTATCAGTCTTCTAGGGGGAAAAGCTGCATTGTTTTTCATGAATGACTACACGTGTACATTTAAAAAACTCAGTTATGTTTCAGTTGCATACTGTTTCTGTGTCTGGCATCTTAGACTTTTGAAACTGGACTTTGCCATAAAGAGATGGCACACATTAAAACCTGATTTATTGCCTGAATTATTTTACGACTAATCAGAATAAAGCATTAGAAAATACACTGTTGTGAGCTATTGTATACTAGCAGGAGGAATGAGAAGAATGATTTTGAAAATAAGACATTGGTCTGGAACTCAGGAACTGTGGATTCAGTTTTCTGTCTGCTGCCCATTTTCTGTGAGATCTTGGACAAGTCACTTAATTTCTCTATGCCTCAGTCAGCATTTATAAAATAGGAATTTTCTCTACTTCACAAGTGTATTGAGGATAAATTCAGTAATGCTTTTGTGAGCATGCTGATAGTTCATTTTACTGATTAAAAAGAATGCCACCTAGCTCTTGTGTAGCGGTTATTAGCAGTAGATCTCAAACCACTTTACTAGAAGGCACATAAGTTCCTGAACTGATAGTTGACCTAGTAAGAATTTTCATTTCTCACTTTGGAATTGCAATAATGCGTTAATATATGCAATTCCCTAATGTATTCGTTTGCAGTCCCACTGCTCCATCAGTGATTGTCTTAATGCCCTACTCTTTCATCTCATTCCACACCTTTTTTTCATGAATCTTTCCTCAAATAGAAGGCTCTTCCTGCTTTGGGTCTGTCAATCTACTACCCACTTCTCATGAAAGACTCTTTTTGAAAAATCTGATCTGTGACATCCACAACAAAAAGAAAAAAGGAAATGACGTGATTGTGTTGCTGATAACCTCTTCTCTCCCTATCCTATTCCTGTGCTCTTTCATTTTCATGAATTACCTTATAACTAAATGTAGATTATAAATTGTTCAGGGCAGGACCATTTTTTAGGTATTCTGACATACTTTGCACACCTATGGTTCATTCTGTAGATCAGAGAAGCACAAATATATGTGGTGCTTTTTGGTTGGTAGTGAGACCTTTCTGAAGAAGGTCGTAGAGTATCATAGAATCGTAGGGTTGGAAGGGACCTCACGAGGTCATCTAGTCCAACCCCCTGCTAAAAAGCAGGACCACTCCCCCTAAATCATCCCAGCCAGGGTTTTGTCCAACCGAGCCTTAAAGATCTCCAAAGATGGAGAATCTACCACCTCCCTAGATAGCCCATTTCAATGCTTCACCACCCTCCTAGTGAGAAAGTTTTTCCTAATGTCCAACCTTGACCTCCCCAGCTGTAATTTGAAACCATTGCTCCTTGTTCTGTCCTCTGTCACCCTCGAGAACAGCCTAGCTCCCTCCTCTTTGGAGCAACCCTTCAAGTAGTTGAAGGTTGCTATCAAATCTCCCCTCAGTCTTCTCTTCTGTAGACTATATAAGCCGAGTTCCTTCAGTCTCTCCTCATAAGTCATGTGCCCCAGTCCCCTAATCATTTTTGTTGCCCTCCGCTGGACTCTTTCTAATTTGTCCACATCCTTTCTGTAGTGGGGAGCCCAAAACTGGACACAGTATTCCAGATGCGGCCTGACCAGTGTCGAATAGAGGGGAATTATCACATCCCTCGATCTGCTGGCAATACTCCTACTGATGCAGCCTAATATGCCATTGGCCTTTTTCGCAACAAGGGCACACTGCTGGCTCATATTCATCTTCCCGTCCACCATAACCCCCAGGTCCTTTTCTACAGCGCTGCTACTTAGCTGATCGGTCCCCAGCCTGTAGCAGTGCATGGGATTTTTCCGTCCTAAGTGCAGGACTTTGCACTTGTCTTTGTTGAACCTCATGAGGTTTCTTTCGGCCCAGTGTTCCAATTTGTCCAAGTCTCCCTGGATCCTGTCCCTGCCCTCCAGAGTGTCTACCATTCCCCGCAACTTGGTGTCATCCGCAAACTTACTCAGCACGCAGTCTATTCCATCATCAAGATCATTAATGAAGATGTTGAATAGAACCGGCCCCAGGACCGACCCCTGGGGCACTCCACTCGTTACTGGTTGCCAACCAGACATCGAGCCATTGATTCCTACCCGCTGAGCCCGTTGATCTAACCAGTTTTCAATCCACCTTACGGTCCACTCGTCCAACCCATACTTCCTTAACTTGCTGACAAGAATGCTGTGGGAAACCGTATCAAAAGCCTTGCTAAAGTCAAGGTATACCACGTCAACGGCTCTTTCCGCAGAGTAGACTTCTCTGAAGTCAGAAATCAACATTTAAGGGAGTGTCTACACAGACATTTAGTTTGTGACAAGTGTGGGTGGATCAATAGGGGTGTGAGTCTACCGCTTATTAGCTTGCCTTGGACTGTCTGTGTAGACCCTACTGATGTGCATTTACAGTTCATTTTTTAACAAATATAATAAATTTTATTAAAGATAATGTTTTAACAGAGAATTCAGAGTTTACGTAAAGAGTTGCTGGACATTTGGGTATAGTATACAGATTATTGATGGGTACAGAGTTTGGTTAGAAGTTAACAAGTACAAGGAATACATAATCTGCAGTATCCTAGATAAAGGGACGAGGGATCAATGGTTGAAGGAACAAATGTTCAGTAACTTGGGAACATCATTTTTTACAGAAGTTACATAAGATGTGGTTAATGGGGAGTAGATATGTCAATAATAGTGAGTTGTTCCTTGTTGAGTTAGTGATCTAGTGTAGGAAGTCTTTTAGTCTGTAAATTGCTGTCAGTGGAGCGGAAGGTCTTTGAACCTTCCTGATGCCGATTCAGAGTGGTGCTCTGGCTTTGATCCAGTCTTTTTTTGAAGACACCTAGATCAAACCTCGTTAATTAACCGTTAATGCATGACAACGAGGTTCCGATGAGCTTGTCTACAGCAAACTAGTGCAGGGTAGATTCACATCACACCTTGCCACTGATAAAAGGGTCATGTCAACAAGCCCTGTGTCTTAGGATCTTAATTATCAAGCTCACTAGGTATTGTACCTTCTTGTGCTTTTATGATTCAGGTCAGATATAAACAATCTGAAGGTAATTGTTTTTGGTGAAATCATCTTATTCTGGAACTGTATTGGTAAGAATACATAATGCAGAAATGTTTAATGCATTCAAATAGTACCCAGATTAATTTCTTGAGCAGATTTTAAAAAATGTTGGCAATGTCTTAAATACCCTTTGGAAGAAAGGAACTGAAATTGTGACATATCTAGGGGAAGAGGAAGAGGGAAAGGAATGATGGTTGTTAGTAATTGACCTACATATTGAAACAGTTGCTTTATTTTTGATGCTGTTCTTTTACTGTTTGTAGCATAACCAATAGAATTGTTTGTTACCATATAATGCAATCTGTAGAAAATCTGCTAATTGAAAATACTTTAGAAATTATGTGTAGTATATGGATTGTATGCTTAAACAATTAGTTACTGAATTCAGTGGGGCTAGCTGACTGACTTCAACTGAAAATGTGGCCCTTATTCTAATGATTGTAAAGCAAACAATGGTGCAAGCTTACTTTTGGTGTTTGATTGAGATTTCAGAACTACATCCAGTACTTCTGGAGATTTTTAATGTCACACAGTTCTATTAATTTATCCATGCCCTTTGAGCACCAGACATCCTCTGAAGATGATCATGATGGTCCCGTCTAGCATTAAAGTTTGAGTCTGTTAGATTTTCCAAATATATTCAATAAATCTCTTTGTGAATGTTTTCTTCTACCTATTTGTCATGGTTCAGGGCAACTGCCCCAGTATGTCCTCTGCACTCCTCACACCTTATGATCCAGTTAGGGCATCTACTGTAGGTTCCTTGCTCCTCAGCCATCAGCTCTCTTGACCAGAGACCCCACTTCTGTTTCCCTTTTAAATAGGGGAATCTCTTCATGGATCTGTTCTTGGCCCTATGCTATTTATATTTATATATTTATAGTTATATATACTTTTATTAATGACCTGGAAGAAAACACAAAATCATCACTGATAAAGGTTGTAGATTGCACACAAATTGGGGGAGTGTCAGATAATGGAGAAAAGGGGTCACTGATTCAGAGTGATACCATTGTTTGGTAAACTGGGCATAAACAAACAATGTGTGGTTTTTAATCCAGCTAAATGTAAAAGTATATATTTAGGAACAAAGACTGTAGGACACACTTCACAAAGTAGGGAATTCTGTCCTGGGAAGCAGGGACTCTGAAAAAGATTTGGTGGTGGTGGATAAGCAACTGAACATGAGCTCCTACTGTGATTCTGTGGCTAAAAGAGCTAATGGGATCCTGTAATATAAAAAGGAGAATCTTGTGTAGGAGTAGAGAGGTTATTTTACCTCTGTTTTCTGTACCATTGCAACTATTAGTGGAATTCTCTGTCCATTTCTGGTGCCCACAATTGAAGAAGGATGTTGGAGTTGCTTCAGTGAAGAGCCATGCGAATGAGTAAAGGATTAGAAAACATGCTCTATAATAATAGACTCCAAAAGTTCAATCTCTTTGGTTTAACAAAGAGAAGGTTAAGGATGACTTGATTTACAATCTGTAGGTATCTGCATTGAGAAGAAATATTTAATAAAGGTCTTCTCAGTGTAGAAGAGAAGGTATAACAGGATCCAGAGACAGGAGGTTGAAGTTAGACATTCAGACTGGAAATGAGGTATACATTTTTAAGTCAAATTAAACTCTGGAACAATTTACTGAGGCTCATGTTGGCTTCTTCATCACTGACAATTTGTAAATCAAGATTGAATGTATTCCTAAATGCTCTGCTCTAGGAATTATTTTGGGGAAGTTCTTTGTTAGAAGTTCAGACTAGATGATCAAGATGTTTCCATCTGGCCTTGTTAAGGTGAAAGCATTAGAAAGAAACATATTAAAAACAGGAAAAGACGCTACACACATGCTAAAAAGCTTATCCCAACATCAGCATAAGGGGCTGGTAGGTGCCAGTCCTTCCAGCACTTTTGCAAGGATTGAGATTTCCTCTTGGGCAGAAGGTCCTATCCATTTGCTGGATCAGAAAGAAGGCCCTGGGTTAGATTAAAACAGAGTATTTTATCCAAAAATCCTTTTTTTCTGATCTCTGGAGAATCCAGTTTGACCCAATTTATGTGAGCCTTCCGAGGAGGTGGTACCTCTCTGGGTAGGGTCACAGTTTAGCTGATTTGCCTTAATCACCACCCATTGTTTTCAGTTGCTTTCCACTTGGTGGCATTTCACGACCCTACAGGACACCTGCCCACCCACCGATGCCCCAGACACCTCCCCAGCTCTTTGTGGCACATTTACCATTGTGTGGTGACACAGTAATGTGTTCTGACACAGTGATTGAGAACCACTGCCTTGAGTGGTGGTAGCCCTCCTTCGTGGAGGAAATCCCATATCTCTCCACTGCCCTTTATTGCTTCTAATTTACTCTTAATCTAACTATTGAGAAGCAATTTTAGCCCCCATTCTTGAGTTTTTCTAATCTAAAGCAATGTATTCTTTCTTTATCTTGTGGTTGCAAGAGAGCATCTTTAATCTTGCTTTCTACAACGTTGTCCTCTTTTTCTGATTGCAGGGAGGTTTTATTTGTTTTTTAATGATTATCGAAAAAGCTGTATTTTTAGAAGCTGGTAAAATGCCTCGCACTATTCATCCTAAACTCTTTGAAAGACTATTTCAGAGCAGTAATTTAAACTTGCAAGAGAGAAACTATCAGTGCTCTCTTCCTGCCCCCGACAGGTTTCTTGATGGATAGGCAGTTGAATGTGAGCTCTCAGTGTCTGTCTGCCTACATTGCTCTTGTAGGAAATTCAAAACCTATTAAAATTTTCAAATACGTCTCCATAGAAATAGGGTGGTTGCTCATAATCTAAAGGATGTTATTCAACCAAGCTTCTATCAAGAAGCTTGGTAAAGTTCCACTCAGAAAACTGTAAAAATGTCTCTTTGGGTTTCTGTATTGTGTCAGAGATTTTCATGTCAGATATTTCGAATGTCCAACCCTGTACACTCTTCCAGGATTCAGAGGGTCAAACTATATTATTTGTGTTTTACACATCATCACAAATAACGGAAGGCCTGCAGGGAACTGCTTTAGGTGGGCTAATATAAGTGCAACAGATTGGAATGAAATAAATTTTCTTCATATATAAGAAATAAAATAAAATCTCCCTTAAGTTTCAATTAGGAAAAGACAACTAAAGTGCAACAAGCTTGTCTTAAACCAAAATAAATGTTCACTCAGACTTTTGCAGCAGTTTTAACTAGTTAAAAAAATAATCACACCTTAAATTGAACCAGTGCATTTTCTGCACTTAGACAAGGTTGAAGTGTCCCTTCAGAGTGGAATCATTCCTATTTCATCTTAGTGAGTTAAATTAGTCACCATAAAACTGAAGTTGATGCACTTGTGGTCTTTCTGACTCTTTAGAGTACTCCCCCTTTAGTAATGAAAAGTCTTGACACAAACTTAATCAAAAGTTTCTAAATTCATTTGGTGTTATTCTGTGTTGCCAGAGATAGACAGGGATCCCTCTCCCTTCCCCCATATAAAAATCTTCTTGGGTACTTATTTAGTACATTAATAGCTGATTCCTTAATCTTCCATTCAAAATTGGCATATACCTAGTAGTGGGCATTGAATGTATTTTGTGAAGTTTGGAAAAGTACACCAAAAGGAATAGCAATTATAAACAAGTAATGATATATTACTTCCATGACTATTTTGAATGTGCATGGTATACACACTGTAGTTCTCTAATTTATATATGTGATCAGAGACCCAGAAAGCCAGAAAATGAAATAAAATTTCTTTGATTTCAAGTGATTACAAATTAAAAATGCACACCTAACAAGGAACTCAAAAACACTAAGAAAAATAACACTAATATAATGGGGTACTATAGCTGAGACCTCATACATTCGGGAAATTCATCTGTTCTTAAAAGCTTTTATAATTTGTGTGTAACACGGCAGTTAAGATTGCTCTGGGAACTAAATGTCAGATTTTGTGATCATGATGTTACATTAAATTATTAGAAAATATTGCTTGTTTGAGTGCCTCTGTAATGTGTTTTACTGTTAAAATTTTGATGACAGCTTATTAACCTACCTGTTTTTTTGACCCATGGATATGGAGTCCAGTGGGTTAGAAATTCTCTTTTCCTTTTTAGTTCTTAAAACAATATTTTCTGAGTAGTTTGGTTTTTTTAAAAGAACATGGTTTAAACACTTAGCAGGATTGTAACTGTAATAATGTTTAAATCCTCAAATTACTTCCTTTACTGGTAATGAAGGGGTGTGCAGGTATGTGCCCATGTGTGCGCACAAGTGAGATTAAACAGGCTGCTAGGATATTGCTGTCCATCCAGAGGTGTTATATCAGATCAAGGATATTTTTTGCGGTTTCATTATAAAGTACTATTTAGGTCATATATGGAGTATAGTATCCACCTAAATTGGATAAACTAAAGTAGTCCTATAGCGTGACAAAAGTGGGAATGTTTGGAGTAGAACTTCATTTAAAAATTGTTTGTTGGCCGATTGGTGTTCTACAGACCAGCACTAAATTTGTGAAATATATTTAGGAATTTACAGTAGTACAATTTTATAGATAGAAGAATGGACTTCCATTTGAGCTGAGGGAGTTAAGTATTAAGCAATTGTGGGGTTTTGGAAGTTGCCCACTTTTTAAGAGGCAGGAGGAAATTTTTGCTGATCATGGTGTCCTGGATACATTTTTGGTTTGTCCGCATTCTGTTGTTTGTCTTTCTCCTTCATACAGGTGTTTTAATTTTACAAAATATTTTGACATGGTAGAATTACCTTCACAATGTTATAGACATGAAGGGTTCGTGGTCAGTTTGTGAGTCTATGAAACTGTTTGTTTATGAACTTCATGTTATTCTTTGAGTTTGCCTGTATTTTAATTTGATTCTACAAGCTGTTATAGATATTGTTCGAGTGATGTTACTTGATGAATTTACAGTAGTGTTGTAGGATTTGAAAACTGTTTCCCCTCCCTCTTTCGCGCCCCCCCCCCACCAGTGTGAGCTTGTCTACTCTGGGGGTGGGATTGTAATTCAATTTTAGGTTGTCAAAGTACAGAAGGCGCAAGTGATCACACAGCAAATTCCTTGCTGGGGTCTTCTGTCTCCTCCTCAATTACTTCCTGAAATGCATTGCACTGTGGGTAGTAAGCGCAGGGTTTGTGGGGAGGCAGTCATCCTCTGCTTACTCTCCCACCCCTCTTCTCGAAATAAAAAAAAAAAAAAAAAGAAGGAAAAGCTTTCCTTGCTGTTTCTCTGCTGCAGGCATAACAGAGAGGCACAGTCCTTCATTCAGAGAGAGGAATTAATTGAAAACTTCCTGGGGTGCAGGCAGGGGAGGAGCTATGTTGCTATGGTGGAGCAGACTTGAAAAACAGGAAAAGCAAGATTAGAGCTACTCTCTGGCTACACGGACCTAATTTGGAATTGTAAATTTCGACCACAGTGCTATGCCACTTGCAGGAGTGGTGTTCTCAGGTCGAATTTCAGCACCATTTAATTTGAATTTACTGCTCTGACAGTGGAGACTGACACTGCAGAAGGTTGAGGTAAGCAGAATTATGTCGAACTTTTCTGTCAGTGTAGACCAGGGTCTCTTTCTCCAGTCTCATCATGAATCTGACAATTTGCATGTTTGCCTGATCTTACCTCAAGAGCATGTCTTGTGTTCAAGAGCTTATTTCATTCTACAGTTATTCCTCTTCCTAAAATTCTCAGGTGTTTGTCTAGAACTTTCCCTTTCAGTTTAAATGTATTTAAACTTGCCAGTTATAAGTAACTTTTTTTGTTTATATTTTAGCACCTTTTTTTCCTTTTTCAGACTTTGCTATTCCTTTAGCATAATAGATAAAAAAACCTTTTGTACTCTTATCAGTCTGTACCTTTATCTGTAACTAAAATAGGACAAAAGAGTCTTGTGGCACTTTTAAAGACTAACAGATTTATTAATCGCATGAGCTTTCGTGGGAGAAAATCCCACTTCGTCAGACGCTTTGAAGAATACAATAGACTAACACGGCTACCCCTTTGGAATTTGACTAAAATAGGACAGTTCTCTATTGACTGTGCTTGAAATTTAATATTCACACACATGTCCAAGTTTACTCTTATCTTAAAACAATCAGATTCTTTTTTGGTAAGAATTTATCCTGGTCACGGGGCTGGGATGTAGGAATGCAGCAGAGCTCCATTGTAGATCAATTGCTGGCTGCCTTAGTTTGGCTATTTTTTGTGATTTTTTTTTTTTCTTTTTTTTTTTTTTTAAATTTTTGAATATCATCTATATATTATTGCAATATCCAGATTTAGCCTTCCTTTCTAGTAGTTTCAAATATTGTATTGCACAGTGTTTGCCTCCAGTGTCTAACTGGAGGTATATTTCTTTCATATTTTTAATGCCAGAAGTATTTAAAACAGTATTTTCAAATACTTTTCTTCGGAGTCTGATCTTTGTTGTCATGTCTTCCCTTTAATGTGTCTGATGTGTAGTGCTTAATTTCTTTGTGACTCCGTTTTATCACTTTCATGGAAATGTGTATGACCTAGTAATTTAACTAATCTAAAATGTAAACATTTTTTTAAGCCAACCTACACAAAAAAGTATGGTCCACACCTCATTTGATTGTAATTAAGTGGTGGTTTTTTAGTATTCTTTTGGTTTTCTTAATCATTATCTTGTCAACAGTCTACAGTACATTCAGAGTTCTGCTGCTAACTCATTCTCTCTGGCTTTGTCACTCTTTACCCTTTTATTCAGGCAATTTGCAGCAGTTACCTTTGAAACCTACACTTTATACTTAAATTTACCAACTAACACATAATGATCTTGGATTATAGCCTGCTGTACATGTAGAGTTTTGTTCATTTTTATTTTTATTCCCTGATCTTAACTTTTCATGTTTTCCGTCTACTTAATTTTATGCTAAATGGGTATTCTGTACTCTGTTTTATACCCATCTAGAACCAGTTTATATTTCTTCTTTGAAAAACATACTTTTTTTTATAAATGCAAGTTCAAAACCAAGAAATTTTAATTTTTACAGAAGTGTTCACACACCTTACTTATTTTAAGATGTTCAGCTGTTACCTGTCTAAATCATATTGTGTAAGTTGCAGCAAGTAGCTGTTTGTTGAAGGTGCTATATAAATGGAGTAAATTACTAAAACAGAAAGAAGCTATGCTTCCAAAAAAAAAAAACCCCCAAAAACACACAAACCTGTTGAAACAGAGACAGAAATGACCTTTGTTTAATAGAAGTGGTTTTTATAATTTCAATTTGAAACTGTTGCTCAGTTCTGAGGTACTTTCAGCAATCTAGTTCTCTAAAATGTTTCAGTGTAGTGCCAGTCTAGGCAGCTGTATCAGGGCTTTTTTCATTACAAAGTCTCAATTCTTGAAAGGTCCATAATCTAACATTTAAGAGATTTTTACGAGTTTTATGCAAAGGTGTTATGAAAAGCTGAGCTATGAATTTGTATAAGGCTAACACACTAATACCACCTTAAAATGTAAGGTAGAAAGTAACCTTACCATCTGTTTACATAGTGTAGTTTTCTATATTTATTTGTTCCAGACAACAAGCTGTATGCAAATCTTTAAAATGCCCCCTATCCTCTGATAGACTTGCCTAGAAAGCTTTTTGTTCTTAATAGGCATTGTCCATATCTTCACGCTTGCAATAAACATTAACTTATTATATTTGATTTTTAAACAGACACCAAATCCTACTGCGAGTGAGTTTATTCCCAAAGGAGGGTCAACTTCCAGGCTGAATAATGTGTCTCAGTCAAGTATGTCTGCCTTCTCTCAAGCCTTGTTCTCTCATCCTTCCATGGGAAGTCCTGTTACTGCTGGACTAGCTCCAGGTAAGTTGAGAGCAATTATTTTCAGTACAGCTATAATTATTAATCTACACTTAAAATGTAACCCTTTAAAACTAGGAGTAGAGTTTTTCATGTATTTTCCTGATTTAGCCTAGTATGTTCCTCGTTTAACACTTAATTTAAAATCCTTGATGTCAATAATAGTAGGAAAATTATTTCAAGATATTATATTAATTTACTGCTATACAATAAGTGCTTTTTATTTATTTCTAGAATAGTAGGAATTGTGGATGTAATAATACAAGGCCACTAAGAGTAAAGATAAAGATTTTAAAAAATTCTTACTTTATAAAGAAAGTTGACTTAAAATCTCTTGCCTTTTTAAAAATTAACTTGTATAAAATGTGTCCCATGCAAATCTTAGAATTCAGAATGGTTATTGAAATAAAAGCAATCAGAAAATTTCAAGCAATTTGCACATCACTTTATAAAACTTTGGAAAACTTAAGATATTTTACTGGTTTCTTGATTCTTAATGAAAAGCACATATAGGAATATTTGGCCAATTTGAATATATACAAATCAAGTCTGGATAACATACATCCCAGGTCTTTAAAGGAATTTGTTAATGTATATACTTGAACCCCTGACAATTGCTTTTGATGAGTCAGGGAGAAATAGGGAGATTCTAAAGGACTCAAAAAGGGCAATTGTTGTACGTATTTTAAAAAGAATGCTTAGTCTTGACACTTTCTATCTGGCAAGATGAACTTCAGTTCCTAGTAAAATAATGGAAAAACTGTCCATTTAGAAGATAATGGAGGAAAAAATTGAGAAAATTTTGTGTTTTTTATTGATCAAATGAGCGTAAGTGATGGATGACATCATGCAATAATTAAATGTGAACTTTAGCGAAGTGTAAAGTGCCATGCAGTCTAACTGGAAAACTCTGTCTTATTGCTATGCATAGAAGCATTGTCATTGGGGCTGAAAACTACCTGAAAGACTAAACAAAATATATGATCATCTACTTTGGGAACTGTCCCATTAAGTTCCTGAGGATCCTTCATGGTCCTTCTTTAACATCTCTTTTAGTAATATTTGAAGGGGGAAGCAACAGCATTGAGGGCAAAGAAATTAAAGATACAGGTGGAACATGAAGTCTGATTATGCCTAAATCTGGGAAAGAGGTTCTGTAATAGATACTTAGCAGATATCAGTGCTGGAAAAAAAATCCACAGGCCAAGATTTTAAAATATGAGTCAAACATTAGACTCCAGGCTCCTATATTGAGATTTCTAAATGGCATGATACTTTATTCATGGGCAGGTGCTTTGTGTGCCTCCTTTCTGGAAGATTGGCCACTTATGCAAGAGCCTCAATAAGAGTATAGAAACCTAACTGGAGGTTTATTTTGAAAATCTTGGTCTTAGAGGTCATGCTGGACAGCAAAACACAGAAAATGAACTCTGTTGTGAAATTGATAAACTAAATAGTGATTTTTTTAGCAGCACACTTAGAAACAAGTTTCAAACTGAAGGTTATAATGGTCCCTTTATGCCCTGGTGGATCTTCATTTAAAATGTTGCAAACTCGGGTTGCCCTTCAGTATAAGAAGTATGATGACAAATTGGAGAGAACTCAGAAAAGAGCAATTAGAGATGTCTCCATTGTTTGAATCACTGAACACTAAAGCAGATAAATCACTCCATAGGGAACTGTCCTGCATTTGCTCATCCCTTGAGGAAGGACAAGAAAATCAAATAGATATTTTCCTCCTTTAATTTTTGATTCGTGCATTAGGTGTATATGAGAAATATATTTGAGATATGACATTTGACAGACTTTTTTCCCAAAATGGTACAAATGATATAAATGTCCCTTGAAATCTGAATTTATTCACCTAATCCTTATCAAAGGAAGTGCGTTATCCTCACTTTCATAGAAGGCTTGTCACAATATTTCATTAAAATGGTGCAACCCCTCATAGACCTGTTTGACTCTTCACTAAACCTAGATTAACCACACAGTGTCAATGGTGGAAAACTCCTTGTTTCATCTCTAGTTTGCTAAAATAACATTGCTCAGGCAAGAATCTGACCAATGATAGATGCAGGAATTTAGATTGGAGCTGACAAAGGCAAATTCCTCTTTCTGGGGCTGATGGTGAAAACAGTATAGAGATTTCCACTCAAGTAGAATGTAGCAGCCGGGCTTCCAATGAGGCAGGCCTCTGCAGATACCTCTCCTCTGTGCTCCAATTCCTCTGCTGTTTCCAAGTCTGGTTTTGTTGACCTTTCAAGACCCTGGATCTTCAAAGCCATCAAATGGGTAATGACAAGGGTCGTGAATGGGCAACAGAACCAGGTTGAGTGCCAGTAGGGGGGAACAGTGATGAAGTGCTCACAGTGGCCTGTTCTGTTAAAATTGCATCTCTGTCCTTGACCCACTGAGACAACTGAACATCTCTGAGAGAATGAAGCTTACAGAGCCCAAAACTAAGAGATGTGGTTGCAGTTTTCATAGATGTACCCGAGTTGTCTTTGATCCAGTAGCAGAGTAGCTTCAGGGGTGGTAGTACAGGCTTGCCCCTGAGTACAGCCTTGTCCAGGACCCTGGGTACATAATTTATGAAGCTACGCCCATGCTGCCATCCATGGTGCAGCAGCTACATTTCTGTTGTTCCTTTTGATCGAGCTAGTTCAAAACTAGCTAGCGTATGTTGTGGTGTAGACATGCCCGATGTGTCGGAGAGCAGGCAAAAGTTTTTGCTTGAGTAGGTTTGACTGTGGACAGAGTTCTAATCTTTTCTGGCCACAATATCTACTGTTTTTGAGAAAGCTTTTCAACCATATCAGAATGGTACAGGTAAGGGAGAGCAAAAGAAAGAGAATAAAATGAGTTGCATCCCAAGCAAAGCCATTTTATAGCAGGAGAAGAAGAACAGAAAATGCTAAAGTTCACTAGGAACCTAGTGCATACAGATATAATTACCTTGGATATATTTAGCTACATCTGGTAACAGACACTGTGGAAAAGTCTCCGAGATAACAAGAAATGTCTTCCGTATTTAAACCTCCCACAGCAAAAAAAACTCTTGCAAATTATTTCATTTTAATATTTTTATTACACTCAGTGATTTAATGCCCTGAACTAACATAGTAATTTAGAATGCCTGTGATGCTTTTATCAGTTTATATTCATACTTTTTTTTTAATGTTTGATCTCCAGAGAAAGAATACCTCAATTGCTAGTGACATCACTAATGTTTTTTTTTTCTTTAACTTAGACAGTGGGTGTGATGGGTGCCAGTGTAAATGTGTGGACAAGAGGAAGAAAATTGTTGGAAAAAAATCTTTGAATGGGGTTTTAAAACAACTGCAATACTTTTAAAAAATGCATGCGTGCTATAGATTAGCTAATCTGAATCTACATTATTATAATGTACTAATTAAAGACTGGATCATACATCCATTAACTAGCGAACTTGCATTGACTTCAAAGGGTGTGGGAGCATGTCGCGAATGAGGAGTACATTAAAACCAATCTTTTTTTTGTCCATTTTATCCATATGAATCCACAGACTCAACACAGCTTTGCTTTTAATTAAAATATTTAAATACAAACAATAGAGCTTTGAGACATGCATCCTCTGAATTATCTGTGAGCCTGGACTAAGTGAATTATAATACAGAAAGGAAGATGGAGCAGGCAATTAAATGTTGATATTTGTTCTTATTGCTGTGGTATAAATTTAGTCTTTTTATTAAAAGCAAAAGTAGCTTTGTGACCTCAATAATGATGGAGAAAATATCTGTCTTAATTTGAACTAAACTTGGGTAGCAACTCTTTGGCTATGTCTACACTTACTAAAGTTAGTTCAAATTAGTTAATTCGAGCTAACTAATCTGAATTAATTTTAGTTAGTTCAAACTTAATTTTGCTAGTTCAAATTAAGTTAAGTTCGAACTAAGCAAGTGCCATTCATAGCACTTGCTTAGTTCGAATTAGCCAGTTGCATTGAGTTCAATGAGCCGGTTATTTCAAACTAAGCAATTAGTTCTAACAAACATGGCCACATTGGTTAATTTGAACTAACTAGTTCGAGTTAACCCTTAGTTAATAGCATATTTGAATTTATTAGTTCGAATTAAGGAAGCCCTTAATTCGAACTAATGAAAGCTAGTGTAGCCATGGCTTAAGTTGGTTTGAATTAAGCTTCCTTAATTTGAACTAACTTGCCAGTGTAGACATAGCCTTTGAAACTTGTACTACTATAAATATTCGATTTGACTACACAAGCCAATAAAGACACACTTTTCATGGTCCTTGCATGTAAAGTTGAACACTGTATTGTACTGTCTTTTAATACTAAGTAGTTGTGGGTGTAGAAATTAACACTTGCAGAATTCCAGCTTTTTAATCAAGTATTTGACTTTTATACAATGTTAAGATTTAACAAATTTACATGTTATAATAGCTATTTTTATATTCTTGTCAACAGCACAGCAATTTGTGAATATACTTCAAAGAAAATCCAGCATACTTGTTCACTTCTATCACTTCCCTTTTCTTCATTTAACACTTGGAAAATGTAAAACCATGTAAGAAGTGAAAGTTTAGCAGTAATAGGGACTTTTTGATTTCATATGTGAATATTAATTCCCATCTCCCAAGAAATATATAGCTCCCACTTCCCCTCCAATTCACAAATTGGAACCTGTGAGGATACTTACAAATACTGGGTAAGTGATTTAGCAGCTGGAAATAAGGGGGAGGGCTAGCAGCATGTGGCCAGTCAGCTCTTTGCAGATGTCCAGTGCAACATTGGAAAGTTTGCAAATACTCACAGTAGTCAATACATTCTGAAATATTTCAGTCTCTCTGCCAGAGATCAGGGAGTATAGGTTAGCAAAGCATACATTGATCATATTTCAAATGTAATTGATAAACAAGATAAGCTCTTTCTCACTTCTCACAAAAAATTTGTCTGATGCATTTGAGTACGTAGGATAAGAAATCCTTATGTCAGGGGCACAGATTCTGCCCCTGAGAATGGAAAAAAAACCTGGCTTGGTGGCAGTCTCTTCAAAGCTCGTGTTCCTACAGACCTTTACATTCTCCCATAAGAGGAAATGGAATTGGTGTTACTATTTTCTTACTATGGTCAGTGGCAGGAATAGTTACAGATCAAGGGTAGAATGTGATATTTATGCAGTAGTGAAACCTTTAGGGATACATTGTGCAACCCACTAAGGACATGGATGAGTGCTTACCCTGTAAATAGATGTATTGAAGCCAATAGGTCTACAGGAGTTCCACAATCTATCTATTTTATTACTTATTCAGTTCCTTTATTATTGCATTCAGTGGGAAAAAAATGCTAAACTTTATGACCACTGATTTCTGTACTTGTTGGTTTTTCTTCCATTCCTCTTTCTGAACTACTCATTCCCTTTCCTGCTTCTCTTTTTTCTTATTCCACTTTTTCTTTCTTGCAGCAGCTCCCAGTGTCTGCTTTCCCAGAGAAAATTATACTACCCTCTTTTTCTTTTCTTTTCTTTTCTTTTCTTTTCTTTTCTTTTCTTTTCCATTACGATTAGTTGACATGTTGCTGACAGCTGGGGAGTTCACAGTACTGAGTCATTAATTCAGACAGTCTGCAAACTCGCATTGACAGCACTGCATCAGTTCTACTGTTTACATTTGGAAGTGTTTGGTTTTTGTTCTTTGGGGGGGGTTGTTTGTTTTTGTCTTGTTTTGGGGTGGGGGGGCCATATTAGTACCGTGAAGGCTGCAAACATTTTTTAAAAATAAAAGTTTAGTTTATACAAACTCTTAATTTGCCATACAAGCCACATAAATCCATCAAACATGCTGGATATTTGACACTACTGCTTCACTGGAATTTCTCATGGAACCAGGACCAAGTTGCAAATCTCTTGCCTCAAACAGGTCTGCTGTACCAGCAGGATAAAAACAAACTTCTGATAAAGATCCTTCCTATCTCCTACCATTTCATTCAGTATATGCATTGGTAAAATAGACTGCCACTTCATTAAGGGTGTTTGAGATGTGAAAGTTTCTGTGAGTCTAGTTTCCAGGTTGGATACATTGACCACCAATTTATTCCTTCAAGCTATTAGAAATGTTTCAAAAGGTACCCAAACCCTGAAACCTTAGTGCAGGGCTGAACTTCATGTGCCTTTGAAATTTTGACTAGTAAGCATAATTTGCAATGATGATATGATATTGCTCCCTCTCTGTTTCCCTTACTACCTCCTCTCTGTTACTTTGATAAACAACTTTCTAAACTTCAGAAGTATTAATTTGAACAACTGCAAATGGAAATATATTGTGTGAATACTGAAGAATTGTTGAAACTATACCTATAACCACAGCCGGGTACATTGCTTTATCGGTCCCATGAGAATGATTTTGAGAAACTTTTTCCACAGATGTTCAATGCATACTTTTAACATAGACCCTGAACTATACTTAAACCCAAACCAACAAGAGACACAGTACAATATAACTTTTTTTTGCTATTTACAGATGTTCTATATTAAACTTTACCACATAAAGCAGTCTGACATGGTTTCATTAAGTCAAGTGATGGCTGCTGCTTTTCCAATCTCTACCACTGCACACTTTAATTAAATTAGTTCTTTTTCAGTAAACTCTTTGAAGCAATTACTTTGGCATGGTTTTAGATCACTCAGTAATAAATGCTTTTAATTTATAAAAAATTGTCAAACATAAAATAACTGAAATAAGGTAGAAGAGAGAGACTCAAATCTTTCCTTGGTTAAAAGAATTGTGTAGTGGACATAAATTGTGTGAAAATCATGTTGACTTTTTAGGCCATTTAATTGGCTTTCCATCTGTATTTAATGTAATATATTGTTTCCTATGAAATCACCTCCACTCCACATAAAAGTGGCAGAAAATTGCAGACCCTTCATATTTCCTCTTCTGTTAAAATTAGTCTTTTTTTGTAATTATTAAACCACTAGACTATCAGTGGATGCTTTTTTTAATGGAGAAATTTTCCTTTTCTTTGCAGCATAAATATGGGATGAGATAACTTCAAAGTATAACACCTTGGGCCGGAAGAGATAATTGATTTGTAATCACATCTGGCACATTCTGGAACAAGCTAGTACAGTTTAGGCAGGGTTCACTTGTTTCTGTTTTGAAATATTTAAGGGGCAAAAAACAGATCAAGATTCCATGGAAGGCTTCAGATATCTCCACTCAGGAATACTTCAAAGTACTAAATTTAATCATGCAGACTGAGACATTTAGAAGCACTACTCTTAATTTCCATTTTTGATTATACAAAAGAAAATGTGTATTATCACAATAAAGCAAGCTGCCATGCTAGAAGTCTAACACAGCTCACATTGCACCATTTTATAATTATATAAATTCTATGAACTATGAACTGGTGGACTTTACCTCAATAATGGAGGGAAAAAATGCCTAAGAAAACGTATTAAAGATAAATATGATCTGGAATTTGGAAAAGTCATAAGATTTTTTCAGGGTTTTTATGAAAAATAGGCGAAATGTCTATCTTTTCTGTCTATTTTCCAGTTTTTGATGAAGGAAAGAAATAAACCTGTGAACTTATTATGCATGTCTTTTGAGAGGCCTAGAAATTCTTTGCTAGAACCAGAGCTAGAGTACAAGTTTAGCAAATGGCTTAAATAGTACTGTCAGAATAAATTTATTTCAGATTAAATTTTAGCTATTTTCAAAGTGTAAGAAAGTTTGCCTTATTCCACAGCATAACATAATCCAAGGTAAAAGACCAGAGTGGTTGTGGTAAAGTTTTAAATTTTTTTTATCAGAAGTCACAAAAAGTTACATTTATATTCGTTAACGTATTTCATAGCTATACAGAATTGAGACACTGACTACATTTTACATGATAGAATCTATATTTGCTTTTGTAGCACTTCATATTGATTGATAAACATAGGTGGTACTATGGTACAGTTTTGTAGAGAGAAATTAAGTGTGGAAGGGCTTACTTTAGTCATATTAGAAATGTTAAAGTTGTTACCTATGTGGAAAACAGTGTTCCTAAAAGGAGAAATGTTTAAGGGAACCGGATAATACTAGGCTTTCTTGTATTTAACCTACCCACCAAGATCACTGTATATGTAATATCTGTAAATCCAGGTTGTTCTTTGTCCTTTTGAGTGTGGTAGTTGGGGGGCAATAGAATAAACTTCTGAATTTTTTTTTGTAGGTTAACACCCCTTTAGTGTCTGAAAATGTCAATCTAATCTTAGACAAAGTCTTTTTTAGATTTTTATTGAATGTAAGGGTATTTGGGATCAGGGAATATTTATATGTTTTATAATCTTTATCTGCAATATTCTTGACTGAAAATTGGCTCCATAACTAAAGCATGAATGTAATGTAGGGTATCACTGTCTGTTCCAGTTGCACCACTAAATAGCTCATCAAACCTGAGATTCTAAAGTTGTCTATGGGACTTGGACATTTGGTTACCATAGATTTTTAATGGGTAATGGGCATCCAGTTTGGTTGGGCAGCTTTGAAAATCTCAGCCCAAATCTATACCAGTTCTCCTCAATCTGGAAAGTGTCACCATATCCATATTTATTAGATCGATCTCTCGTTGATTGGAAGATTACTGTTTATATTTTGTCATCTGAGGAAAATGAGTAAAGAAGGGAGTTGTTAGTCACGATATGTAGTTCATAAGCAATCTGTGAATTATCAGAAATCTAAATATCTTATTACTGCTTTAAATTGAAAAAAATTCTTGGCAGTTTACTTGATTCTCTTGTTTTTAAATAAAATTAGTTTTAATATATATTGACACATTTTCATTCCCCATATTATCTGCACACAACTAAGCCAATTCTGCCCCTTATAAGCATGCCAATAATTTGGTTATGCTTCTCTGTTTGCAAGGCTTTTCTATGACAGTGCCATCTCCCTCTTGACATGTTGTATTCTGTGTGCCATCTTAACTCCTTCTCCTACATGTAGCCCACATGTTCCCCAGCCCCCCACCACAACTGTCATCCTGCTCTCCTTTTAAAAGAAGCAAAGACTCAGACTCTTTTGCGTCTGCCCCCTTCCCAGGAAAATGTATCTTCTTCAGCTGTACTGCTACTTTGTCCCCTTAACGCTTCATAGAGAAATAGAGGTGCTTAAGCCTTTCTGCTCCCTGCCTTCCTGCAAAAGGAACCTGCAGCTTCCTGGCCCCTCTCATCTGTCAAAATTTCATTTCGCCCTGAGCAAATAGAGGAGGTAGGTTTTTCAAGCCTTGAGTTAGTTTTTACATTTCTACAAAGCAAAAATTTGAAGAAAATTTTCTCATGTCTTCTTAAGGAATGTCACTATCTGCAGGATCTTCTCCTCTACACTCCCCTAAAATTACCCCCCACACATCACCTGCTCCTAGAAGAAGAAGTCATACTCCAAACCCAGCAAACTATATGGTGCCTGCTAGTGCCTCTACTCCTGTTACTAATGCTGTCTCCCAGCCTCCATCTACTGGCCAGGTGATTCAGAAGGAAACTGTGGGTGGAACAACATATTTTTACACTGATACAACTCCAGCCCCTCTCACAGGAATGGTATGTTTGGTTTTGATAACCTTATGTAGTCAAAAATGTTACCTTTAGGGTTTTTTTGATAAAATGAAGATATTTGAGTGATGATTCATCTTGCTGCTAATTTGTAGTCTATTGAAACTTGATACAGAAGCTATTACCTGGACACTTTCTCTTGCCAAAACTTAATTTTGAGTGGTTTTACTCAAGTGATCTGAGAGTGAAGTGGGGCAGTTTTTTTCTTTTCCTGTTTCTGACTGTTCTGTTTCTGCACTCCTGTTCTGAACATGTTGGTTCTCCCAAAAACCACCGTTGGGACTCGTCAAAAATTGAAACTAGGAGTAGGTTACTGAGTTGTTATCATATGGATGATAAATGCTAAGATGATGTATGGATAGGATGGTTACATAAGGGCCTAAATAGTTGCATAATATGGCTAATAATCAATTCACAAACTAGAACTTAGAATTTTGTGTAGAGTTCTAGTAAAAGGTTGACTAGAGAGGAATTGTTCTGATGACAACTCAGAATTATGCTTCTTTATGACATTGAGTCTGATCTGTTGTATGTACACAAGACTTCTTGATGAAATTTCTATTTTATAAGCTTTCTCTAAGTAGTGAATTATAAAGAAAAATGGTAGGAAAAACCCATGGATAATTAAAAAGGTAATGTCAACTCAAAAAATCACATTGTCTAAATAACTAATCTATTTCTGTTACAAGTATCACCTAAGATTACTGTAACTGAAAGAGATGAGGGAAAACGTATCTCTTTTGCTTGTTTCTGTTTGTGAGCGGTTATTCATACAACAGCAGGAAGAAAGTATTAAAAAATTGTTAAGCTACAAAGATATTTGTCTTTCATTTCTGCAAGATTAAGAGAAACTTGCATTTACCGATGAGGAAGAAGGGCAGTTAACATTACATAATTTAAAAATCATCTAAAGTTACATTGGTCGTGTGCATCACATTAGAAAAGTATAGTGAATTCAGGAAGTATATTAATAGCACATGTATCATTTTGAGGATTTAATTAAGTTAGCAGGTCAAAAATGCACAGAATAAAAGCATATCAAAATAAGATAAATTTTCCAAATTCTAAAGGAAAGACGTCTTAAATAATCTTCTGATTTCCCCCGCTTAGGTGTTTCCAAACTATCACATTTACCCTCCCACTGCACCTCATGTTGCTTATATGCAGCCAAAAGCAAATGCACCTTCTTTCTTCATGGCAGATGAACTCAGACAGGTAAGCTGTCATGGTGTTGAAGTAGAAATGATTTAGATACCTTCATAAAGTTGGGCAACTGCAAACAACAAAAGAGAAATAGGCACATTAAAACCACTGAGAGTTCTCTTCACTTCGGACTTACAAATGTAATCACATTACAAAAGTAGAAGTACCACAGAGAACAAAATTATAGTACTTGTATCTGTAATACCTTCTGCATACAATATTTTTTTTTAATCAAGACCGTTTACTTGAAGAGAAGGGTATTATAAACCTTTTGGAATTTATGTACGTGCATAACATTTTGTGAGGTATGGGGGGTTTATTTTAAATTTGATTGGAATACAAATAACTGAAATGGAAGTACAATAGAACCTCCAAAGTTATGAACACCAGAGTTATAAACTGACCAGTCAACCACACACCTCTTTTGAAGTAAACAAGATGTATGCAATCAGCAGGAGAGACCCCCTACTCCAGAATACAACACAGTACTGTGTTAAAGGTCATCTGCTAAAATATATATAAATAAAGGGAAAGCATCATTTTCTTCTGTATAGTAAAGTTTCAAAGTTGTATTAACAATGAGAGACCTGTGGCATCTTAAAGACTTAAGAAATTTCTTCGGGCATAAGCTTTCATGGGCTGCAGCCCACTTCATCAGACACATCTAACGAAGGGGGTTGCAGCCCACGAAATCTTAATGCCCAAAGAAATTTAGCAGTCTTTAAGGTACCACAGGACTCTCGTTGTTTTTGGTGCATACAGACTAACACAGCTACCCCTCTGAAAGCTGTATTAAGTGAATGTTCTGTTGTAAACTTTGGAAAGAACAACCATACTGTTTTGTTATGATCATTTCAGAGTTGCAAACACCTCCATTCCTGAGGTGTTCATAACTCTGAAGTTCTACTTGTGTATTCAGGAATGTGTTCAGTATGTGAATTTTTTGTACTGAGTATGAAGTTCTATTTCTTTGGTATATTTAACTTTACACCCAACTTTGTATTTATGTAACTCTCTTGGCATTTTTGGCATACCGTCTAGTCTTCGGTGGCAGGGTACTGAACACCGCTCAAGTTCCTCTGACCTGCATGGTATTTCTCAGTCTCATGCCCTTGTTGCAAGCACCTGCCTTGTTTATGCTCCTTTTATAGCTCCTTTCTTCCACACAACACTTCCTTTAAAATAGTCTCCACTGTAACCATCTTCTGATGAGATGAAGTAGTTCTGAGGTAGCCTTCCTTTTATGCAGTTTCTGCCTGGGAGGAAGATCGATTCAAATCCTAACTTTTTCAGGCTAGTGATGTGAATTTTCCTAAAAAGTCAACTAGCTATTCCATTATAGAAAAGTGGCCCTTCATAGGTATTATGCTGTCAGTTTAGCAAAGATGATCAACTAAATTATGTTCTGTACTGTAAGGCTACATAATTTGTTCCTCAGGAGCTGATCAACAGACATTTAATAACAATGGCTCAGATTGATCAAGCAGATATTCCTGGTAAGTAACTAGAAAGTCACAGTCATAATTGTCTGGTTATTTTAAGCTAAGTCTTGCTTGCCCTCACAACTGCATAGCACCACTAACTTTGTTTTAAATAAATAAATATACATTACCAGCATGTTTTAGCAATACTGTTCCTGAATTTAATCTTTCATGAAGTGTAAGACTTGGTCTGATTATACTAGAGCTGTTAATAACAGATGTCATTGTTTTAATACTTTACCCCTACAAAGCATTTTACAAACTGAGGGTCTCTACTGTTCAGTGTCCTCTGCATATTTGCTTTTTCACATTTTAAAATTATTTAGCTGAGCGAAGTCTGGTTTTCTGTTTAACATCATTTGTATGTGCTTAAAAAGTAAGCCGTTTTTAACTTCATTGACTAGATTTCACTTTTAGATCCTGTCCGCAATCCACATTGTAACTGATTTTTTGTATCCAGTTATTGGCACACTTGGTTTTGAGAGTTGTTTGCTTCCACACATTCTATTGGGTGACAATAGCAGCTGAGGTCTACATTTTTAAAAGTCAGTATTTATGCAAATCAAGGACTTTTTAGACCCATCAGCTTCACACTCTTTCTAGGCTTCAGCTTTGGATATTGTGGGTATGTCTACACTTAAAATGGTACAGCCGCACACATTGCCACACTTCAGTGTAGACGCGATCTATGTCAATGGGAGTGGTTCTTCAACATCCACAGAGTTTCCTTTTTGTATTCAATGAATGAAGGAATATTTAGGGTGCCACTTCACTACCAAGAAATAGGTGAACTATTCTAGAAGCTTATTTATAAAAAAAATCAAAACAAGGAACTATTTTAAAGAGAAAAACAACGAAAATTTCAGAGGTTTAGTAATAAGCATTTCTTGCGAGACTTTAGAGGGACTTTTTGCATGGAATCACTTCTGAGAAATTCTTCCGAAACAGACATTCAATCAATGTCCATAATGTATGTTACTACTCAAACTTTCTTCCTAACATTCTCCTACCCCCTCCTTCAGCTTGATCCTAAATGATCTGTGCTCAGTGAAGACCATCAACCTGTTCTCTTTTCATATTTTTTTTTTCTGCGCACATGATTTCCCAAAATACACGTTTGACTTCCCTAAATGATCTAAATAAGGGAATATTTGTTGGAGTAAAATCTTGTTTAAACTCAATATCTTTACTAGTTAGGACTTATCTACATAGAAACTTAGTGCACAGCAAGCCAGAGTGTAAATCTGCAGTATATTAGCGAGCCCTGCACTAACTGCATATGTGGATCCTACTACAGCACTCTAAAAGTGTCAAAATGCACTCTGAAATACTGTCCTTGGAAACAGGAGTATGTCAAAGCTTACTCTACAACTTGCAGTGCATGATAGAAGGGTCCTCATGATCAGTTAGTGCTCAGCAGGCTTGTATGCTAAAGATTCACACTCTGGCTTTCCATACATCAAGTTTTCATATACATAAACCCTTGGTAAATGTGTATTTTATGTTTAGAAGAATTTGTTTTTCCAAGACCCTGTCTAGACTAGTAAGATAGGTTGTGTATACATATTTTAAAAAAAAAGTTACCATGATTTTAGACAAGATTTTGCACCTACTGTAGACTGGGGAAGTTGTCTTTAAAAACACAGTTGCTCACCATGGTCAGTCCTTTGGAGAACTTATCATTGACTGCAGACAGCTAATATGGCTTTTATACAGTTTGCCTTATCTAGGTGCAAAGTTCTGACTAAAATCCAAGTGTTAGCCATCAAATGACACATTTTAAAACACAGCCTAGCTTCATTGTTTAGACAGTCCGCCTAGATGGTTTGTAATCTGTCCACTTCCTTCCACTCTCCAAATAAAATAGTGTATTCATTTTAAACATTGACAGTGTCTGTCTTTGCTATTCTCTGCTGCGCTCATAATGGAATCAGAGTTGACCAGGGGCTTGATATTCCTTGGAGGTTTGTGTGGATACTGGGGATCATCTGCATCCTTTCATATCTTTATCCTCAGTAGCTGCAAAAAAGAGTAAATTTTCTTTGCCAGAAGATGATGGCAATTTGGGCAGCTGCCAGTGTACTGCTTCCCACTATATATGGATGAGTTGGTCTAATGGTAGAATGAAGCTGGTTCTGGCACACAATGTTTTTACTTCTCTTGTTTACTTTTAGTATGGCAAGTCTATTTTTCGGAAAGCAGATTTATCTGTTATCCAAAAATATCTCACAGGAAACCCTTGTGTGCCAAAGATAGAATTACAAATTTTAATCTTTTTGTGCATGTATCTGAGACACAACACAAAGTATTGTTTGACATCTTAATATCTTGAAGTCAAATTTTCTTTACTGTAATATTGATTTTACAAATGCAATTAGTGTCTAATATATTTCTATAAACTGCTTTAGCAGTCCCTACAGAAGTTGACAGCTACCACAGCCTTTTCCCTTTAGAACCACTGCCACCACCCAATCGGATTCAGAAAACAAGCAACTTTGGGTACATTACATCATGCTACAAAGCTGTAAATAGCAAAGATGACCTGCCATATTGCCTTCGGAGGATACATGGTGAGGGAAATCATAAGTTGTCATCTTTTTAAACTTCAATGCTACCTATACTTAAGCCTAAAACATTTTCAGTTCTATAATACTACGCATAAATCTTAAATTGGCTTTCTGTTGGCATAAGAGAGCAGAGTTTGGCCTAGTTAACAGTCCATAGTGTTGGAAATGAGCAAGAAAAGTTTTATATTGGTGTGCCTCTGTTGGTGGCAGCTCAGTACTTTCAGAACAGATACCAAAGTTAAAAAAAAAAAAAAAATCTAATCCTAAAATCACTGAAGAAATGTAATTATACTGTCTGGATTTTATTCTCTTCTCAGGATTTCGTCTTGTTAACACAAAGTGTATGGTATTGGTCGACATGTGGAAAAAAATTCAACATTCAAATATTGTAACTCTGCGTGAAGTATTTACCACTAAAGCATTTGGAGAACATTGTAAGTTTCCTGGAATTGAACTATTCAGGTAACTCTGAGAGTATGAGGACAGTGGTTCTCAATCTCTTTGGGCTGAGGACCCATTTTGAAATCTTAATGGCCTGTCATGACCAAGATCCCATGAGACTCCACCAGATCCATTGACAACCCCCCTGCACCCTGATCCACTCAGGGCAGTTGGGACCTGGAGCTAAGCTTCCAGAGGCTCTGGCCAGATGTGAAAATCTGGGGAGCCCCTGCAATGCATCTAGAAGGTGTCAGCTCCAAAAAGGAGCCCCTCCCAACCAATTGGGTCAGAGGACAAGCAGTGGGAGGGGGATATGGAAGCTTGAGGGTGTAATGAAGAAGGCGTTGGCAGTGAGGGGGGAGCTGGAGAAGGAATTAGGGGCAGAAGGATGTGGGGATGCACTGGGGGGCAGAGGGGAAGATAGGAGCCCATAGGGTCATGGGGAGCACAGCCTCCACACATGGCTTGTGGGGCGGCAGAAAGTAAGAGTATGAGGATTTGATATCTTTGTGATAAAATATAGAGCTGGGAGAAGAAGCTGAGGGCCAAAGGGGCTGATAGTGCAGGGGGGGGAAACTCTCTGGGGGGCTCTGATGAGTGGTATGATGAGGGAGTTTTTTGGTTATTGGGGGAAGGGTACATCTGGGGTGCACGATGGGGTATGGAAAACAGGGAGTCACCTTCCCGTATGGTGGAGAGTACATTAAAGGGCCAGTAGTTATTGGAGACTGATACCAGCTGTTTCCTCAGAGCTCATATCTTGCAGAGGTGGCTGGGCTAATCTCTGTGCATTGAGATTTCTGGAGCCACAGTACTTCCTAGATTTTGCGTGGATCCCCTAATGTGAGGCCAGCCAGGATAAATGTGTGTGTTGTTGTGACCTGGATCATGGAGTCACTGCAGCCACCACTCGCTCAGTTTTCTCAGCTTGGCCCCCGGCATCATCCTTTCAGAAGGGCAGCCCTATGTACCAGATCACAACACCCAGAATGGGAAGTTGAGTCCAGCCAGCCCTGCAATCCTTTGGTGCATTGCTAGAATGCAGTTTTGGGTCATGAGCGATGGACTGAGAAACCTTGTATTAGAGATAATAATTGTTGTCACTTGCACATCTTTTTATTTTTAAGCTCTTGTGTTTGCGTATGATTTTCATGCTGGAGGAGAGACTATGATGAGCAGACACTTTAATGACCCGAGTGCTGATTCCTATTTCACTAAAAGGAAATGGGGTAAGGAAAATGTATTCAACTGTCACTATAGAAATCACTTCAGATATAGGAGGTATAAAATTATTTGGGCAGAAATAGGTAACTTCAGCTTCATAATTTTTCACTTAGTCACATATTATTTACAATGTAAATTCCTTGGAACAAGGGTCTTTCCTTCTCTTTTTCTAATTTATTTGTAAAGTTCCTAGCAAACTGTAGGTGTTATGAAAATAAATATATGGGAAGTCTTTTAAATAGGCTGAACCAGTTGAGCAATAATTATTTTCCTAACTTCATAGAACTTCTGACTTTGCATTGGGAAAAATGGAAGAAAATGCACAAGACACTTTAATAAGGAGGCTACCATTAGTTTGTCATTGTGATCTGTTAGACTGAACATGGGACTGGGAGTCTCTAATCCCAAGTCTTTCATTGGGTGGCATTTGACAATAACTGGTGGGTTATTCAAAGGCACAAATAGCAGGTGCTTAATTGCCATCTAAAGTCGTTGTGCCATTTGTGTCTTTGAAAATCTCCCTCTTCCTCTCTGTATTTGAGAGGTCCCCATTGGTAAAACATTTTTCACAAAGGTGTTATGAGGACTAAGGAAGTAATAATGTTTGCATGTTGCTTAAAAATGTAAAGCTATAGTTGTTAAGAACAGGAAATAAATTTAAAATCTCTATGCTTTTTATATTCTCAGATATATTTTTCCTTCATACAGTATTTGCATCCCAACCTTCTTAGAATTGCAAGCTGTGACAAAGTCTGGTACCTTCAGCAAAGTAATCTGTGGTTAGAGATTTCATAGCTCAGTGGCCACTAACTGGTTCCGAAAGCAGTTCAGTAAATAGACCCACTGAATCTCCCCAAACCTTCTCTTTTTAGTACCTGTTGAAACTGGAACCACTAGTTATGGACTTGTTAATTTAATTTACATGTTTATATTGTTAATTTATATTTAAATGTTTAAACTTTATTTAGTTTTCTAAATCAGAACCAAGTGGATCTTCAGTGTATGAAAGCTTTCAAAGGCTTGGAGATACAATTTTAAATGCTCACCAAATAGTCCTCATTATCTTTCCATAAAGTTGCTCAGATATGGGATTAAAACTTCACTTGTATAATCACATGACTCATGGTGATGTGCCAGACAGAAAGAACTCAGCTTGATTTTCAGATTCCATGACAAGTTTGCAGGGCTAGCAATTAAGAAAAAACGTAGTCATAAAGTGAATGAATTTAATATGGCGTTGGTGAGACAGAATAAACATGGAATTACTGCTACTGGAACTACTGCTGCTCTTTTTAGTCACTTTTCAGAGTAGGACTGCATTTCTGAGCATCTCTGACATGTATTTTTTAAATTAACATTTAAATCAATCTTTGTTTTCTTCCTGTTTGCTTCTCTGAATTTCATACACCCTAGACAGGAGATAGCTACAGATGATGCTCTTGAAACAAGAAGGGGGATTATCAGTTTCTTTTGTTAAATGGTAACTAGGTGTTATGCACAATTACATAGTGTTGTTAGGACAAAACTGAAGTTATTTTTCAGGAAGGCATTTAAATTAATTCTACTCGAGGTAGAGCAGCTATCTCTACCTGTAGTTTCTAGTTCTTACTATTGAACTCTTCAGAACAATCACTTCAAACTCTGTTCCAACTTTGGCATGGGTTTGCTAAAATGAGACTAGTCAGATGGCCATTTTTCCAAGGTCAGTCCTTCAGACGTTTCTTCTGATGCATCTCCTGCTTTCTAGTCTAAGAGTGAGCATTGATAGAAGGAATGATTTGAGAGAGAAAATAAGATTGTTTGCCTATACCTTGAATTCTCAGGCTTGACTACCTTCACAGATTCCTTACCCACCACTCATTAGAATTTCTTGGCTGTCTGCCTGCCTGGAAGAGACTCCCAAGAGAAGCAGGGGATAGATGGAGGTTGAGATTTCCTTTCTATAAATGCCCAGAGAGCACTCTGCAGTATGAGACCCTGAATGGTGCTATTGTTTTTAAAGGTTTAGAATCCCCACAGCGTGATGCACAGCTTGGTGTGAATCTGTGGAAATAGTGAATTAAGAGAATTTGGTTTCAGGTATGCAACCTTATTTGTCTCTATCTTATCAGTTAGCAAAGTGAGTTTTGACAGTTAAATGAAAAGAATTGTGGTTACATAGCTGTTTCACATGTCATTTTCTGGTGTCAGTGTGGTCAAACTTTTTTTTTTATTTTGCCATGTCATCTGCAAACATTGTTGCAGAATTTTTTTGGAAGGGATGTGGTGTAAAGCATTCTCGTGACAGATGGTTTATTTTTGCACTGAACATCTGTACTTTCTGTTGTCTTCTAATTTTTTAAAATTCTTTCCTTGTGCTGTCTCTTACTTTGTAAATTATCTTTTCTTTCTTGAAGTATATCAAGATAATCCAATGTTGTTAGTGTATTTTACAATGTTCAAAAGATTTAAGGATGAAGCATGTACATTTTTCAAAAGACAAAGCATTCTATTTGTTTAGTATCCATTTATTTGTACAATTTCTTTTTTGTTGAGTCTTGCTGCTCATTTTGTCTATCAGTTTTGTTGTGGAATTTCTTGTGGAACTTTTTTTTTACTAGTGTGATATTTAGTTAATGTATTGAAATATCATGACAATATCACACATCTCTCTTTACGGCAACTGAAATTCCTCTCACTGTGGCAAACTGGCCTCAAAAGTAATGAGCTGTTTCTCTGCCTGAATGAATTGTATATAATCAATTAATAGAAATTGTCAAATTATTGTACATAATAACTGAGTAGAGTTTATACATATATTAAATCATTTGCTAAAATAAACACTAGCGACATTAGAAACAGATTTTTTTGTAGCACTGGATGGCATTTCTTTCTAAAGCAATTTCCCATATTAATACTTCTCTGGTTTGGAAGAAAAAAAGGAAAACTCATACTTATTAACAAACCCCTCCAAAGGCTCTGAACATTAATTTTCAGTGCTACACATTGCTTTGAAGCAAACAGCCCTTTTCCAGCAAAGACACAAGTGCAGGAAAATTGCTTTCTTTTTTGTCACGTAGGCAGGAATCGGTTTACTCCGTGAGAGCCGAATTTGGAGCCAAATCTTCATCATTCCTATTCCTTGCAGCAGAATTGTTCTCCAGAATATAGTCTATTTATTTTAATCTGTTTCTAGCCCATATGACTGCGGACCTTAAAAACATGAACTGTGTAAGTTGACGTGCATATAGTTTTTCTGTATCTATAACAGTAACTAATAGCTCTGAGAGGTAAAAATTGTGCCTTTTTATCTAAATAGCATGTTGACACTGAAACCTAAACATAATACTTAAAATGTAAACCAACTTTCACTGCTGCTGCTTGTTTAGCAGAACTATCAGTTTGACTTGACTGTCTCGTGATCCAAAACCACCTCAGTGACTGTTCAGGGATTAGACGCCCCAACTCTCAGTCCTCTAAAGCCTCCATATACCTAACCACTTTTATAAAATGCAGTTATTTGTTAACAGTACAAATATTCTGCAGTATATTGAATATGGCAATACAGGGACAGTGCAAAATAATTGAATTCAATAACCAGTTGCATAGGAGCTATTGTATTTATTGTACTTTATATTGGATTTGTTGAAAACTCACTTTTTAAAATTTAAATAAAATTGCTGCAGAAAATCCATCCTAGAGTCTGAGCAGCTGGGGTGGTCTAGCTAAGGTGTGAATGACCACATTGCAAAGCCATAATTGAGTGCATATGATCAGTTGTATACACACTGGGTTTGTGCTGTAATCAAGTGGCTAATAACCAGGACTGTCAGCCTTAGGGTAGACCGTCAAAAAGACACCCCATACTGGTAGTATGTTCTTCAATTAGCTTTCATAAACCCAGTAACAATTGTGGACTCCTGAATCAGTGTAGCTGTCTTGGAGTCGCAGACAGTCCACTTGGGCATTTTGATACGTCTCTCCACCAAGGCAAGCTGAACTTAGTGATTAAAAGATCACTTACACCAAAAATCACAAAATATTCAGGCTACTCACGTTCCAAAGAGATCAGTCACTTACCCCAGTTCAGTTTGTACCTTGGGTCTCTCACCAAAGGCAATACTGGTAGCCAATCCTACAGTAAACTAACTAAGGATTTATTAAGTAGGAAAAAGAAATGAGGGTTATTTAGAGGTTAAAACAGGCAACATACAAACACAAATGAATGGTTCCAAAAGATGACAAAGATAAGGTAATCTATCTACTGAATGTCTTTTTAGGCTAATGCTGAGGAATCTCTGCTTTTGTTTCTTAGCTCCGGCCCTTAACTCCGGTAAGAGTCCAAACAGCACAAAAGAAACAAATATTCATGACGAGGAGAAATTGTATCTCCTCCACTCCAGAGTCCACATGGATGGTATGAGTTCATGCTCCTTCCTGTATTCTCTCCTTCTTGGAGGGAGTTAGGAATGCAATCAACAGGGCATCTCTCCTTTGATGCTATACAATCTCATTTGCCTTCTGTAGGCCATGTAGTATGAAGGATGAGCCTTTTATCTTAATTAGTACCGATCTTCCTGTTTGGTATGGTACACAATAACAGAGATTACAATTCAAACAGTCAGTGTAACTTTACACCATGCCCCACCTCCATTAACAGAATCCATCCATGCTCCTCCTCACCCTGATGCTGTACATCTAAGGCTCCTTCAGAAGGAGAACTTGGGCTAAAGGCAGAATGGGATGTGGGAGGAGTTGGGCTGGGTGTGGAGAAGAAATAGGGGCAGAGCTGAGAACAGAGCTGGGGCTGGTGGTGGAGGTTGAGAGCTGATCTGGCCTGGAGGTGGAGCTGGGCCTGAAGGCGGAGCAGGACTGAATGAGGGTTTGGGACAAAGTTGGTCTGAGGGTGGAAGTGAGCTTGCAGCGGCGTTCTATCCCTACCTCTCATGGGGGCTGGCCTGGAAGCAGAGCAGGACTTGGGGCTAAATGGGATTGGGGAGGAACAAGGCTGGAGGCAGAGCTGGTCTGGGGCTATAGTAGGACTGGAAGCCTGGCGCTCCTTTCCTGCCACCCTGTGGGGGCTGGCGTCGGCCCTTCCATGCGCTTTCTTGAATTTCCTCCACTTCCCCTGGGAGGGATTCGCTCCACAGTTTGGGGACCAGTGCCAAAGGCTATAGAGATTATAAGTAAGATACATGCAGTATCCAGTAAGCATTTTGTAAAGTCTAAATACTAAACTTATTCAGATCAACTTAACAGTTAATACTTATATTGATAATGCTAACAGGCAGGTAAGCAAGACTGATTTTGAGATATGCATTTGTAAGTGTTCAGTGAATCTGGGGGCCTGGATGTGAGCTGGCTCCTGGTCTGCCAGCATCACACACTTGTGAGGTGCTAGAACTTCGGAGGACTTATCCTATCATTCTTAGTATTGCAAAAAGCTAAGCTGTTTTTCCAGTGAATTGTGGTAGAACATGTCTTTCTCTGCATATGGCAGGAATAGTGGGAATGTATTGGAGGACTATCAGCACTTGAGTGGGTTAACCAGTGTTCTCGCTATGAAGTGGGCAGGTTACCAGCCTGAGTGAAAGCAGCACTCTTATAATCCCAGTAAATCCAGCTAACAATGGTTGAAATCACCTTCAAACTTGGGGCAAAGGTTTTTATATGTGGTAGGTGGCCGAGATAGGGCCAACACCCAAATAAGAGACTGGATTAACTCTGTATGTCATTTAGCCTGAGCATACCAGTGCAGGGACTATCTTCTTTGATGAATGCATGAAGAACTTAAACACGATGGGGCTAGATTGTGATACTTCTGTATACTACTAATGAGAACTGTGGTGGGAATTTTCTGGTAGTCTGAGGGTTTCAACTAATTTGCATTGTGGTCATTTTATATCGATGTTAATTTTGTTTATCATAGCAATGAATCCTTATTTCACACAGTATTTTAACATAGACTAAATCTAAATATTCAGAATAACTTTCTCACAAGATTTTAAACTCCATTTTGTTTTATTTTCTTTGTAATCTGCTTTACCTGGGAAGGAGAGAGCTGATTGCTGTAAAGAGTCCAAGTGTTCATTGTAGCATTGGCAGCTTGTCCCGGTCTACTTTAGATCTCCCTTTCCCTTTTCACCCCCGTCCCACAAAAAGCACATCTCATCAGCAACTGCTTATTTAGCTAGCTGATACAGAAAACTCCAGCTCTCCAATGCAGAAATAAGCATTGGGATTTTAGTGGAGTAATCTCTCTTGGATTTTTTTTTTTTACCGTCTCAGCATATATTGAGCGCTCTTTCATCAGTGTTGTTTTTGGAGAGTCATAAGGCAAATACTCTTCCCCTTGCAATACTTAGATTGTAAGCTTCTTGTGGCAACAGGGGCTGTGTTTTCATTTTGGTTTTGTTCAGTGCCCAGTACAGAGGAGTTCTGGCCTATGTCTAGGGCTCCTCAGTGCTCTGGTAATAGAAATAATAAATAATTGCCGTTCTCCAAGAAGATCAGCAGTTGGATGTGTTTTTCTTTGGGCTTCAATAAAAGTTTTTGTTTCCATTCTAGTGTTTTGCTTTTTTAAATAGATGTAGTACTCACTGTCCAAAAAAAAAATAAAAAAAAATCGTGCATTCCTGTAGGCTTATCACATCTGTTGCAGTTCACCATATATACAGGAGTATAAATTGAAGTAAAGTGCATGTGTGAGTGGCAGAGTCCCTGCCCAATAAAGGAATATCCTAGCCCCCTGACATGAAACAGTAATAGATATGAACGATGAAGAGAGGAGATATTTTAAAAATGTGTCCAGTGAGACTACTGGTAAACAAGTTTATGGAGGATGATTCGCATACTGATTATTCAACATGGCAATAAATCTAAAATTAAATCATTGTGAGACTCCATGTGGCATGCCGGAGTTTTGTGGGTTAGAGGAGGAAGCGTCTTGTCCTTCAAACTCTGAACCAAAGGAACCTAAGCCACCAAAAGTGAACTAAAGATAAAGATGTTACGGAAATGAAAGCAAGAAACATTCCTATCCCATTGACTTTCTCACAACCCCCAAACAGTAAAATTTCAACTGGAATCATCAATAGTAATGTGCTTTACTTTTCAACATCGACCATTTCTTGAGCAATTTCCCAGGAATCCATCAACATTCCTGTGAGGAAAACAACAAACTGACATTTATATGGGAAAAAGTTGAAGATATTTATAAACTTCTCGGCATTGAGGCACATGTGTTGAGCACTGGGCCTTACTGAGAGGAGCAACATAGATGACCCTCATATTCCTGAAACAAGCACTAATGCTGCCCAGTGAAAAGTCTGAAATGAGCTAATCTGATTTTATAGTCAAATTGAGTTCTAGTACTCCTCTTCTGGAAGCACTGTTTCCACTGTAGCCTTTCCTTAGGCCACACAAACAGCAATATCTTTATACAGTTTTAGTCGCTGAGTCTCTTCAGTATTAACACTAGCTACCTCTCTCTCCAAAAAGTCTCCCTACTTTTTACAGAAAAACAAACAGTGTCCTGTGGCACTTTTAAAGACTAACAGATTTATTTATCACATGAGCTTTCGTGGGAGAAGATCCCACTTCGTCAGAAGCTTTGAAGATGGGAAACTTACAGAATGGGAGGAAATTAAATGCAGGGAAGTGTATGATAGAGGTCTATCTCCCAAGGCTTGAGAGAGTGAGGGATCATCTTGTAGAATAGTCTGTAGATCTTTGATGGTGTGTTGAAGAGGTCTGACTTGGGGGATGTAGGTGGTGACAGATTGATAGAGCCAGATGGGTACCCAGAAGTCAACTACTACAGGAGAAGCCCAAGAAAAAAAACAGAATGTCATTGGTCACCCTTCATTGGGAGACAGACCTCTCCTCACTTACAGACAGCGCCCCAACCTTAAACGAATACTCACCAGCACCCTACAGATCAAACAACAGAAACATTAAAGCAGGAACATATCCCTGCAACAGACCACGCTGACAACTTTGCTCTCATATCTACACTAAAGACACTATCACAGGACCAAATCAAGCCACTTACTGCATCAAGGGCTCATTCACCAATGTGATTTATGCCATTGTGTGCCGGAAATGCCCCTCTGCTTTGTATATTGGACAAACAGAACAGTCTCTGTGCAAAAGAATAAATGGACACAAATCTGACGTCAGAAATTGCAACACTCAAAAACCAACAGGAAAACACTTCAATCTCTCTGCTCACTCCATTGATGACTTGTTAATAGCTGTACTGAAACAGATGAATAACAAATCACAGCTTCAAAGAGAAACTGCAGAACTCAAATTTTTATGCAAATTCAACTCAGTTGCCTTGGGGTTAAACATGGACTACAGATTTTTTTATCATTACAACAGGTGATTTGACCTCACCTTCCTCTACATTCTGTTCCCCAGTGTTTGAATCCTAACACCTGTTTTGATTTGCTGTTACAGCCTGACCTGATCCTATGTCATACAGTTCCCTGCATTTAATTTCCTCCCATTCTGTAAGTTTCCCATCTTCAAAGCGTCTGATGAAGTGGGATTTTCTCCCACAAAAGCTCATGCGATAAATAAATCTGTTAGTCTTTAAAAGTGCCACAGGACTCTGTTTTTCTGCAATAGACTAACACAGCTACCCCTTTGGAACTTGACTACTTTTTCCAGTCATTATTTCAGGTCAGTCATTAAAATCAACCACTAGCACACCCTGTATATTTTGCTGGTCTCGTAAGCTTTTCTTAGTGTTAACCAGAAACTGCCTATTGCATGTATTAATACTGGTGGTAATGACTGAATTACTAGTGACTTGGGTCACAATGCAACAACTGGGGTAAGACAGCTCGGCATTCCAAATCTTTTGAACCATACAGTCTTCCGTTCTGATTTCTGTAATGGAATTTGAAATGAACTGTTTGTGTTTTCTTGTCTGTGCTCTCTCTGGTGGGAAGGGGATTAATTTATGCTCCTCTCTATTCTCTATATTGCATAAGAGCACAAAACTTTGCCAATTGCAGATAAGCAGCCTTAGACTAAACTCTGAGGTCAGAAGGGACCAATATGATCATTTAGTGTGACTTCCCGCACAATTCAGGCTACAGAACCTCCCCCACCGACTTCTGTAATAGACCCCTAACCTAAGACTGAGTTATTAAAGTCCTCAAATTATAGTTAAAGATGTTACGGTACAGAGAATCCACCATTTGTGCCTCATGTGACAGAGGAAGGCAAAAAAAACCTCAGAGCCTTTGCCAAACTGCACTGGTAGAAAATCCTTCCTGATCCCAAATATGTCGATTAGTTAAATAAACCCTGTGCATGTGGGTAAGAGTCACTATCCAGACACCCAAGAAAGAATTCCCTGTAATAACTCAGAATCCACCCCATCAAATGTCCCATCTCAGGCCTTTGGCGTATCTACCACCAGTAGTCAAAGATCAGTCAATTGCCAAACTAGGCTGTCCCATTATGCCATCTTCTCCATAAATTTACCAAGCTCAGTTTTGAAGCCAGCTAGGTTTTTGTCCCCCTGCCTCCCAGCTCCCCTTGGAAGTTTGTTCCAGAACTTCATTTCTCCGATGGTTAGTAACCTGCATCTCATTCCTGCTGGCCAGTTGTTATTGTGATGTATGTTTTTGGTTTCTGCTTTTTGAGTGTTTCAATGTCATGGTGCAATCAGCCTGCAGCAGTCCATTGTTTAAACCTCATGTTGTTTCATCGTGAATTTTCACCTTAACATTTAAAAATGTCTTGGTTCCCATGAATTTGAATAAAAAGTTCTAATATTTATCAAATGAATTATCCACTGAAATATTGTTGATGGTACTTTTTCAGTAAGTGTATGCGTCTCCACTATAACCCGGGGTGTAATTCCCATCTCCTGTACGCATGCTTGTGCTACCATGCAAAAAGTAATAGTGCAGCTGCTCCAAGTATGTACCTGCAGAGATCAGGAGGGTTTGTACTAGGGACCTTGCGGCCACTATTTTTTAGCGTGCTAACTCAGATAGAAGCTAGCAGGAACATGAGCACACAATGTGGGAATCACACTTCTAGCTTGTAGTGTAGCCTTAAAGCAGGATGAAATTGAGGTACGTTGGTCAATTCTCAGTTTCAGAATTAATTGACTTCAATTTTACATTGATGCTCTGTTTTTCTTTTAGGTCAGCATGATGGTCCTCTGCCCCGGCAGCATGCTGGGTTGCTACCAGAGTCTCTTATTTGGGCATATATTGTGCAGCTCAGCTCTGCATTGCGGACCATTCATACAGCAGGACTGGCATGTCGAGTTATGGATCCAACAAAGATTCTTGTAACTGGCAAAACAAGGTAATGGAAAACAGCCTTTTCAGATGAGAGTGTTGACTGCCAAGATTTGTGTAGAGTGATAGCTATTACATACATTCCTTTACCAGATATGGAGAAACAACATAACAATTTGACCAAAATGTTGCATGTTGGCCCAGGATTAGTGAAGTGGTTAAAGGTTTGATTCAAGAAATCAATTTCTAGTAAACTAAGTTTAGAATGATTTATGTCTTGACTTCTAAAAACATCCCGTAGGCAGCATGCATGTTTGTGGATCTGTCCACTTTAGTTCTTACCTTGAAAACTTTCAGCTGCAAAGTTTTTTTGTTTTAATTATTTTTTTTTTTTTTTAAAGTAGTAAGCTAAATGGCAGCTGGAGAGCATAGATGACTTTTTTGAAATCTTACTCTATTTTCTATGGTAAAGGTAAGGAAGAAACTAAACAGAGATAATATCTGACCAGATCTCTTTCCTGTTTGTTTTCAAGGTTACGTGTGAATTGTGTTGGAGTCTTTGACGTTTTAACATTCGATAACAGTCAGAATAATCCACTGGCACTAATGGCTCAATTTCAGGTAGGATGATAATGCCATCTTTTTAATAGGTTGATTATTCTTAGATAATATGTGCCAAGAACAACTAAATTCCATTTGAATAATTAATTAATTTTCATTAAGATCTAAACATTTTACATTTGTAGGCTTCCGTGTGTGTGTATGCATGTACTTCAACAATTTTTGGTATTGTCATATCTTTTCCTCCCTGGGTTGTGTACATTTGTGATCTGTATATGTGAGCTGTTATTTTGTTACTTTGAAACTTCAAAAATAAGGATATATTGACAATAAGCAAAGCATAAGGTGGCTCATTTTGCAAAAGCAGCTGTGTTTTATCTGAACAAAGTAGTAGGGGCCAGATCATTGACCTTATACAAAGAGGCAATTTTACTCTGGGATTTTGCCATTCAACACATTACTTTGTCAGCGGTCCATTTTGTGTGGGAGGAGGGGAGCTGATAACATGAGGGCAGAGGACTCTGCTCAGGCTTTCTGTGACAGCCACAAGTGGTCACTCTCTACAAGGGGATCCTTCAGGACATATTTCAGTCTTTAGGGGACTCCCCACAGACATCTCTTTGTTACTGCAGAGAGCATTACCATTTTTGTTTATGAGGAGACTACGTCCAGATAGACATCTTCCTCCTCCTCTGACTGGAGGGCATATTGTATGCATTCCATCTCATCCCTTTGCTTTCAAAGATCAAACGAGAAATTAGGAGTTATCCTAATAGCCCCATTAGGGTCCAGGCAAATTTGGTTCAGGGATCTCCACAACCTCATTTGTGTCCCCAATACCCCTATCCTTGATCCTCAACCTTCTAATCTGCAATGAAGGCATTCTCATGCATTAGAACCAGCACCACCCCCCACCTGATGTTGTAGATGCAGCTGGTTGACACCATGAGAGTTGGCCTGCTCACAGGAAGTCCAGAACATCTTTATTAATAGCAGGAAGACTTGCACTAGATCTCATAACCTCTCTTAAGTGGACTGGACTGGACTGGACTAACAGCCGGGCCTTTCAACATTAAACTTCTCCTATGCATTCTGGAATTCAAGTGATTCTGACTATCTTATACATCTGAAGAACTCTGATATCTTGCTGTTCTTAAGTTCACATTCATCTTCTGTAGTCCATCCTCCTATTGACCAGTTTCTCTCATGTTATGATTAAGAGGCTTCTTATGGATATTTTGAGGCTATTCCTACTGGTCAGAGATCCAGCCTCGACTTGGAATCTGAGTTTGGTCCTTTCATTTTGAGCACACCCACTGAGTTGATGGCTATATGCACTTTATCTTACCTTTCCTTGATAGTGGCCTTCCTCTTGGCAATTATATGTGCTAGGAGAACAGGGTACTTCAGACCTTCTTGGCAGGAGCTCCTTATACAATCATTTATACGGACAAAATCTTTAAGATTGCATCCCAGATTTTTTCCCTTGGTAGTATCTGAATTCCTTATTGATGAAACCAACCACTCACCTGTATTCTTCCCCAGGCCTTACATGAGCAGATCAAATGTATGAAGAGCTATTTTAGTCTACCTGGACAAACAAAATCCTTCCAAACATTGCCTGGGCTTTTTTCTTGCCTGCACAGAGGATCAAAGGATAAACTGCCTCTACTTAGAGAATTTCTAAGTAGATTGATCAATGTGTGAGATAGTGCTACCAAAGGGTAGTCTTGTAACTGCCCCACAGGTGCATGCCCATCACACCAGAGCTCAGTCCACCACTGACATCTTTAGCACACCTTCCTATTTAGGACATTTTATGAAGCAGCAACTTGGTCATCCAGCCATTCACAAAACATTATGTGCTAGTACAGATGGGCAGGGGTGATAGGAGGTTTAGAAGATCTGCCTTAAAATCCATTTTCATAGAGACTCCTCATAACAGCCCCTGTAGGGCTACTTTCAGGGACTCCACCCAACTTTGAATATGTATGTGAGCTCTCATTCAAAGAAGGAAAAGAAGAGGAAAGCAGTTACAGTAATGGATGCTTTTTGAGATGTACAGTGGTGAAGGAACTGGGTTCAGTGGGAAGGCTTTAGCCTTATGCACTCTCAGGATGCACAGAGGAAGCATGTGCTACAACAGGAATGCTTCTGACTAGCAAGTTTCTGATGTGTGTGCAATGAAGGTACATTTACCTCATGTGGAATATGGAAACAGATTACATATCTCAAAGAACATTGGTTACTGTAAAGGTAAGTAACCTCTTAATCCTTTGCTTTTCCATAATTCATGCTTTTTTCCCTAGGTGGTTTAAAGACTAACAAATTTATTTATCTCATGAGCTTTCATTGGAGAAAATCCCACTTTCTCCCATGGAAGCTCATGTGATAAATAAATTTGTTAGTCTTTTTAAAAGTGCCACAGGACTCCTTGTTTGTTTCACTTTATCTTGTAACACTAAATGGGCTGTATCTGGAGAGTCTCCATTTAATTATTTGGAAATATCCTCAGTTCAGACTTATACATCACAGAAACCTTAATTAGCTGTAATGCAATGAATAAAACATATGCCCGCGGGTCCCCCTTAATCCATAAAGCTTTGCTCCCCTTCATTTATTATTTTTCATTTTGCCTACCAAGGCATTTCTGGTGTATGAATAATTCTGTCTGACACTACGTTTTGTCAAGGCGTTAAGTGACGGGAATACATTATTAGAATCTGCACAGAATATATAACGCCACTCTCTGAGACCAGCCACTCCAGTCTGTCCCTTTCAGTAGTTTCAGGCATAGGGCCCATAGCCTCTGTCACTGGAAATTACAAAAACTCGGAGATTAAAAGGCTCAATGTACTGCTATTGCAAAGCTTTTTTGAAAGAATCCGTATTCTTTGGAAGCCGAGATCAAGAGTTGGTTTCACATGATTGATTAGGGTTAATTGACCTTGTATTATTATACTATAAATGTTAGGTATTTTGACAGTGGGCAATTTGGGTTATGAAATTATCGTATTTGTACATCCTTCTCTCTGAATGTCATAGCTTTCCTGTTTTACTGCTTCACTTAAAATAAAATAAAATAAAATTCAGTGGAGGATGTTCTTGGTATAAGAAATAACCCTTCATAAATCATCCAGCAAGTGGTAGCTGGAAGATTTGTCTTAGTTGTCACCAATTCATTTATTCTGGGGGGTAGGATGTGATAAGAGTGGGTGGAGAAAAGAGGTTCCTGCTGTCAAAGCTTTCTGATCTCCACAAGAGAGGATCTTTGCCTTCTTGAGGTAGAATTCTGCCCTGGCACGCTCCATTTGTTAAAATCTAATTTGCAAAATAGAAATAAGAAATTGGATGGTAAGTGCTAATAAAGATGTGTATAATTCTACCAGTTACTACTAATACAGACTTCTGTTTTAATTCTACCAGTTACTACTAATACAGACTTCTGTTTTGTGCACACTAAACATACCTTTAAAAAGTCTATTGATAATGTGGGCACTTTATCTAAAATAAGAAGTACTTTCTTACTTTAAAAAACTACTGCAAGTACAGTCCCCTTTTGAGAGATGCCAATAGTAAAATTCTGTTTGTTTGGGTTTTTATTAGCAAGCAGATCTGATCTCCCTAGGAAAAGTTGTGTTGGCGCTGGCTTGCAATTCTTTGTCAGGAATTCAGAGAGAGAATTTGCAGAAGGCTATGGAACTGGTGACAATCAACTATTCCTCTGATCTGAAGAATCTGATTTTGTAAGTCCAGTATTACGGTAGGGATTGAAGCATGTTTTTGCTTATTTATAACAAAAAAAAACCCAGCAAGTTTGAAGGAAATGTACTGTTTTAGGAGCAAAACATAAATTCAAGATAATATATAACTGAAGGGAACAAATGAATGGTTAATATTTTCAGATACAAGAAAGAGTTAAATTTTGTACAGTGTCTAAGATAGGTTCAAATTAAAAGTACAGCATTAAAAAGTGGTATTGAATTCTGCTTGTTGTAGGTGAAAGGGGCCAACAAAATACATTATTGCCCTTGCTATTCAAGGACAACTTCCTATATTTTTGCAGTATATGTAGTAAATATGAACTCCCGCATTCCTTCAGTAAGTGCTGTTTAAGAAGGTGTTCTCACCAAAATAGTCTTGTTTTGACAGTCAGAGAAGTAGCATATGAATAATTGGATTTGTATTAAGATCTTAACTTTTGTGTTCTACCTCTTTTTATACAAGTTATAGGCACACATTAGTTCCTGAAATTGTCCGTTTTCCATTAATAGGGTCACTGCCTTTCTGACCAGAGAGATAGGATTTAGTTTTGTGTTCATAAATGTAGCTACTATTTTCCTTACCTCATCCCTCCCCCCCCCAGTCAGAGAGAGAGAGAGAAATGGGAGCATTTGTCCCCTGTTCCTCACTTGAAAATTTGCAATCTGCATAAATCTCCTACTTTTAATCCTGGCTTTTCTGGCATTGATCTACTTTTGCACTGCCACGTGAGTACTCTTTAACGTACTGAGTGCTTTCTCTCAATGACTAACTGGAAGCACAGCATATAGGTAAGTTTACAATGAGCATTTTTATACTGCTTCAATACTGCAGCTTGACATCTACATAACACAGTGGCAGCTTCAGAATCAGATGCATATTTAGTCCTGAAAATAACATCTGAAGTAGAAAATAAGGACTGGTTAAAACAATATGGCGGTGTCTCTGTTTAAACGTGGTGTGTTCAATTAATCCATATGGTGTTTTGGTAGGTATTTGCTGACTGACCAAAACAGGCTTCGCAGTGTAAATGATATCATGCCTATGATTGGTGCACGATTCTATACCCAGCTGGATGCTGCTCAAATGCGAAATGATGTTATAGAGGAAGACCTTGCAAAGGTAAATCATTCAGTGGTAAAAGATTGCACATAGGCATCCTGTGGGGATAAGTGTACAGTTTATAAAATTGAATCCTGTTCTTGTTGAGTTTTTTCAATGACTTCTTGAGAACCAGAATTTATTCCTAAATAAGAAACTCTGATAATATTGAAATAAATATAATACCTCAATTGCTTACGTCTTTAAATACAACCAGAGCATGACTCAGAGGTGCTGGCTGTGTAAGTTTAACACGTCTGAAGTTGAGATCTCCCTAAATAACTGCAAACCTAGAAGTCTGGTGTCCAGCTCTCTGAGAAGTGGTCAGTGCATGATAAAAACATTTTAACTTGGGTTTTAGCTCAAGCACCATTATTCTGCAGAGCAGTATCCCTAAGAGAAGCCAAGAGCCACTTTCTAAGCATTGAAATCCTTACCTTTATAGAAGGAAGATTCTTCTTCTGATTGTATAGTTAAGGTCTGCAGGCCATCAAAACATTTTCAGAAATTGGTACAACTGCAAATACTACTTATGGTTGATTCCTCAAACAGATTCAGATTCCATTACTCTACACGTCTCCTTGCTCCATATTAATTCGTGTTCAAACAGATGAAAAATAGTAGTGCTCTCAGGTTTCACCCTCACATCGACAAAAGCCGTAGCTCATACTGTTCTACTTAGCAATACATGCCTTGATTGAATTTGATTGACTACCAGCTATGAAGCTTCAAAGAGAAGTATACTTCCCTGTTACTATATAATACTATTATAGCAAAGGTTTATCTCATCCTTCTTGAACTAATGACCATAAATCCCCAACAGGATTCAGACCAAGATACATGGTAGGAGGCTTTCACGTCTTCCCTTTCACATCACAAAACATTGACTGAAGATGTGAGTTATTCCAAGTGGGATAGTAAGGGCTTAATTCACTCCTTTATGTCCTGTTTTCTTTACTCCTACTGCCCATATTGCTATTTTGAAAGGAAGCAGTATGGCCTAGTGGAAAGAGCACTGAGCCAGGATTCAGGGGACCTGGGTTCTGTTCCAGGCTCTATCACTGGCCTGCTGGGTGAGTAAGTCACTTTCCTCTTTGTGCTTCCATTCCCCCATCTCTAAAATGGGGATAAGACGACTGACCGCCTGTGGAAAGCATTTTGAGATCTACATATAAAAAGTGCTATGTCGCTGGGGGGGGGGGGCCGCCTGTTTCTTTGTTTTTAAATTTATGTATATGCTGCGTGCAAAACCTTGTAGCTGGACAAATAGGAGGCTGCACTGCCACCCCATAATCAGAGACTAATAGTTACAAGAGCAATGAAAATTGCTCCACTGTATTCTAGGAGACTGAGGAATATGAATCTTGTCATCCCTTCTTGTCTTTCCAGTCAAGCTGTCACTCTGATGTATTACAGTATGACTTCATTTGCTAAATTTTGGACCCAATTCCACCACCCGTTTCCTGCTGAGTAGTAAGTTACTCCAGGAGTAATCCTACTGAAATCAATGGCTATGTCTACACTTACTAAAGTTAGTTCGAATTAGTTAATTCGAACTAACTAATTCAAACTAATTTTAGTAATTTGAACTAGAAAAATTTAGTTCGAACTAAGCAAGTGCCGTTAATTCAAATTAACCCTTAGTTCAAATAGCATGTTCAAATTAAGGAAGCCCTTCATTCGAACTAATGAAAGCCTAGTGTAGCCATGGCTTTAGTTAGTTCGAATTAAGCTTCCTTAATTCGAACTAACTTGCCAGTGTAGACATAGCCAATGGTACTGTGTGTGGAGTAAGCTACTAAGCAACATGAATTTGAATGGCAATAACTAGGTCTTAAGATGCTTAATAATGGCATATTATTAGAATCTTTTGTCCTTCTGAAAGTGTGCTTTAAAAAGCGCCTACTTAAAGAAAAGATGCATGTATCCAGAATGTAATGTAAACTAGTATCCTAAAACAACTTTTTTATCAGACTCTCTGTGGGAATGGGAAGTGGTATGTGAATGGATTATCATCTATGTATGTAATTAAAAAAACCCAAATTGCAGTGGGTTCTGTATTTTGTGTTGATTTTGTAGCTGTCTTTGTCAAGGATGGTGTCAGGATGTAAGATACTCCAGTTATACACATTTGTATGTAGCCTTCTTTTTGGACAGATGTGCTTTGTGTCTAAACTGGTTTTGGATCTGATACTTATGCATTTGGATTGCAATCTGACTTACCGCTATTGCCAAACATCTTTTACTAACGATGGCCAGCCAAAAAAATGTGTGAGAAGACAACAAAACAATTGGAACTGAGTGCCCCAGATTACCAAAATAAGAGAGGGAGGGAGGGGCATGAAACAGCTAAGAAATTTAGCAATTTCTTGTGCTGTGGATTCTTGTGTCCAGATCCATGCACCTGTTCCATATTAAAACCCAGTATACGTTTTTTAAAGCATCCACCATATGATAGCTCATGTGGATGGGGTAGCTGGAGTCTCCTTCATGGAACACCAATGCCATAAAACTGGTAGTCCATTACTTGCCAGTGTGGAAACATGGCATGGGTCTTGGCAAGAGACTTGCAAAGGAAGAAAATGAAGTACAGAGACCAATAACATTATGACTTTGGTATAAAATGCAATATATTCACAAACTTTTATTTATTGAAAACCAGCTCCATAGAGATTAATCTAATGGTTCTTTGCAATTTTGTTGCACAACCTAAATTTTGCTGCACTGAAGCTTTTGCATGCACAAGTGTTGAAGTTTTGTGTTTCTGCCCAAGCTTACACTAATAATCCATTTCTTGCTTTACAGGAGGTGCAGAATGGAAGGTTGTTTCGGCTTCTAGCAAAATTGGGAACAATCAATGAGAGACCAGAGTAAGAAATACAATACTTCTTTTCACCGTACAGCACATTAACTACAATTTATAAATTCAAGATTTCTTCCTTCATATAATCTGTATACTGCTATCTCCAAATATATCTCTCAAAAATGAGAAATAAAGACACCTTGAGGCAATGAGTTAGGCTATTTTAATCAGAATCTTAATTAAGAAATACTTTTTTTTCCTAACTTTAGTACATATATTTGCATTTATTTACCACATATTTAACATATATAGTGTATTTAAGGTTTGTTACACTTTGAAGGACATATGCAAGGCCATAGCTTACCTTAAAATACAATTATAGTAAACTGATACAAAAGGATTTGAATGGGCATAGTTTTGTGCCAATTATTTGTCAACTGGTACTATGAAACAACATTCTTTTTCACCAGCCTGTTTTCAAAACCAGTTAAATAGACTGTTGAGTAACTGCAGATTTGAGTTACAATTGATTTTAAGCGTATATCTGGTAACTTGATGGTTTGACTCCCAATCCCTTTTCTTCAAACTTTTGGCAAATGTTTAACTTCAGGAACTCTGGCTGAGGAACTGCGGAGAAAGTTTCTTATAGCTTTGTGATGGGAAGAAAACACTATTATTTCCTAGTAGTTTGTCTAAGTTCCATTACACTAAGGTTAATCAGACAGTATTTACCTTAATGAGTAATGAGCATATACATTCTTCTGTTAATGTGAGGCTTTGTTTTGCACCAGATTTCAGAAAGACCCAACTTGGGCAGAAACTGGAGACCGATATCTACTAAAGCTCTTTCGGGATCATCTTTTCCATCAGGTGACAGAAGCGGGTACTCCATGGATTGACCTCAGTCACATTATCTCATGTCTTAACAAGGTAAACTGTATCTGTGTTCTTTCTTTAAAGAATGATTTGGTGAAGCTTTCATTCATGTGATGTTCCACTGTTGAAAGAGAATTGATCGGTCACTGATAGGTTAATTCTATTTATTTAGCTGATAATCTGTTCTCATCCAGATTATCTAGTAAATTAACATACAACCTTTCATGCCTATTCTAATGTAAAGTACTATTACATTACTGTTAAAACTGGGAATCCATTAAAGGGTGAGGTACAGTATTACCTTGTTTACCTTCTAATGGTGTATCTAGAACTGTAGCTGGTCTCCTCAGCTACTGTCCCATTTTGTCATACAAAAGGGTAGCCTAAAGGGACCCTACACGTCCTGTAATCAACCAGGGTATGATTTTCTGGGCACAAGCACAGTGGAAGATCAAAATAAGGTCGTCTCCTGAAGACGTTCTCACATGCCCTGCTGTCAGGGGTTTGCCAGTGCAGGTGTGGGGCTGAGAGGGGCATATCAGGAGAGGTGACACAGCAGTTGAGCATGCTCACGGATGGCAGCAGAGGAAAATCTTTTTCTGGCCTACTTCATCAATGAAATAAAAAAGAGCACAGACTTAATTTTTCCCTGCATCCTGTACTTCAACTTTGCAGATGTTTTACTAAACCTCAACAGTCCAAAAAAGGAGATTCTTACTACTATCTAATTATCTGAGAAATAGGGAAAGAAAGCCCCACACAGTCAGGTACATGATCAGTAGCATGGCTTTGTTATTGATCTGGTATCTTCAACATCCAATGGGACAACTTAGATTACACGTGTGTGGTACTTACCTGGACAATACATAGACAATCATACATAGCACTTAGAGTTAATATTCTTCATCTCCAAAATGTTTTATGAAAATCCGTTCTAACAACACCCTGTGAGAAGCGTTGTGGAGGGTGGCAGCATTATACCCATTTTACAGAAAGAGAAAACAGATTAGCCTCTCTGTGCTAGTTTGCCTGAAATGTCACACAACATTGGGGCTAGAATTTGAGAGGTTCTGTCTCTTTCACTGATATTGTCTCAAACCAGTATGCTGCACCTCTTTCTACAAGATGTTTTCTATTTTGCCGTGTTGCTCCTGAGAGCACCCAATAAAACAAGAACTTCATGGGTAACCTAGTTCTCCTTTTCCTCTGTTCAATGGGGCATAACAGTACGTTTATCTGTTTCCATAGCACTGATCAGCATAATATCTAAAAATCTATTAGTACTCCCATCATCTCCTGGGGTATGTTTCCAAAGTGTTGCTCTATGCTAGGATACAGACAGTGAAGCCTCCCTTTGGGCAAGTGAATTTGTGTTATAAAACAAAGATTGAGGATTCTTTAAACTGTTAAAAAAAAAAAAAATCTGCATCTGTTTTACTTAGAAAGTCTGTACGTTTCCAATTAATAAACACTTCTTTCACTGCACAAATTGTGAACTATTTGTAAAATATAGAGTTCTTCTTCAGATTTCTACACCACTTGCTGGTAGAAATATAATGTGTTAATGGCACAAGTTGTGTGGAAGCCAGTTGAAGTTGTATGTGAGTTTCCATGCTGCTTCAGTGCTAGTTTAATTGGTCAGAAGAAAAACCTTCAAATGTTGGGAGGGTGATTTCATCTGACTTGACAGCCTGTATTAAGTTCCAAAGGGGAAGCTGTGTTAGTCTAGTTCAGCAAAATGAAAAAGCAGTCCTATGGCACTTTTAAAAACTAATATTTTGTTAATCTTTAAAAGTACCACAGGACTCCTTGTTTGCTTAGTGTCTGTCAGAGCCCAGGATTAGATAATATCTGCATTCTAGGCTGAGAAACGGTAGGATACGGTACAAAAAAACTTGTTTGTTCCCACCTCTGCTGGACACTAGCCAGTTTGAATTTGAAAGTTCAAGTTTCAGCTGTTACAGAACACAGTAATAGGCAACCAAAGTTACTCAGGTTTTGACACTTCCTCTAATTCTGTTTTAAAATGCCAAAAATCCATTCCCCCTTATTGGTCCATTTGATGATCATATCAAGTAACTTGCAAAGAAATTCAAGGGGTATTTCAGATGGATTGTACCAAGTTCTCATTTTCTTCTACAATTTTCTTTTCTAACCCAAAGTTCTGGAATTTGATTCAAGGTAACATTTTAGTTAAACATTTTCAAGCATGTGATTAGTCTCTAGTCTGTGTATGGTGAAAGAGAAGAACCTTCCTCTGAATCTCACGCTCACACACAATCTTGCTAAGAAACTGTTTCTTTTTGTGTTTAAGAAAATGATTGTATTGCCACAGTTCATATGCGTGTACATTTTATCTTTTGCATTCTTGTTACAGTTAGATGCTGGTGTGCCAGAAAAAATAAGCCTCATTTCCAGAGACGAGAAGAGTGTACTTGTGGTAACTTACAGCGATTTAAAACGCTGCTTTGAAAATACTTTTCAAGAACTAATTGCAGCGGCAAATGGTCAGTTGTAGTATTTGCTGAAAGCATGCAGGACATTGCTGAGGAACTGAACCAATAGCAAATTGCACTACAGCTGAATTGTTGTTGTCATCTCATTTCACATTTGGGAAACAAAGAGGAGATGAGGAAAGCTGCTTGCACGTCAGTCAGGTACACTGTTACTTGAAGGGAAGAATGTTTCACTTATTCTGGAGCTCTGGCTGCCATTGGAGGCTTTATCTGTGAAGAATTTATTTTAGATTAAGGAACACATCAGGTGCATGATGTTCCTGCTTTTATTTTTTCCACTTGTATATGCACTAATTTTAATTTTTTTAAGACTTTTCTGATCTCTGATGTTTTGCCACATTGTATACTTATTAAGGGAAACTCTTTGCAAGGACTTTTCTGGGTTACATTTTTGTCACTGAGGATATTGCTGAATTTATTCATTTTGATATTATTTGCGCCCAGAATAGCGTAACGGACCAGGTAAATAATTTTTCATAGAAATTGTGTTCTATAAATTTCAGTTTAGTTTGTAATCTCTGTAAAAGTGTGTTGTATGCAAACTCTGTATGCCGCCCACTATTAGTTAACAGACCAAACCAGAAGATGCATATTTAAAAAAAAAAAAAAAAATCAAGTATCAGTGAATTGACATATATGAAATCCCCTCTCATTTAAGCCTTGTCTAAGCAACATGATAAAAGAGCAACCTTTGAAACACCTCTAATTTAAGGGGTATATCAAATTTGATCTAAACACAACCAGCGCCTTTAAGAAGTGTCTGTTTTCCTGCTTGTCAGATACATTTACATTTATGCAATTTTTTTAACAGGGGTTTTTTTTTAAAAAAAAATTGTGTTAAATGCCTGAAGTTTCAGAAGTGTATTACTTTAGGTTATTTACAGTATAATTTTTGTATAAAGTTCTGTTCTTTGAACCACAGCTTTATTATGGTACTCTACACTGGATACAGAAACAAAGACACTGTTAAGAAGATTAACTAAACACAGCAGTTGTTTGGCATCAAGAGCTCTTGAAGTTTTACAACCTGAATCTGGAGGGATGATAATCTGCTGTGCCTTTTGCAGTCCCTGCTTAGCCCAAAGTAATATTACTTTTGATAATACTCAACACATGAATATTCCTGAAGTAATTCAGTCTGGAATTTTCCTCCTTTATTAACTTTCTAAGATTTGGACATGCAGTTGTCTCCAAACTTGGGTATTCATGGGATTTATAGTAAAAGATAAACACCTACACTTTGATATTGAAGACTGCCAAATATGTAGGAATTTCCTTTCGTAAAGCAGTAGTGAAGACTGTATCTAGCCTTTCCCAGCACTGAATATTTTAATAGCACTGGGTGCTCACCATGAAGAAAATGTGGAAACGCAAAAGGTCAGGACAGACTCTAAGCACTTGCAACTGATGTTACTGGCATCAATTTTAATAATTCTCAATGTTTGTAGTTTTCAGAGAAGTTTTTAATATTTCTCTGTCCACTTTTATAAGCTTTAAAAAGATTCTCCGTCTTGAGACTTGCATCAAGAAAAGCAACTCTCTTCACATCGAAAGCTTTGAAGACTAGAGACATGCTTTACATATTTTAGAAAATGTGGTTGAATCCACATTTGGTAGCATCAGTTGTTGAGTTTAAAAATCAATTATTGTTGCATTTGATCTGAATGAATTTTAAAAGGAACATAATGTTTAATATTCAAAGGATAACAATTGCCACAATATTGTTCTTTTTAATGTAAAAGAACGGGAACTTTGAGAAGTGAACATGCAAAACAGTCTTTTATCATTAGCTCATGTATTTGAGGAAGAGCAGCTGTCTTTTATATGTTTTTTGACAAATCATATTGTAATTCTTTTGTACAAAAAAGAAGTACTTGTATTCTAGAAGAAATATGAAATGCTTAATTTATAAGCGGGCTGAGGTTTTTTCCAGTATTGTTTTCTTTGAAAATGAAAGGGGATCATCTGTTCAGTTGTGGGGTTTGGGAACCTTTGGAAAAATTAATTTGTGGACCAATATTTTGTGAAAGTTAAGGCAGGGGTAAAATAGGGCTTGAATTCTCATCCTTCCTAGACCAGCAAACCACCCTCTGTGAGACAAGTCTAAAATGCAAACTTACATGTATTTGCATAATGTCAGTTTGCTTCAGCCCCTCATAACCTCAGGACTTGGTTTAAAAACAAAAAGTAGACAGCTAATAAGTTTTCATAAGTAACTAACGTCCGCCAGAAAAAAATTGGTGTCAGGTAATACATAAAACAAATAATCGTTCAGCTTCGTTTTCTATTTATTTAATTTGGTCCATATTTGGGAATGATTTGAACAGTCTGAAGTTCTGCTTGGGTGTTTTTTGGGGAGAGCCCTTCTACCCCACTTTAATTCCATTCAAAAGGTTGTCCTAAAGTCATAATCTCTTCCATTCAGAATAAGAGCTGTATGTGTATATTTAAAAAACAAAAACCACCCAGGACATACCCTCCTATAGGGGAAATTGTGACCTTCCTCTCTTTACAGCTAAAAGCACAGAAAGGACAATCTTTGAAATCATGTGATGTTGATCATTTAATTTTGTACCTGTTTTAAATTCTGTTAATCTATTTACTACACTGTAAATGTTTCGTTGAGGGTACCTATGTATTTTTGTTTGGCCTTTGTTTCAGTAATTCAGATGTCAACAGCTTCCCCTAAAAAGCACCAGTACATTAAGTTCTGTCATGGTCCCAATATGTGTTACTCCTCTTTAATCCTGTTTTCATTCTTCATGTGTACAGCAGTATTTTTAATAAAGAATACCAGAAATAATGTAGTCTTCTTTTGAGCATGCTAAATACAGTTGTTGGGTAGTGCTTTTCACATCCTACATATTGGAAATATATTGCATTCCATCATCTCCCTTTTGTATTTCACTCTGTAAATGACTCCAGTGCAGAGCTGTAACAATCACATGTAATGTTTACCGCTTACAGGAAATCACATGGCCTATAATTTCCAGATACTGTACACTAGACATAGTAATGTGCATTTCCTCAACTTCCAAGTCAAAGTAGTAGCTCCTTTTTGAAGGTATTAAATCAGGTCCACGTTACTAGATTAGCCCTAATTCTGAAAAACTGTAGTGATAATATCTTTTCATCCATGTTTACTGAGATCTCTTGTCCAATGACAATATGTATTTTAACTTCTCTGAAAAATTTACATGGGATAACTGACCTCTTTGATGCCCAGAATTATTTGGTTTGTATTGTTAACCAGCAAAAGTGACTTACTAGTGGGGTAAAGTCCTCTGTACCCACACACCCCCATATCACATGTTTATGTGACTGTAAAGTTATGAAAATTTTGTACAATACATGTGAAATTGTCAATATCTTTGTTTTTTCCGTGCATAAACTTAATCTGGACAGTTGATCCCTTAAATTGCATTATTACTTTAGAAAGTTTATTTTGCATATCTGCCTAAAATAAAACTGCAGCAAGATTGCTTGGAGCACTCTTCTCAAAAGTTCAGAGGATAGGAAGCAGTTTTCTGTATGGTAAACTCTTTAATTTACATTTAACAAAAAAAAGGCATTCAAGGACTACGTACTCTTATAGAAGTACACCCATATCTTCTCTGTTCCTGAATGCACAGCACAACACTGATTAGTAACCTGCAGAATCCAGTAAATGCAATAAGGAGTTTTTGATGAAACTGTAGTGATTGTTTACATGTTTTCATCTATTAGTGTCACCTAGGGACAGTTCATGGAAGTGTGCTTTCAGTCTGAATCTGGCATGTTATTGAAAAATTTTATTTTTTGTAACAACCTATGCATGGGTTTTTAAATAATGTGAAACAAAACCTAAAATCAGCTGGTTGACTACAGTCAGGCGGCCATGCACCTTCCTTATCATTTCTTAAGTCTGAACTCCAAAGAGAGGTTTTGGAAAGCTGGTGAATGTGTGGAATTTTTCCTCTAATACTTGGGAAATGATTGGGGCAGTAAGTAGCCTTCAGAATTAATCTTTCTCTCCTTGAGTTTGAATTTGAGGAATTGCTGTAGTAATTAGTAAATTCCATTAGAGAGCCTGTTGGTAGGTAGCCGCAAACACTCCAGTAATTTGTGCTGCTGCTAATATACATGGGGCCCACTATAAATCCTTAATTCTCATAGTATTTACAAGACTTTTTATCCTCCAGTGGCAAGAGATGGTGCAGGTGAGAATGCTGCTCCTGTCAATTCTGTACTTCCTAAAATTATGTAGTGATGATGGTAGAACATACCTGTTTTGTTCTGTTTTTAAACAGAGCTGTGACTTCCTTCAATGTGTGACCATTGGGACATAGCTCCCAAAAACCTCTTCTCCCCCCCCCCCCCCCCAAACCTGCTTTTCTAGTTCTGTCACGAGAGGTGGCCATTCAGGGCTGGTCTGCACCTGTTTGCTTATGTCTGGCTTACTCCGCTCCAGCTTTTCACAGAATCAAGTCAGCCCAAGCTTTGTTTGAGCTCAAGGGCCAGAGATCTGCATCAGTCCATCACTGACATGCCAGAAATGAACTGAACCCTATTGCCTTTGCTGGAGGGGAGATGTAAGATGCTCTGTGTTAGAAGTCCCTGAGGGGGCCCAAGCACCAGCATGCTGCGCCGCTGAAATGTAGGTATTTTGAAGGGTAATGTGTAAGGATGTTGGTGGGGGTCAGTACACATTCAAACACCACTTACGGCCCGTCGTGTGCCAATGAAGGGGAAAAACAGAGATCCTTGTCCATTGCAGCAGTCTAGCCATCCAGAAGTAGTGAGGGATCAAACATGCCCTCTCCGCTAAAGCTGAGTTGTGGAAAGCGTCCAGCTCTCACATAGCCCTTACTTCTTCAGTGCCCATAACTTACTCCTACTCTGCCCCTCAAGCTCCCTTTTACATTATTTCAGTCTTGGCTCTTGCTAGCTTCAGTTGATCTGCCTAGGGCATAGGTTGGAAATGTTGACCAAGCATTCCTCCTGTTCAGAGCCAATTAAATGGATGTCGATTTGTTGACTGGCTGCAGTCTCACCCCACCCACTGTTTCTGCTGGTCACCTCCTGTGCAAGTTGAACAGCTGTAGTAATAAAATAAAATAAAATACTATGTGGACTCCCAGGGAAGCAAAATTGCTCAATGCTATTCTTTGGATCCACTCCATAAGAAAAACAGCTACTCAGCTGTAATTCCTATTCTAGTTGGGTCCACAGCTGTCACCAGCCTCTCAGTGGTGCCAAAGGGTTCTGACAGGTCTAAAATAATCAACAGGAACCATTTTTATCACCAGAAAGTCTTAGACCAACTCTGTCTACTAAAGCTAAACTTGAAAATGCTAGAAGATGCCAAAGCTGCTTCCCTCCATTTGTTTCTTCCATTACGAGGGCAGATGAGTGAGGGAAGGGTAAATTACAAGAGTAATCAGCCCAAAGCAGAGTATTTTGAGGAGGGGATTTAATAATTTGAGGGATTCTTTCCAGCAATATCTTCTACTCTTTGTAATATGTTGGGGTTTTGTTTTTTTTGTTTTGTCCAAGCAAGGCATCGCTACATCTTACAACCCAAACTTCCAGAAAAAACAGTTTTCTTGCTAGCTATCAGCCAGAAATGATAAGACCTTGGTTTTATCCTTCTCACTTCCTTAGGTGAATGCACTGCCTCATTGGCTATCAATCCAATCCATCTCTGAGCAGTTATTTCCAGAACATAGATTTGGAACTTCAGCTGATGGGACTCTCCCTACCAACAGTAATGCTATTATGCAGACAGCCTTGCTGTACTGGACACTACTAATGGGACAGGTCTAATGAGCTGGACTTGAGACATGAACTGATGGGGCCTCCCTGGAATTATGAGTACCACGCTTTAAAATAGGGACAAAGTGGAGTGAATCCAACAGAGAATGACAAAAATTTAGATAACTCCATTAAAAACTGGGCATGTTTAGTCTTGAGAGCTTGTAGAAGGATGTGATTGTCTTCATATGGTAAAGGGATTTATAAAAAAAGATGGTGATCACTTCATCATCTCAACTGAAGGTAAGACAAGAAGTTACAGGCTTAAGCAGAAGCAAAGGAGATTTCAGTGAACTACTTAGAAAAACTTGTTAATTATACATATTAAAATGGGTTACCAAAGGAGATTGTAGACTCCCTCTCATTGCCTAAACCTGTTAACAGAATTCCCTAACACTTTTTAGAAATAATCTATGTGGACTTGGTCCTGCCTCAGCACGAAGGGATAAATTAGATGACTTCATTTTCCTCCCAGCCCTACATTTCTGATTCCATGATATCAGAGAAATAAAAAGTCATTTTGCTTCCATTCCCATCATGATGGCATTAGAACACTACATCTCAACCATATTCTGAATGTGACTTCAGCCATGACCTCTGCTGCCTTCCAGTTTTAGCTGTGGCAGACCATCTCCTCTAAACTCGAAATGAGGTGACAAATGTTGGAAGTAAAGGTGGCATTTATTCAGAGCATCCAGCCAGGATAGTGAATGTGTAAACCCATAAGCTAAAAGAATTCAACCCCACACAGCAAGCTTTAGCCAATGGTCTGTCGGTGTACGTCACAGCAGCAAATTCGCCACCATCGTTCCAGATCAATTGAGTGGGTCAGTAGAGATCCACTCAGGCCATGTCTACATTTGGGTGCCATCTGAAGTTGACGTTGATACATCGCCCTGATAAAACCAGAGGAGAGTGTCCACACCACACTCCATGCTCTGGCTTCTTGCAGCCCCATTACCAGCTGTAAAGTCAAGGTAACAAGGGTTGCATTGTGAGTAGGGATCCCACAGAGCTACCCCACGCTGGCCCCACAGGCCCCCCACCAGGGCTGCCACCGATCCCGTCGCCGGCACCCAACTAGAGGAGCTGGCAGTGGCACCAACAGCAGCCCCATGGGGCGGGCAGAGTAGCTGAGAGCAGCGCGAACTGTGCACACTGGGAGAAGGTGCGTTACTAAAACCGCACTCAACGCTACGCCTCCTGGTGGGCAAGGGGGGGATTACAACATCGACTTGCAGCAGCACTTAATTCAACCCTTGCAGCTGCGTGGGTGTGTCCGCAGGCTGTAGAAGGTTGACGTGAGCAGCGTTACAGCAACCTAAGCCCTCAGTGTAGACCAGGCCTCAGTCAAGTGGGACGTTGACTGGGTGAGACGACCGCCCCAACCCCCAGAAAAAGAGCAGCACCGATTTGACAGCTCACTGACGACACTGGAGGGAGTAGGTGTTAAAAATAACGCACATCTCCCCTCGACTGCTGCCAAAACCTGCAATAAGTTTAGACCAGGGCTAAGTGTAACTGAGAATGAGTACGAGATCTAATAGCAAACCCTCTAACGGTCACCCAGCACGACGTGTTAAAATGTAGTCAGGTGAACTTGAGTGTAAAGCAACAATTCCTGCTGTTTGCCTCTGCGTTCCAGCTCAGCTGGCGAATAAATCTGCCAGTTTCCTCCCCACGTAACCAGGGCCATCCCTAGGGGGAAGCGGGGCCTGGGGCCAATTGGCCTGGGGAGGGGCCTCACCCCACCCATGCTGGAGGGGGAAAGGGCAGACCGGGTCAGCCCACTCTGCCCCCAGGACCCTGGCAAGCCGAGGCCCCACCACCAGCAGGAGCCAACCCTGGCTGCGGCCCTGAGGCTGCCACCGGGAGCTGGCCCTGGGGGAGCTGGCTGTGGCCGGGGACCCCCAGCAGCCCCCCACCAGGCCACACTTTGAGCAGCCTGTAGGCCAGCCTCTGCCCTGCCCCCAGGGCGGAGCAGCAGGCTCAGGGGTGGGATTCCAGGAGCCGGCCCCAGCTGGGATCCCAGGCTGCCGCATTGGCGATGGGCCGGAGAGTGGGCCCTGAGGCTGCTGCCATGATCTGGCTGGCCGAGACCCCACCATCGGCTGGGGCCGGCCGACCATGTGAGGCAGGCTGGCCAGCCGAGAGGCTGAGCCCCGCTCAACTGCCCCACCCCTGGGATGGCCTGCTCCACCGCGGGGGCGATGCAGGCCAGCCCAGGGCCAGAGGCTGGGGGAAGCCTCCTGCCTTACCCCACCCCTCCACCTTTGACTTGCTGCCAAAGGCAGGGAGGGCAGGGCAAAGTGTGGCCGTGGGGGAGGGGGGGGAGGAACTGCAGCATGGGCCCCACACTGCGCTGCTGGGAGTAGGACAGCGCGGGACCCACATACCCACAGGGCCCGGGGCAATCGCCTCGTTCGCCCCTCCCCCCCAAAGGACAGCCCTGCACGTATCTGCCTCAGTGACTCCATCATCTGGGTAGAAATAGGCAAAGCTGCACAATATGCAGAAGCAGTGAGGTTAAGATCTACTTAAAGCCAACAGGCACAGGTAGGAGAGTCAAATCCCTAGAACTATGGCGCTCTTGGGCTCTGCCTATATGCCTAGATCAGTGGTTTTCAAACTTCTTTTTCTTGGGACCCAGTTGAAAAAGAACTTATGCCCGTGACCCAACAATTACATCTGTGAGCAATACACTCCAGTCTTTTGGCGGAGGCAGCAGGGGGTGCCATAACCCAGTGCCTGAGGGTCTGCAACCCAGTACTGTGTCCCAACCTTAAGTTTGAAAAATCACTGGCCTAGACCAGAGCTTTACACACCATGTCACAGCATGGCCCCCCACTGGCTGCTGTCCATCCACCCTTCCATTTCCTATACACATTCACTACCAGTTGGCCAAAGAGGCATAAGCAGTGGCATGCTATGGGGTTGTTAGCAAGGCAGGCTGTTCTAGATGGGTGCACAAGTGTGGCCTCACACATACAGTGCATGCAAGCTGTGTGGAGGATGGCCTTTTGTACATCTGCCGGCCTTCCCTAGTCTCAAAATAGTTCCATGTTTGTAGTGTTTCCAACCTCCACACAACTGGCCACATTCAGTCAGCATTAACCTTAGACGTGGAGTCAGTGCATGCGAGGGAGGAACAATGGGCTGATGAGTGGCCACCACCAATGTTCCTCCTCCACATGCAAGGAGATCACACAGGTTTGTGGGAGGAGAGGAGAAAGATGACAGCTTGTCAGCCTTGTATAAGCAGAAAGCACTGTGTCTTGAGTGTGCGATAGGCAATCATTGGCTATGTCTACACTACAAAAAGTCAGGTCGACTTTGTTAAGTCAACCTAATAAGGTCAACTTTAAGTTGACCTAAAGTGGACCTTATTAGGTCAACTTAACAAAGTGGTTTCCCTGAACGGGGACTTAGTAAGTCGACCTAACTGCCCTTAGGTCGACCTAATAAAGTGGACTTAAGTGTCTACACTGTGATTAGGTTGACCTAAGGAGTTGACTTAAGGGTTAAGTCAACCTAACCAGCGGTTCTTATTAAGTCGACTTAAGGAATTTCTTAAGTCGACTTAATGAAAGCCTGGTGTGGACAGGGACTAAGTTAGGTTGACTTAAGTCTCCTTAAGTCGACCTAATTTGCCAGTGTAGACATAGCCATTGAGATTTACTGTATTTAGTGCTTTTCACTTTATTCAGACAAAACATTGGGAACAATACAGTTGTCCATCACCCTTCATCTGATTTTTGAAACAGATTGTGAACTCTTTCAGGCGCTTACTATCTTTCTAGTAAAGACTGCTCAGCTCCTGGTAAACCTTGAACACTGTCTCCAAGTTGTGCCTAATGGTAAGAAGTGTTTTTTGCAGGAACCTTCTGACCCACACATTCAGTTAATTAGCCAAGCAAAATAGCAAATTAAGAAGTTGTTTATTATGCAACTTTAGCCATTAAAATACATTTTCTATAAAAAGATAAGAAATGAGACCTAACTATGAGTTATTCACATCCAAATAAGTTTAGTAAAGTTCATATAAAAATAATCTTATTACAGCTTTCTTAAATATTTATGCATAAAAAGCATATTTATAAATTTACAGTGTGCAACACTCCTAGAGATGCACTATCCTTGAATAATTATTTTGGCTGGATTGAAAAGGGGAAACATTTTGCGGCTCATCCAACGGTATCGATCAAGATCAGTTCTGCTCCACCAGCAAGAGACCAAGCATATGGGTCATGGTTAGAATGAATGGTCCTATGCTAATGAAGTTTTAGGATGGATGACAGATGAAGTGTATCCAGAGATTTCTTACAGTAGCATAGTACTTACAGGATCTTGGCTGTTTTCCTTCAAATTAAGGAAGGAGATTTTCTCCCACGTCCAATCTTTAATAGATTAAGGTTTAGCTAAGGCCTTTTTTACATGAATGTTGAATACAAAGGTGAAGGGGGGATACTGTGTGTTCACCTCTTAAAACCAAGAACTTTTCTTTTCTCTGAATCAATATACAGTGTCCAAGACAAATTACTAAAATATTTCTGCTGCTGTACACCAATATGACTAAGTACATTTGAAATTCAACTGTGTATGAACAGAAGACTAACCACAACCTCCCAAAGCATTATTTGGTGAGTTAATTAAATAGATAGTAGATAGTGTAGCCAAAACTTGGTTGAATATTTCTAGTTAAAATCATTTCCTGTTCACATTCTTGGGGAGACAAAGTGCAACCCTCAAGAAGATTTGCTTGAACTAGTGCCCCATCAAGTTTGATAAAGCTTTTAATTAATCTGTAGTTTTTATTTCAGTCTCAGATTTTTCAGTTCTACATAATCTCTACAACTGCATTTTGCAGTGGGTGTAGAAATGCCTAGTTCCAGGGAGACCTTTAGATCTTACTGTCTAAGAATGGGTTAAAACCAGGCCCTGATCCACCACAATTTCATGCTTCTTAAAGCATTAATCCTCCCTCAAACTCCCATAAGCAGAGCTCCTACATTCTGAATTCCAGGAAGTGGGCCCTTCCTCCCATTCCTACACAGTAGATTTGTTTTCCCCACTTGCTTTCCCCTCATAGCTGCACAGGGGCCTCTCAGACCGCTGGGCCCAGATTCTGATGTGTTTTGCAGCGTAGCCTTGACAATTCCAGCCAGTTTCTTGCCCACCATTGACCCTCTCAGCATTAAAGGTACTGTGCTTATTTTCAGATCTCAAAGCTATTAGTGAATCTGAATGGAGAGTGGATTACATTACATGACAGGATGCCACCCCTGCTGGAGAACAGGGCACGCAGGTTCCATGGGACTGCCATCCCTTTTCCAGGGACCAGAAACTCAACTGGCGTCTTATACATGAAGATTTTAGGGCCCCAGTTTTCTAAGGTACAGAGAGCAGCTGTAGCTCCCATTCATTTTCAGGAGCACTACGGAGAGTCAGTACTTGAGAAAGATAGGCCTTTTGCTCTGGTGCCCTATTTCCTTTTAAACACACATCACACTGGGGACAGTCTGCAGAAAAGCAGGCCAGCTGAGTTGAAATCAGTGCCTGGTCGGTAGCAGGCAGGCAGAGAGAAGGCTTTTAAGATCACACAAACAGGAGATGGTTCAGGTAGAAGCATTTAAACTGACAGTATTTAGGAAAAGTGGGTTGAGGTTAAAATACACTTTGAACCTTTATACAGAACTTCTTAAACTGGTGGGGGAGGAGAAAACACCAGTGAACTGTAATCAGGAGGAGGCGAATGGACCGATCTCATTTTTTCCAGCACTGTGTTACCATGAGGAAATCTAGCTTCACTGAGGTGGCCACAACTGGAACTGCAGAAACGTGGCCTGGTCATTCCCAAAAGAACAGACTCCTTGCTCCTGCTGGCAGCTTTCACACTGTAAAACAGAGCAGGGGCACTTTCAGGGCATGAAAAAAGTGTGCAAACCAAATGTTAGCGAGTTGAAGGAGGCAGCATGGAAGGAAATCATCTCATTCACTCCAGGTGAGCCTGACTGTGACTCTGCAGATTCAAGGGAACTTGCTACCCAACCCCACCCACACCCGTACATCAAAATACATGGGGCCAGCTGTGCATTGAAGCCAGCTTGTAGCCATGAGATAATATTGGATCTCTCTTCACCTGGGCTGCATTTGATGGGATACCCTTCATAAGAAAGTTAAGACATTGAGCCTATTCACCGAGCCATCCAGTGCCTGGGAAGGCACTGTCCTTATCCTCCAATAACCTTATTTTAAAAGATCACCACTCAAAAGGGTTATTTCAAGAACAGTAAATTTCTAGATAGTCATGAATACCCCTTTCCAGTAACCATATTGGAGTCCCGAGGAAGAAACCTCCAGGCAGTGGTTGGGGGCCTTCAGAAAACTTTTAAATTTGTATTTGGGTAAGATATTTGAAAGAAAAATGAAGCACCAAAACCTTTCTGAATGGCACGAGGTTTTGGGGTTTTTTTCAGGGAGTTAAAGGGCAACAGCTGCTGTTGGCTTCTCTAAATTATTGAATTTTGACACATAGAACAATGCTTTTCAATAGATCTTATTTCCAGGCTACTCAAGACTCCCCTACTAACTAGCTGATACCCCTAATCTTCTAGAGAAAATTCTTTTAGTCCCTGCCTGGCTTTTACAGCCAATCTTTCCCATTACACCATTTCTACCCACTCCCCCTTACAACCATAAGGATTATTTACTTAAAATAAATAAATAAAGCCAAGAAGCAAGCATTTTTTGTATGATTGTGTCTAGAAAGTCAAGGGAAAACATCAAATATTGCAAGACTTACTATAAAATCATAAGATTTGGTAACTTCCCTATTAACATACAGTTACAGTAAACTCCTGAGCTAAAATAACCCCCTTCAAAACTGGAACAAATCCCTGTCAAAAAAACTTTTCTAAACTAATTACCTTTATTGTCAAAAAAATAAAAATAAAAACCTAGGTACATTAACCTTAGAACAGAGAACTCATAAAATCCTCCTAGAAATGGATAAGACCATAGAGTTTGCTGTTAGTGCTCAGACACCATTTTAAGTAAGGTGAAGGGGTCTAATTGGTCAGAACCTATTAGGGGGTGGGGCTATGGAACTATAAATCTTCTTCCAGAGTTTGAGAAGGGTTTTATTTTATATTGAGAGTATGGTTTAGGGAGAAAGTGGTTGTCTACACTAAATAGTGGGGTTTATGTTGGACTCTGCCCAGGAAGGGGGTTTGCTCTGGCTTTGAGAGACAGTCTCACTTCCAGGGTTTAATCTAGGTAAAGGTCTCTGTTATAGTTATGTGATGTTTATTCCAATTTAGGTATTTAATACTGCTTAATGCTTATTTTAGTTCATAAGTTTGCTTTAGGTGAGCCAATTTCTCTAGTTTAGAGTTTCAGCTTGCTGTGGTCTTGAGAGCTGCTATTTTCCAGTTAAAGGGTTGGGTGCAGTTAGAAGGCTTGCAATCACTGGGGAGGCATTAATAAAGGCATATTTATTTCTGATAAAGTTGGTTACCTTGTGAGCTACATGATCATGGCTCCTTAGAAGTCTTAAATCAAAAGAACTTATTTTTCTACATCTTACTCAATGTTTGTCTTACTGCACTTATGAATCTGACAGCTCCAACACACATGTGACCATTGCAGAGTGACACAGGTTTCCCCTTTTAACTAGAGTGGTTAGCCAATATTTGAGGCCTTGTGGGATTGTAGCTAGTAAAAGGAAAAACCTGATGATGAAATCAAGCATTCCTTTGATGCAATTCTGTTTATTTACAAAGATTGTACATGAAGTTTTATTTCTTGGACAAAGTAGGAAATGTCCAGGCACTTTCCTTGCTTGCTATTTCCAAGTCTACCCCCTGTGATCCATTTCATATCCATGGAGTTCTGTCTCTCTGCTCCTGCTCAGGGCTATGCTTTTGACCACTTCTCTTGCTTTTGGCTGCCTGCTGGCTTCCCCCCCCCCCCCCCCCCCACACCTTCTCCATCTGAGGCACACTGTATAATCAATGCCCTTACTCCTGTGTTTACCACCATTCTTCTGGAAATCACACAGACCACATGGCTTGCCCTGCTCAGGTTTCCCTATGTGGTCCAATTCCTTGGGCAGTAGACTTCTATTGTGTCCAGTTATCAGCACATAAAGTGGCATTTAATTGTGCCATCCATTTAGCTTTCATGAAAAGGTTTAGCACATCCACCAGTTTTAATCAGGTCTGTGACTTTTTATAAATCAAAAACCTGCTTGATGGCAGCCATTAGCACTTGCCAGCATAATACCGGTACAAGTTGCTTTTATTCTTTGTTTTTGATCACCTCACCTGTGCTCTGCTAATCTAGCTCCCTTTGACTTAGTCTCACATTCTCCTAACAGCCACCATTTCTTTTTTTTTTTAAAAAGTCACTTTACCAGCAAGATACTCTTCTCTTCCCCAGCTGAAACTTTTTTGCAAAATGACACTGTCCTGAAGATTAATGTGCTACCTTATACCAATCATAGAAACAAAGTGCTGTGCCATTAAAGAAAGGAGAGTTTTAGGCTTCACTGAGACAGATAACACTCTCTTCTAGCCCCAGAATGTCCCAAGAGATTAGACTTTAAAAATGTGGTGTTGGTTTAGAGAAAAGTTATTTTAGGTCATTTTTAGAGCCATTTTGTTCTGTTGACTCCTGCACAGTCCATATGTATTGTTATGCCTGGCTTTTCAGTTGAACAGATACAAGAGATTGTCTCAAAATGAGTGCTTAAAAATTATTTTTTTAAAATTCTGCAAAACATGCCCATGGGGCAGAATGTCTGAGGGACTGATGCAGTTACAACGATTTTTATCAACATTTATTTCCAAACAATGGAGAAAAAAGTTCTTATGTCACATAGGACAGGACAAACTGCAGCACACAAGCATTAGATTAAATCTCTGGGAAAAGTTCCTAACCGTAAGAACAGTGTGACGATGGAAGAAACTGTCTCGGGAGGTTGTGGAATTTCTTTCACTGGACGTTTTCTAAAAGAGGCTGGATAGCCATCTGTCTGGTTTAGATACAACAAATCCCGCATCCAGGCAGGGATTAGACTAGACAGTGCTTCTAACCCAGTGGCTCTATGGTTTTATGACCTGAATAGAACTGGCTCTTACAGTATGGCTTTAGCACTCATGAGCAATTCTTCCATTGCAAACTCTTGCCAGTAGAACCTTTCCACTGTATCATCAGGTGCTCTCTAGGTATATATGCAAAACCCAGCTACAATAATGTAGCTAATCACTGAACTGTTCTTATAAGCAAATCATTTTAGATCTTGTCCAAGAACTTCATCATGTGTAGTTGCTTATATCCCTCATACCACATCCCATTGGCTTTGGTGTTACAAATCCAGCACACTCAAGATGAAATGACAGCTGTAACTAAAGTCTGGTCTACATTGCCATGCTGGGTAGATAGAAGATACGCAAGCTACATATTGTAGAATGCATAGGACCTGTCAACTTATTTACCCTCCCTTATCGCGATGTCTTCACTAGGCTGAGCTGACTGGAAGTGTTCTGTGTTCAATGCGGCGTTACTCTTTTCTGGAGTAACTGCGTTGTTTGTCAAATGGAGAGCACTTCCAGGATTGATTGAGCGGGTCTCCACTAGCTGCTCAATCGATCCCGCTGCATCGATCCATGGAGACTGATGCAACGATTTCAGTATGGACAAGACCTTTTAGCCAGCATAAGCTAAATGATCACACTGATCAAGGCAGCCTCTGTACTGTGAGCTGGCCTTAACCTGGGAATTGAAACTTGTCTGAGACTTTCAGTCTCATAATTACCCTGTAACTGAGGAACCACTGTAACTGAGAAAATAAACATTCCCTGTTTAGAGCTAGGTCATGTTAGTACAGTCCATTTAATAGGACAATTCCCTTCTCAGGCAGCTGTCAGGAATTAAGCAGAGGAAGGTGGCCAATAGATTAAAGTGCTTAAAAGCAGGAAGAGAAATGAGGCCCTCACATCCATCTATTGTAAAGTTGCCACTTGAGCATCCTGAGCCAATGGCTCTTAAATTGGTTATACTTAGCTGATTCATGTAAGAGAAGAGCAAAAACAAGCATTGTTAGATGAATATCTGCTGGGTGCATTTGGTGTCTCCTGAGAACTTCCAGGACCAACATCAAGTCATTCTCATCAAGAGGCCCTCATATTTGGAGCTTGTTTTCTGCAGCCATCTGCCACAGTCTGAATTAGTGACCAGGTCCCCTGGTCAATCAGGTGTTGAATTCATACATGAGGCAGATAAAGGGCAGCGATGATGCATCTAGGTAACTTCTGAACTTTTTTTGGTTTTTATTTCCTGTCAGGTGCCTGAATGTTCTGCTCATGGATACTGAATGAATAAACCAGTCACAGCACGATCACCAACAAAATGATGTACAGAAACTGTCAGACACTTCTCTCAAGTGTGATTCAGCACAAAAAACACACACGGCCCTCTTTGATTTTTTTTTTTTTTTAAAGGACAGGAAAGAGGCACTACACTTACCCAAAAAGCATTTGCTTTTGTTTGCTCCCTGTCCAAGTAAAGCGTTTCAGTTCTTCCGAAGCCAGCCCCATCCCACTGTCTGCCTGATAATCCTGAAAAAGAATAAAAACTGATTAGGCATTTAACCAAAACCAAGTTATTTTTTAAAAGAATCTCATTCTTATTGGATCAAATTTTCAAAAGCAATGTAGGTGTTGATTTTCCATGAGACTGGAGCGCCCAAGTGCCTGCTACTTTTGAAAATGGAGTCCCCATTGTGTGGTTATAATGAACACATGTTACTAACATGGCTGCAGCTTTTTAAACACAGACACCTCTGACGTGCCAAGCCCTGTTCTTTAACAGCAATCCAACATGGTCGTTTTGGTTACCCCTCTGTGCGGACAGCCTATGGGACAGCAGCAGCAAGAATGGGGGGAACTGATAGGACACGGTTGAATGTGGAGCTTCAAAATCAATCCTTCCCCTGAACTTTTCTAAGGTTTGGTTTGATTCATATAAGTCCCCTTCAATTCACCTTGCCCCCAGGCCCCCAGCTCCCTTGCTACAATATCACAAGGCCCAGTAATCTGAGGGAGGGGGGAGGCAAACTTTGCCCCGTGGAGGGACATGTTGGCAGCTTACCAGGCTCCTAACAAAGTTGCCTAAAGTGGAGCAGAATTCAGTTGCTCTCTTCTTTACTGATACAGAAGTGCAACCACCAAATTGGAACCCAATGCTTCATTGCCAGGCTGCTCAGATGAATGCCAGATTCTCTAGTCTCTGTGGACTATACCTTCATGGCAAAAGAGAAGGTGGTTGCAGACCGTGTTATGGAACTCTGTCATCCACATTGGCCAATCCTTAATGCCCTCCATTTTATTTTCTTCAGCTCTTTGCCAGTCATTACAATATTGATTATAAACAACCTAATGTCTAAGGGCAGATACCACTGCACTACACAGACAAACTGAATGCTGCTTTTTAGAAAAAATATGAAATGCAAATAAATGAATAAAGAATAAGCTGTCCATTGTACATTGGCTCAGTATCACTTACATCAAATGCAGAGGTATCCTTGGGTGAAAGCTCTTCAAAGGTATTTACCCTCTGGAGAGGCTTCATTTTGAAGGTATTTATGTATCTATTCAACAAACAAGCAGAAGACAGAGATCATCAACAGTTTATTTTAGTGAAACTTCATCAGCTAATGCAATAAAATGAGTTGTGTGTAAAAACCATAAACTGGGACTGTTCTTTCATTTTAATATTTAAAACTGTATTAACTTGTTTGACAGCTAAATGGTTTACACGCAAAACCACACCATATGTTTACACTCATATTAATTTGTGATTTGGTGGGCATGTGAGAAAGCGTGCCCTTTTCCCTCTTCACCAGGTCTTTTATTGTCTCTTCCCTCCCCACTGTCTACTCGTAGGTATATCTCTGCATGACCTTGCCCCTATGCTTTGAAGTTATCTATCCCAGAATGCACTGCATACTCCAGAGCATGCAGAATTTCAAATGAGTTGCAGGTGGTCATGGGAAGGGACGTAGTGGGGGCATCCACTGAAGGATTATACAGAGATAGTGGGAGAGTCACAGGGAGGAAGGGAGGGAAGGACCAGATACCATTTTGGAATGCAGGGAGAAAAAGACAATTAAGGACTTATTAAAAAACCCTAAAACTTATAGTTTTCAGTCAGATCATGGTGATAATTGAAAGTTCAGACTGATTTGTAATTGTTTTCTCATCCTAATCCAAACCATGCCTGAGAAGTTTCCGCTACATAGTCAATGTAAAGAAAACTTCTTGATATTTCTTATCTTACCCAATATTTTCAGTGCTTTCACGGTTTGATTTTGACACTGAAATATCTTCACTCAAATTAGAGTTGGTTGAGGTGGGATTTGAGTATGCAAATCTGCTATCTGCTGTAAATATGGTATGCAGGGGGATATAGTCTTTGCCATCCTAAATACACAAAAATATATTAAATTAAAATACAGTTCAGTATATAGCTAGTGTATAAACAGTAATATATTGATGCCATTTGTTTCCGTACCTGTTGCACATTTGCTTGAAGCAGATCCCCTAACTTTTCCACTAGTTCAGAAAATCTTGGTCTTTCATTGGGATTTCCATGCCAACAATCCAACATGATTTGATAGCTGGGACAATTAAAAAAAAAAAAAAAAGCACATTTTTGTGGTAATACACAATATGTTCCTCACCAGGACATATTAAACAGCTCCAGGTTTTTATGGTAGTGTCATGTCACTGGATTTAATGATTATTCTTCATAATTTATTAATTTGTGAAAGCCAGAAGGATTTGTGCATTTTAACAAGGAAGATGTCAAGCATTACCAGGGACTGTTATTGAAAAGAGCAAAAAGACTCCTCCTGAGGGGCACTGACACGTCTCAGAAAGCAACCCGAAAAGATTGCAATCACAGGATATTTTAACTAACAGCTCCTAAAAAAAGTATTTCTAGCACAGATTTAAACCATAGTATTGAGCATTTATTATCTAGTAACTCTACTGGAAGGCACAATAAGGTGACTTATATGAATGTCTCACTTCCTTGTATTGGTCAAGTTAAGAATTTTTTTGTTGTTTCAAATATTTTATTGCAGGAAGGAAAACTGAAGTGTCAGCAGGCTAATAAAATTAGCCAGTAGGTTCCATGTCCAGAGATAATGAAGCCTAGTGTGTAGCCTTATGGCTGCTATTTTTTTGTAAGTGCTGCTATTTAAAGTCCTGCTGATGACCTCAGTCAGTGGCATGTGGACAAGGCACCATAAAAGCCTTCATACCAGTTGGTTTTGCAGAAGGAGACACAAGACATGTTATGTTTGTACTTTTCCAAAATGACAATGTGCAGAATGAAAATAGATTCCAGAACTTGACACAGTGTTAAACAAACAAACAAAACACACAGCAATATGGTGTGAACCTGGTGTATTATTTATTCATCTGATACAAGAGCAAAGCATTTGTTTTAAAGATTGCATAAGCCAAGTGCTCTGACAGGAGTTTATTGTTTAAATGTCAATAGTTGTATCTTTTGAAAGCACTTCTCATCTTTATCTGAAATCAAATGAGGACTCACTGAACTTCCACTTATTTGTCTTTTAAAATTGTGACCTAGGGTGGTCCAAAAAAGATTAACTGAATGACACTAACCTGAATTTTCCTTGCAACTTTATACTCTTCCTTCAGATTACAAACAAATCCTCTGATGAGCACCTGTAGAGTTTGGACTAAAAAGACTCAGCACAGTCTATGTGCCAGGAGAAGGGCAGTTGAACTGAGATCAGCAAGTTGTTTTAAGTAACTTGTGTATCTCTGTTCAACTGCTGCTGAAAACGGCAGGCAGTGTAGACCTGCCCTCAGACTGCTATCACCTAAAAGGTTTCTACCCTCAAATGAACATCACTCCCAAAAGTAAAACAGGTAGAGTAACTCTTTGCCATCAGCAGCACAGTAATGTAGTAATCCTTACCAGTTACTGTTCCTCAGTAAAAGTAAGCCCCTGAAATGGATCTAGTGCAGTTCAGTGAAAGAAAAATCTACTTCATCTTCTTAGAAGATGTGCCAGTCAGCATTCAAAGACTTTTATATGGAGTTGTACCGGTTTATTTGAAGCTGTACGAATCATACAAGCTGTATAAGGGTAGGGGACACAATGCGAAAACAAGAATGCCAATCTAATTTGTTTTGACATTCTCCAGTGACTCAAGGTGAGGAATTTTGATAGGAAAGTACCTTTTCTGCTCGTCTGTCTTTCAGACTAATGGGTGGGAATTTAATTGTACTCAGCAGCCATGCAGCATGACTCACTGTGCCTGCTGAGGAAGCTCTGACTGACATAACAGAATTTAAAGAATAAGCGACAAAAAAGTTAAACCAAAAACTTAATTGAAGGGGTTGGGGACACACTTAGAATTTTCTTGTAAGCTTTTAAAATAGAAATCATAGCAGGGATGTATCAGCATTACTCCTTGGAGAATTGTATTAAAGATAGGAAACAACGAAGGGTAAGTAAATTATTCAATTGCTATACGAAAAGAGTCTTGTTCTTTGCAAAAATTCTCAATTGAGGCAAGATAATGCTTAACTTTTTTTAAAAGCTGAGGGCACTTTATACAAGTTCTTTCATAATAATGTTGATTTCCCTGCACTTTAATGTGCATGAGATCAAGGATGTAATTCTCAGGTTTCACAGTTCCTATCAGGTTCCAACTTTGTTTCATAACAAATCATTATATGTTTAGCCTACCACTGAAGACAGATCTGGAAAGATTTTCTTTCAGGTTTTTGCTTGTTGTTTTCTAATGTTTAAAACTTACTGTAAATGTTTTAGTTCTACATGTTAACTGTTTGAACAATATTGCAAATACCAGAAAGTGAAAAGTCTGGAGAGGACACAATGGGGAAGACCACTGAGAACAGGCCAACAACCTCTAAAAGAAAAAAGAATGCTTTGATTGTTACCCAGATTACTTATTTTGGACTCAAAATCTCTTCCAGGCTCAAAAGCAGATTGACAGTAAAGATGCATGTGAAATGCATATCTTATGTTGGAAACTAAACTCACATTTCTGATGTTCCATATTCTGGGGCCCGCATTCTTGTGCCTTCTTTTAATTTGCTGCAGAAGTCCTCGTCAATTTGGACCCCTGGGTAAGGAGACGCACCTAAAGGTAAGTGTAACAATTAGTACTGAGACCGAGATGGGTAGAGTAATTGTCTATACATGTATTGTTCTAGTGTTGTATCACTGAACATATAGTTAAGGGGCCTGATCCTGGAAAACACCAAGCGTCCTCAACTCCCATGGATGTCAATCCAAGTTACAGGCATTTAGGTATTTAGACTCTTAGCTCCCATTGAAATCAATGTCCTGAGCCATAGAGAACAATGGAAGTGAGGAGGCTACATGACTTTTTGGATCTGGGCATAAGCACCTTGCAGGATTAGACCATAACTATTAGCAGCACTTAGGTGGATTTAAAGAGAAAAAGCAATCAAGTTTTAAAAGAGATATTCAGTGAAAGGAAATAGGATTTACATTCTCTTCAGACCTAAGAACTGTTAGATTCCTTAGTACATACCAATACTGCCCTAAGTTCTAAGAGAGACAGTGTAACCAAACTCAAATGTTCACAAATCGTGAGTCATGCCTTAAAAAATCATGAAATTGGCTTCTCAATCATGAGTTAGTCCTCCCCCCCAAACACCCCCCCCAAAATAAAATAAAATAAAAAAGCAACATTTGGGTTCTTTGCCTTCTGGTTTCTAAGCATTTAGGGTGCACTCAGGTCATATTTTCAAGATTTTCTCCACATCCAAGAAGACTTTGAAACTTACTTTAAAAAAAAGGAAAAAGGCCGAGAGTCTCAAATAATTACTTGACCCCAGGATCTGGGGTTTTGACCCCCCAGCCATAAAACCAATGAAGCTGGCAGCATGCCAACGTGTGTTCAAACTAGTTGAGGATGAGGGATTTCATGGGACGGTTTCCTCTACTGTCGTGTCAGTCTCTGTGCTGGACCCAGTTAAGATTCTTTTATTCTGAATGCGATTGTTGTTTCCCTTTTAATACTGATTTTGTATCCTGCATTTTTCACTTAAAAAGGCATTGCCTCACGCAGGGTTTTTATTTCAGAGTCTGTGCTTTGGTTCATTCCACGGCATGTGTTTCAATGTTTAATTTGTCTGCACCTGCCGGTGATAAGTATAAGTAGGAAGCAGCTGTGAACGGTGAAGTGCTGGCACTGTGGTGCTCAAGGGTAATTGTGGCTAATAGTTTTTTCAAAGAGTGGAAATGCATGCCAGGTGCTATTTCGAGCACATCTTAACACAGTCAGCGAAATTAAAGGGTTCTTTTTACTGGGGGTGTTTCTGTTTTTGAGTAGGTATTTATTTGCTCACAAAGGAAAAGTCAAAACCTATTAGGGGATTCTAAATCACATGGGGCCAAACCCTAGGCTTAATGAAGTCAATTACAAACTTCCAGTGACTTCAGCAGTGTGAGGGTTATGTCTACAGGCATATTTTGTGCACAGTGAAGGCTCGGTGCTGCCACATTCACTCACATGAATAATCTCAGACTTCAGTGTCCCCATATTCTTGGAGAAAAGGCTACAAGACTGGGCCTTAAGATCTGCACTGAGGGTCAAATCCTGCTTGCCTCACACAGATCCAGTGGTAAGCATTTACATATAAAATGAAATGTTTAAATATCAAGCCCTGTCAAGGCCTGAGTCTGGGGTTCTGTGTTTCCCTCTCAGAACAAAGCCCCTGAAACGAGTCAGGCTGTGTTATCCTCAGTAGATTGAATGTCAATAGCTCTAATAGGGAATGTCTTCACCATGAGCAGCAGCGAGTTTCTGCTCAACAGACTTGCCTTTCAGGACTTGGGCTATTGCACTAAAAATAGCTGAATATACATTTTGATGTATAGCTGAGTATACATTCTGAAGCTCAGGGAGTAGGAATGGGCTTCAGAGACTGAGCTCCAAATCAAGCCACAAATCTCTATACAGCTATTTTAAGCTGGTAACCCAAGTTCATGTCTGTAGATCCAGGTTCTAAGATTCACTGACAGTCATTGTATAGAGCAGGGAACAAAGGAATCCTGAGCCTTGTTCTTGCAGGGTAAATAAAGAAGAAACTGTTTAAATACTTTGATTATCTAGTTGTAATTTGTAACCTGGCACAAAAGTTTGATTCTCTATTGGTGGTCCTGCAAAGTCTGCATCTTCACTTTTCAGTTAGAATCACAGAATTATGGGATTAGAAGAGACTTCAAAGAATGCCCTGCCAAGATGCAGGAATTGTCTCTAAACCATCCATGATGCTATCCAGTCTCCTTTTGAAAACCTTCAGTGAAGGACCTTCCACCACCTCCCTGGACAGTCTGTTCCTTTGTCCTAATGTTCTTACAGTTAGGAAGTTTTTCTTGAGATTTAATCTAAATCTGCCGCAGTGTAGTTTGAACCCATTGCCTCTTGTGGCAAGAAAAAATAACTTTTTCCCCATCTTTTTTACTGCAGCCTTTCAAGTATTTGAAGACCACTATCATGTCCTCTTTTCCAAACTAAACATTCCCAGTTCCTTCAGCCTTTGCTTATAAGGCTTAGATTCCATCCCTTTGCTCATTTTTGTTGCTCAGCTCTGGATCCTTTCTAGTTTCGCTACATCTCTTCTATACATTGGTGACCAAAATTAGACACAATACTCCAAATAAGGCCTAACTAGCACCAAGTAGAGTGGTACTGTCACCTTTCCTGACATACATGTTATGCTTCTGTTAATACGGCCAAAAATTACATTAGCTTTTTTTTGAAACAGCATTGCATTGGCGACTCATGTTGAGGTCATGATTCACCACAACTCCCAGAAACTTCTCTACTGTGCTGCTGCCAAACCAGTTTTCTCCCATTCTGAAGTTGTTTTTTCTTCACTAAGTGTAGCACCATACATTTGTCTTTGCTGAATTTCATTTTATTTTCTATAACACAATTCTCCAATTTATCATGATCCCTTTGAATTTTAGCTATATCCTCAAAGTTTTTGCACACTTCATCTTCAAATTTGACCAGATGCTCTTGTTGGAATAGTGCTGAATCATTACCTAGTATTACAATGGGCAAGTTTGATGCATGAAATTGAGGCTTACCTATTTTTCAATAAATAGCTTTGCACTGAAGAGACTTAATCCTGGTCTTCAGTGATATGGTTATTGAGCGCCTAGCTGTAGGTACATAAATTTCTGTGGATTGATCCCTGGCCCAACAGTGGTGAAGAATGCGGGCACTATATCAAGTGAAGACTTAAATAGATAACGGTTAAATAGTTGACTGAGGAACAGAGTTTTGTTTTATGATTTTTGTGTTTTGTTCAGATTTGAGAAGCAGAATTGTATTTGAAGCTAAGTTGACTTTATTGATTTGACTTTTATTGATTTTATGTGTTTGAACTGAGATACAAGAGATCACAGACATGCACAGAGGTTACATTAATGCAATCTTCAAGTTAGGATGTTTTACAGGCGGGTGCACCTCAGAGGTGAAGGGAGATGCCCCGAAACTTCCAGGTCTAGGGGTAAAGTTCCTTCTGAGACAAGGGTGTGAAAGTTTGGGGTCACAGCCATGGTTATCTGATGCTGTACCCATTTCACATCAGGAGGGTTCAAGAGATGACGTGCTGTAATAAATATATCAAGCAGTAGATGAGCTTTTGGAAGAGCAAAATGTTTTGCTACATACATGGGAGGCTCTAGAACAGGAGCTGGGAAAGGTTAAAGAATGAGAACATGAGGCAGGATTTGCAAACAGCTTTAACACAAAATTTAACCAGACCTTTAAGAAACTGAAAGAAACAGTAACGACTGTGTCAGCCTTGGCATATTCAGATCCAGTCTAAACCTTTTCATTTGATGGTATCACCACAGCTTGGAAGCTATAGGAGCAGTGCCACTACCAGAGACACTGAGAAAATAGAGAACTGTAGTCTACAGAAGCTCTAAGATTACCCCACATGAATCTACTTTTTCCCCCTGTGAACTAGAATGCCTGGTCATTGTTTGGGCACTATTGAAATAGGAATACATGATAGGGCAAGCCTCATTCATAGAAACTACAACACACATTCCAGCAAAACATGTCCTTCAAGAGAAAACAGAATGAATGATCATCGACTGAGCTTTGGTTCTACAGGCTATGTCAACATAGGTCGACTTTGCTAAGTTGACTTAACAAAGTTGACTTAAGTCGTTTAAGTCAACTTAGCATGTCTACACTATAAAATTAAGTCGACTTAAAGTGTACCTTGCCAAATAAACTTAGAGCATCCACACCGGACGCCTAAGTCAACTTCTATGGGCTAGGTGGACCTGGGAGTGGTCCATGGTGGCGGGGGGGCACTCCTTCCAAAGTGCCAGGGACAGAATGAAAAAAAAATCATTAAAATAATCAAGCAGCAAATGGGCTCTACAAAGATTAAGCATGTCAGTACTCCATCTACCATACAAGGATTTTACAGTAATAAATCAGATGTGATGACTAAGCAAGGGGCAGTTATCATGCCAGCCTTAGAGGGAAGTAAAGCCAAGGTGGTAACTTGATCCCAAATGGGAAAAGAAATCAAAATACATAATACAAAAGTTAACCAGAAAATGAACTGGAACTTGAGCAACCCAGAACAGAGTGTGTTTGTGCAACATTAGAATCAAGACTATGAACTGGTGGAACAAAATCTGATAAGAATGAAGGGAGAATGGGAAATAGAAAAAAGGGAGACATCATAGTGGCAAAACAAGGACAGCAAGATGGGTACCCCAAAGCAAAAAGGGAAAAAATAATAAGATTTATCCATTTTGGACCAAAAAGAATAATGTGGTGGCCAGGAATGAGGATTCAAATTGAAAATTCTTGTAAAAATGTTTGGTTTGTGCACAGGTTAATCATAAAAGCAGCAAGAAACAGGTGCTGAGACATCAACCAGACACTATAGGAAATGACTGCAAATGGATTACATTGGACTGCTAAGAAAAACTCCAACAGGGAAGAGTATTGTCTAGTGGTAATAGATCACTTTTCAGGCTCTGTTGAAGTGATTCCTGCATCTGAGAACAGAACTCAGACCAACGCGAAGGCCGTGTGGACACTGGTGCTAAGTCAGTGGGGAATGTCTTTGTGTATAGACAGTGATCAGGGAGTGCATTTTGTTGGAGGAGTAATACAAGCTTTGTTACAGATGATGGGAATTAAAGAGAAGTGGTATATAATGTACTGTCTGGAGTTTAGGAAAGCCGGAAAGGAAAAACAGAGAAATAAAGGATGCACTGACCAAACAAATTCAAACAAAAGGTTGTGATTGGGAAACATCTTTACTTGCTGTTCTACCGACTGAGAGCTTTAGAGAAGCACCGAGTAAGTACACACCTTTTGAGCTGATGACAGGCAGGACCATAAGAATCACAGAATTCTTGTTAACATTAGGAAAGCAGATGCCAGAATGGGTGCAAAAGGAAGTATGGATAGCAAACCTGGTTCAAACAGTGGAGGAGATCTGGACAGAAGCAAACCAATGAAGACAGAGAGAGGAACAAAAAGGACAAATGGGATACAAATGGAAAATAAGTGCCAAGTTAATGCTAAAAGAGTTTTACAAGAGAGAAAATGAAACCAAAATGGACTGGGCTGTATCCTATTAAGTGTGTAGCCAGTCCAGTAGCAGCCTTAGCTCAAATAGGAGAGGTTTGGAAACATTCTGACTACATTAAACTGTATATCCAAGGACATGGGAAACACAGGTAACAGGTGTCAGGGCAAGTGTCAGCAAGAAAATTTGATTTCCCAAACCCAATTAGGAAAAGTCTTAGAAAGAAAATTAATTATAAGGTTATAAAATTAATGTTTGCTTGCATATATGTATCTTTTCTTAAAAAGTTAGATAGATAGATAGATAGATAGATAGATAGATAGATAGATAGATAGATAGATAGATAGATAG
>ML685874.1:8694654-8833772 GCA_007922175.1 Pelusios castaneus | reverse complement strand
TAGATAGATAGATAGATAGATAGATAGATAGATAGATAGATAGATAGTCCTACAGATTATACCCTAGGATAAACTAAAGCATAGGATGTATAAGATGTATGTTCATTACCTTTTGTTGCAGTATTTTATGAACCAAAGATCCTATAAGAAGGTATGAAGAATGAAGATTTTTTTTTTAAAAAGGTGGACAGTAAAATGAGTGTTCCACCTTCTAAATGTACATGAAATTTAATTTGGATTCCTGAAATTATTATGGGTATACAATTAATTGTAAAACAAAGAAACTTGCCTAGCAAACGCAGAGTTATGATGAAGCTCATCCTAGTAGTGCAAATATAAATATTGCTAGTTTGACCTATGAGGCCAAATTAAAGGCGTTTTGTTTTGTTTTGTTTTGCAGATTAATGAAACCATGGATACCAGAAGAAGTATGTTGGGGAATCTGCTGTTTATTGCCACTGGTTGGATTGGTTGCTATCTGGTTACTGGACCACTGGTTGTGAAATCTGTTCTTGCCACAGATTTGCAACTAGTGGGGAAACCAGCAGAATGTGAGGCCACTCAATCTGTGCTAAAACAAAAGCCCCTTTTTAGGGGAGGGCAGACCATTGTCACAGCACATATAGGAGGTACTAAACGTAGCTGGATGAGGTCTTGGCAAGAGGAAGTTGATACCTAACTGCCCAAGGAGAGAAGATAATAAAAGCGAGCAGGTGGAAGTGTAGGAAGTGGCTAATATTGACCACTCAAAGGACTAAGTGATTGGGAGCCCTATAGATGCTCTCTCATATGGTAAAACAAAAAATCAATGTGTAGAGGGGACCGACCCAGTTAGAGTGAAAATGCATAGAAAGATTTGAGCAAGTAGATGTAGAATTTGGGACATATAGATATAATCAGATGGGTCCAAATCATCAATGATACCACCAAGTTGCATTTGTGGGGCCTGTAGAGTTAGTCATCTTAACCACAGCAAAATGAAATCCAATCATTAAATAATACAAGCCAAACATTAAATGACACCTGGCTGTGAAACATAAGGGAAACACCAATGAATAATAAAGAGGAAGAAAGTTCAGAGAGACATCCATTAAGTATTGCTCCTATAAAAACAAACTTCAGTGAGGAAAGTGAAATGGAACTCCAACTGGTAAATGATAATGTATCTGTTCTCCATATACATGTCTCTCAAGCGGTTAACTCAAAGGGAGAGGACATTGAAAAACCTAGTCGACTGCCAATGCAACAAGAATTGCAAGGTCTTCCAAGTGTCCTGAAGCCCTGTCTAAAAAACTTTAAATAGCTGAACACAATGAGGATTATGAAGATTATGATGTTAGTGCGGAAGAATACGAAGTTTGGCATTGTGCCAAGGAAGATCAAGCATTGCAGTGTAAATGGTCACTAAGTGTTCTGTATGGGCTACATCCCCAGACATACCAATATAATCCTGGAGAAGCACTTCAGTAATATATAACCCAAGGACCATGGCTTGAAAATGGGACAGAAGTAACAGGTACACCCACAGACATTTCTGTAAACCTGTATAACACCACAGAAAACATTACTATCTATCGCTGGAGATGTGAGTTGTATTCACAAAAGAGGTTCTTTTACTGGGATATGGTGATGAATATGAATTGGAATGGGAGTTTGGAAATCACTCGGCTATGATACAGGGATTTCACAATGGAACTCAATTTAAAGGATGGGAGATATCTAGGCGAAAGTGTCCCCACAAACACCCATGTGTTTTAAAATATTTTATTTCAGATGAAAACAGAATGGGCCAAATCTGGATTAATGTAACTCAACAAACAAAGGATTATCAAAATATCACTACATTAGCCCCTAAGTGGATGGAGTGGTTGTTCTCCAGTCATGACTATGGTTGCAAATATATACAAGATGGATCCAGATTTTAGATTGTTTTTGTTTTATCTTCTGAAGATTGGGTTATAGACAGCCACTATTCAAATTCTTCCAGGTAGGTGGTGGAATATAAAACATACTGGTCTTGGGACTTAAAAAGGAGGGAATGGTTAAAAGGGACGTCACCTGGGAAACATTTAACTCTGGTTTGGGACCCATTTGGAGTCTCTTGACTTTAAGAGAAAGAGTAAGAGAGCTCTGGAGCAATTGGCTGAAACTGCAAATGCAGAAGCTGAAGGAAAACTAATGGACCAAAACTTGGGCTATGCAGTAATAGAAATGAGTAACTTATTAGGAAAGGCCAATCTGGAAATTGTTAATCAAGTGAAAAACATTTGTGCAGGTTTATTCTGGGGAGAAGTCTGTATGGGGGCACAAGGAATATTGGGAGAACAATAGCAAGATATCATGGAACAAAGTGCTAAAGATAGTTGACCAAGGACATTGAACTGGGTGTTGCAGTATTAGTCTTATATTAACAACACATTCCAAGACACCTAGAGGGTGCAAAAGTGTACCATATGCCAGTGTGTGCTTATTCTTCCATGAATAGCTAATGGAAAGGTACAAAAGATATATCCAGTAATCTATGCCAGCTCCTGGGGAAGATTAAATGGGATACTATGAAATAACAACAGAAGGAAATGGGATAGGGTGGATCCCTGGGGAAGGATGGAAGAAAATATTAGGAGCCCAATGGGAATGAGAACATTAATTGAAATATAAAATGGACAGAAGATAACACTACCATGAACCAGCAATGGAAATAAGGTTGGTGGGTCTTATACAAAATACGGTAAATCAAAATAAATGTTGCCACCAGAAAAAGGAAGGCAATGTGTCTATAAAAACCCAAACCTGGTTCTTAGAACAAGGAATGTGGAGAGGTAATTAATTTCCAATACAATCAATATCAGTGGCATCCCCAAATGGTTAAAACATATATATCACACCCCAGATTAAGGTCACTCACTTTGGAAGAAATAGAAAGCAATGATATAGACTGGGACATGGAAATACAACCAAAACAAACAGGTCTTATCATACCTGCAAAAGGTGTGCTTGCTCAAAAATATTAGATGACTGAAAAGAATGTAACAGATCTAGCACCTCAAATGTGTGCTTGGTATGATACTGTATGTCACGTAACAAAATGGAATGAAACCCACTGAATTATGTTGTTTTGGAATTATGCTACTGTTATTCTTATGCTTTTGTGTTGTTTATAAAGGCATGCAAGCAACATAAGAAAAGACAACAGGGAGCCTTTAAAATTCATTTTGCACATCTCAAGGCCATAAAATAAGTAAAAGGAAGACACATGGCCCACTAGTAGGATAAATGGTGTAATTGACATGATATTCCAATTACCTTCTGTAATTGAATATGTAGTAGGGGACTGTTGGGACAGTACTGAATCACCATCTAGTATTACAGTGGACAAGTTTGGTGAGTCTAAATGCTAAAGGATTCTGGGAGCAGGGCCTCTTAGCACTAGACGGTGGAAAATCACTAAAAAGACTGAACTTGCACTTGGTATCAACATGTGTCATGAGTGTTTGCCCAAGCCTTGTGTAAGGAGTAACATTGAAGTGGAAGACCAATGGTCACCATCAAGTGCACATGTGGAGGTGTGTCATAGTGAATCTGGGACTCACTGACCTGGGTCAACTGACCCTATAGAATAATGTGACATCAGGTGCCTGGGAGGAGTAGTTACTGGAAGGTGAATATTAGTCGATCCCTGTAGGTCCTTCAAATTATAATATGCTCAATATTATGCTAGTAAAGCATATTTTGCATATTTTGGTGATGTGACTCCCTTGGAAAGAGGGTATAAGTACTAGAGAAATCACATGCTACCTAGCTTTTGCTACCTATATCTCTATATATACTCATATATATCAGAGGGCTGATGATTCTGTCAGACAGAAGAGGGACATGAGGCCAGAGGACCTCAGGGTAACTAGACCCTGCCTACGAGCAACCATAAGTCTAGAGGTAGCCAAGACCCCACTACTAGGGACTCAGAAAATAGACCAAGGACCTGAGGAAACTGAAAGAAGAGAGAGACAGTCTTCCCCTAAGAGTGATAGCTATTACTCGCTTTGTTTACTAATCTGGATACTATGTGGGGCCAGCATAGTTACTGAGGGTTAATGCTTGAGAAATTGAGGCATACTGAGGAGAGGCATTGTATCCCAGGGGTGTCAAACTCATTTGCTATGGTGGGCCAGATTTGACTTAAATGTACTTCAAGTGGACCATACATACCATAAATCAAAATACTAGGGCCTACACTCTCTCAGCATCACGGAGTGCTATGTATGTGAGACTGTACTCTGTGAGAGCACACTCTCTCTCTACTACAGTGTATAGAGTATATGTGAGACTGCACTCCACGATACCACAAGACCACACTCTCTCTTTCTGTTAGGGAGAGAGTGTGGTCTCATGGGCTATGGCTACACTTGCACTTTTAAGTCGACTTAGTTAAGTCGACTTAGTGTGTCTACACTTAAAATTAAAGTCGACTTAAAGGGGATCTTACAAAGTTGACCTAGAGCATCCACACTGGATGCCTAGGTCGACTTTTAGGGGCTAGGGGGACCTTGGGCAGGTCCACGGTGGCAGGGGGGGCACTCCTTGTGTGCAATGGGGCAAAAGGGGACAGGGACCCTGGCAGGACATGTGGGCAGGGTGTGATGCTCTCTGGATTTAGGGAAGCATTTATGATATTATCTTCTATCCATATACCATAAATGCGCTATAATCCATAGGAACTATGTCATGTCTGGTATCAATAGAAAGGTAGTAATTTTCTGGGAATGATTATATAGTTTATGTCTAGGAATTCTATTTTGATTAGAAGTTAGGAATTTGGTGTTATACCTATACTTTAACTTGTATGTTTCTGTGGGAACGCCCCAGACAGGATGTCACCAACCATTGTCTCCTTAATGTTTAGGAATTTTCCAGGTAGAATGGTCCCAGGGAGTAAACTGATGAGCCATTAAGGACAGAATGGTTGTATTCCATATGTCCTTAATGGCTCACCAGGTTATTCCCTGCACCCATGGTACCTGGCACATTCCTTAACATTAAGGAGACAATGGTTGGTGACATCCTGTCTGGGGCGTTCCCACAGAAACATATAAGTTAACGTATAGATATAACACAAAATTCCTAACTTCTAATCAAAATAGAATTCCTAGTCATAAACTATATAATCATTCCCAGCAAATTACTACCTTTCTATTGATACTAAACATGACATAGTTCCTGTGGATTATAGCGCATTTATGATATATGGATAGAAGATAATATCATAAATGCTTCCCTAAATCCAGACAGCATCACAAAAGGCTCTGCCCTGCCCTTTGGGGGCCATGCCAGGCTCCCAATTGTGCCCCCCCCCCGGCAGGGAGGGCATTGGTGTAGTCCTGGGGTAGCCCTAAGTCGACTTTGGGCTACCCCAGGGCTACACGGGCTTAATTCGACTTTAAAAAGTCAAATTAAGCCTTAGGTCGAGTAGAAAGGTGGTTTAATAAAGTCGACTTAATTTTCATTAAGTCGACTTTATTTTCCTTAAGTCGACTTAAGCAAGCTGCTTTAGTCGACTTAAGGAAACTGTAGTGTAGACGCAGGGTAAATTAAGTCGACTTAAACAAGCTTAAGTCGACTTAATTTACCAGTGTAGACGCAGCCACGGAGTGCAGTCACGGGCCAGATGGAAAAGCTTTGTGGACCATATACGGCCCACAGGCCACACGTTTGACATCCCTAGTATAATCCTTTCTGTGTCTGTGATACCTGTTTTTCAATAAATGCCTATGCATTGAAGAGATTGAATTGTGGTCTTCACTCTTCACTGGTATAGTTATTGGGTGCCCAGCTGTGGGTAAATAAATTGATCTGAATTGATCCCCAGTTCAACATTCTCTATTCCTACCTCCAGATCATAAATAAAGATATTAAATAACACTTGACTGAGAACAGATCCCCGTGGAACCCCATTTAAAAGCTGTCTCCAATCTGACATCATTCCATTAATAGTTACTCTGTTTGCAGTTGTTTAACCAATTATATATCAACTTAATGGTAGTCCTAGTGAGCCCACATTTCTTCAGCTTATTTATGAGAAAGTCACACGGGATTGTGTCAAAAGCCTTGCTAAAATCCAAGTATATTATGTCCCCCGCATTCCACCTATTTACCAAATCAATTACCCTGTCAAAGATGGTTTGGCATGATTTGTTCTGGATAAATCCATGCTGGCTGCGAGCAATTCCCCCCAGGTATTTGCAATTTGAATGTTTTATACATTGTTCTAGTAACTTCCCAGTATCAAAGTCAGGCTGACTGGTCTGTAGTTCCCTGGCTCCTCCTTTTCCCCACTTTATAAAGATTAGCACTATGTCAGCCCTTCTCCTGTCTTCCAGAACCTCTCTTGTCATCCTTGAATTTGCAAACATTATTGCCAGAGGCTCTGAAATTTCTTCAGCTAATTCATTCAGCACCCTGGGCTGAATAGCATCAGGCTCTGCATACTTGAATTCCCTCACATTGATCAGAAAACTGACATGTTCTTTACTTATTCTGATTTGCATCCCTTTGCCTTTATTGGCTATAATTACTTTGCTAGTCATAATGTCACATCTGGTTATTTTTTTAGTGTGAAGGCTGAAACAAAGCAGACATTGAGCACCAGCTCACCTTCTCTATTGAACAGTGGATCCATGCTATCCCTGATCTTTTTGTTTGTCTGACATTTGAAGAACCTCTTCTTCTTGCCTCTGACAGTGCTTGCCAGCTGTAACTCATTCCTTGCCTTGGCTTTTCTGATTTTGTCCCTACATGCTCGTGCTATTTCCTTAGTGACATGCCCTTCTTTCAATTTACTGTATGTATCCCTTTAGCTTTTTAGATAGCTAAAAAGCTCCTTTTGTACCACATTGGTCTCCTGTGGTTCTTCACTGGTGTCATTGTTCTTCTTGACGTTGAACATATAGCTACACACACAACAGAGAGAATATGTTGCTATGATCAAATTATATGCTTCTACATTAAAGGCCTGACCCAAAGTCAATTGAAGTCAGCAGGTTTTTTCTACTGATTTAAATGGGCTTTCAATAAGATTCTAGCTGTTGACTCTCTAATTTCCATAATATACATTAAACCTACCCAAGGAGAATATTTCCCACAGCAATACTCCGTAAGACCACACATCACTTTTCGTATTGTAGATCTTATCAAATATGGATTCTGGAGCCATCCACTTGAGGGGGAGTCGTGCCTGTAACAAAATGGACAAGTCAGATTATTTTCAGTGGATGCAAAATTCAATAAGAGATGATGTAAAATATGTAATCATGTAAATAGTTAACACTGTAGCAGGATCGTATTTTACTGTTTTGCAGGCACCAAGAATACATCGAGCACTCAATCAACGACAACATTTTCTTCTCTATTTTGCAGGATATTTTTTTTCTCTTTAAATGAAATTAATTTTCCTTCTACTCTATGTAGTGTAAAAAAAAAATTGAAACCAAGAAACCTATTACATTTTAATGGGAAGACATTTTCACTTATTCAAATAATAATTCTTGGTGCCTATTTAGAACTCAAGGTCCTTAAAGCAACTTAGAAATATTAGTTAACAACTGGAAGGTAGATAGGACAGGTCTTGATTCTTCCAGGAGAGCCATATGAGTGGATCCCAGCACCCACATAAGACCCATTCATGTCAATGTGCATAGACACTGTTTCATACAGTCATAGAAACTGGAAGGGACCATGAGAGATCATTGAGTCCAGTCACTCTTGGCAGGACAAGTGCCATCTTAAACTATCCCTGACAGGTGCTTGTCTAACTTGCTCTTAAAACTTCCAATGATGGAGATTCCACAACCTGCCTAAGCAATTTATTCCAGCAGTTAATCACCCTGACGATTAGAAATTTTTTCCTAATCTCCAACCTAACCCTCCCTTGCTGTTATTTAAGCTCATTGCTTCTTGTCCTATCATTGGTGGTTAAGGAGAATAATTTTTCTCCCTCCTCCTCATAACAACCTTTTAGGTTTGTCTGCACAGTTTTGACTGTATGATCTGGGTTATACTGGACATGTCTGCACTGCATCTGGGAGCAAGCGTACCAGCCCAAGTGGGCAGACCCATGCTAGCTCAGCTTGATTTTGCAGTTGGGTGGCCAGACATGGCACAACTCCATCACCTTCAGTGCAGTTATTCTAGCTCCACCCCAATGTCACTAAGAACAGACTTTGACCCTGCGTACGTACACTGAGGGATACAGGCCTCTTTTGGTATAAAATGGTTGCATTCCAGAGAGCAGCTCACTTAGACTGGCTAGCCAAGAAACAAATACCAACATGTCAACTATTAAAAGACCAGAACTATGAAATGGTTAGGGTTTCCGAGCATTGTTTTTGAGGATGCAAATGGTCACTGTATATATAGCACATCTGGATTGCTCATCTTCACATAGAATCTATGCTAGTCTTCAGACACTTAAATGCAGGGAATGCAAATATTTACATACTGTTTTACTGAACAGTTTAAAATGATGCATTATGAACAACTGGACAAACAAACAGAATGTTGACTTACATCTCCTTTTCTCACATAATCAGGATTCTTATAAATATCTCTTGCAAGGCCAAAATCACAGATCTTCACGACATTGTTCTCAGATAAAAGGACATTTCTGGCTGCCAAATCACGGTGAATACACTATAATAAAACAGTTGCACAATCAAACTGCATTTCCTCAATCCTCCCCACAAATTTCCTGAATCCTTCCGTTTCCTTTTTAAAAAATTATTATTATTTGGAAGATCAAATTCATATTTTCTTAAGGAAGTTGACTAAATTTTATATGAAGTTATTATAAACAATGAGCAGTTCTTCACAAACATTTTTCCAGACCAGAAAGTCACAAACCTTTAATCTGTTTGAGAAAGGCATGAGTGTTTTGAACTCCATGGTAAATATGGCTTAAAAGAAAAATCTCTGAATGAATCAGCCTCAACCACAGCCTTCCAATTTAATCCTGTGTTTATCATAAGAAGACTTGAAAAAAAAAACATGTTTATATTTAGAACATCAAGAAGGAAACTGCACTTCCTTTAGGAGTGCTGCCAAGGAAAGGTGTCACTAAAATATAGACATCATTTCTCCTCTCCTGAGTTTGATTCTTCAAAAAAGGACTATCCAAAGAGTAAAACTGACCTTTCTGGAGGACAAGAACTCCATGCCTCTAGCCACCTGAAAACTGTAAGAAATCAGATCTTCCATAGTAAGGGGCCATTTGTAAAAGTCATCAGACTCTGGAAAAAATGAAATACATATTAAGTTAGCAAAATTTCTTGTTGTTATTCCACTAAGTTCACTCTTAGTAGAGTAGTGCTTGGACATCAAACTACTATCGCAACCACAAAAGTAGTATTTCTTTATACCTATTACTCCATTGTTTTCCCCAAAGATAAAGCAGAGTCAAGAAGAAACAGTCACACATTTTCCTGTCAGATTTAGTAACCCTGTAAATAATCTTTTTTTTTAAACTTCAAGCTTCTGAGCATCTCCCACAGATGTTTATTAGAGTGATAAATGGGGTGGGGGGAGTGGGGGGGAAATTCCAGGGATACAGAGTATGTTGTAAAAATATCACAGACTGTGTAGGAACAGGAAGGAATCAATACCTACCCTCCTCATCCTCCTCCACTTCACTCAGACTTCTGTCTTCTTGAAATCCGGAGCTTGCCAAACTATCACTGCTGGTAACACTACCCACCCTTTGTTTGTTACCTTCCACCAGCTCAGTATCTTTTCTCTCTTTCACCTGTTCTACTTGCAATGATGCATCCTTTAAACAAAATTAGGGAACAAAAGATACTGTATCAGAGTTACAGGACTTGGAGGAACCAAAGTCAGGCCTTTTACCTCACAATGAAATGCTCTCATCTGTGACCTCTTACTTAAATTTTCCTCTTCCCTCTATGGGCATGATGCTCACATTGGCACGCATGCTCCCAAGAATGGCTTTTATTGGACCACTCATATAACTAAGCATCCACCAATACAAACAAGGTTAGCACAATTGGGAAGGTTGTGGCAAAGAAAGAACACACTTAACCAGTGGTTAAAGTATAATTTGACGGGCCACGGAACCCTCCTAATCTCCGGGCCCCCTTCCCGTATTGTCTGGGCCTCCTTCATGCATGTGTGGGCCCCAGACCACGTAGGCATTTGCAACCACTTCTCAGTACCACATGCATCGGTTATCACTCCATAAAAATATTTATAATTTTATATGGCATTTATGTCTATAGCAATTATCGTCACATACTAGCAAACACAATAAGTATTGTGATGAACAACTGTGGGGCGTAGGACCTGCCAGCAGCCAGGGAAGGGCGGAACATGCGTTCCACTGGATTTTTCTATTTTTAGGGGCCCCAGAACTCTGGCTCCTCAAATTTGTGGGCCCCGGAACTGCGTTCCGGTGCGTTCCCCCTTACTTTAACCCCTGCACTTAACCTAGTAACACTAGCAGATCCCACTGCAGGATGTGTTGTGTGGATGTACAAGGGATCCACAGTCTTATAATCTTGATAATCCTATCCTTCATGCTTTAAAAAAGTAGTTTTAAACCTTAGAAAGCTTTCTTAGTCTCAACTCTTGCAAGTTCCTGACTGTACTGGGATCAGTGGGTCATGGTGCTTTTCCTATGCTTCCATTCCATAAACCAAAGCTCCAAACCCACCCATCACTCAGCATGAATGATCTTGTCTGCAGAGAAAGAGGATACACATTGAAACACACGACGTTTGCTTCTTTACCTTGTTAGGGAAGAAAAAATTCCTTTTGCTTTTTAGGTAGTTTGATAAGTTTCCATATCTGCAGTATTCAACAATCACCATCAGAGGCCCTGAAAAGAAGCCAAGAGCGTTTTTAGTGGCGTAAGATAAGATATAAGAAAATGAGTCACGAGGAACAGCAAAATTTCTCCTACACTGAGTGAGCACTAGTGTCCATCACAACTATTAACAATATGTTTTCATGTAGAGGAATCTTTGTCTGAAGAATTTTGGACACCTTCACAAAATAATAATGGTTCTGGAGATTAGGGATGAGCCAACACAAAACAGTGACTGTGAAGACTTGCAATCACTGGAAAAGTTTGGGTTCTCAATTGAATTTTGCAACTTCAACACATCTCTGCTAATACAATATATGATGATGTATCCAGAAGGAATTATCTCTCACCTACTGGCCACTTACTCTGTGTCTACACTGCAGTTAGACACTGAGGGACTCAAGCTAAGGAGATGTTTAACTCCTGTGCAAATGTCTCATGTTGCAGCACTAGCTCTGGGATTTACCCTCCTCACAGGATCCCAGAGCCTGCTCCAGTCCAAGCTTGAACATCTATATCACAGTTAAACAGCCCCTTTGCCTGAGCCCCTTAACCCAAGACAGCTGGCACAGGCCAGTCATGGGTTTTTAATTGCAGTGTGGACATATCCCTGCCTTCTTAATAGCCTCTTGGAAGGAGCTCGAGCAGAGTATACCTCAAGAATGAGAATTCAGAGTAACTGGCCATTTCTGAGGAACTCCTGCCTCTTGTACTTCCTAGATCAGGGGTTCTCAACCCGCTTAGTGCTGTGGCATAGGTGGGAGCCCTCCTAACCATGCGCAATGCAGGATAGCATCCCTCCTTTGTAGCTGCCATTTCCGTATCTTCCCCTGCCGCTGAGGTTTCTCCCAGTGGCAGCACTTTCAACAGCAGTGCAAGTTAGACCAGCCCTGCCACCAAAGAAAAACTTCCTTGCAGGGCAATTTCGGTAGTAGGAGTCTTCAGAAACAGCCTCTGCTACTGCAAAAACTGGCCATTGAAGTCAATTTCAGCTGCAGCTTCCACTCCTCCTGATCTCAATTACTGCAGCAAGGCATAGGGCAATAAGTGGTTCTGTGGTTAGGATGGTCCTATATTTGAGGCTTTAAATGCTGAAGTCAAAAGAAATATGTAAAAAGGGGGAAGACCAGCAAGTATTTGGATAAATCCAAAGAGGCATCACTGTTTCTCTACTCCTTGTTTAGCCAAGAGCTCATGCATTTGAAACCAACCAAACAAGCCAACTGCTGGTCTCCAGGGTGACATTACAAACCCAACACAGTCAAAAGACAATTATCGAGAGAACATCTGAATCCACATTAGCCCAGTACAAATTATTTTACCGCCACTTTTCGTGCAAGCTCCTAGGAGGTTCACAATATTAAGATGATGCCCAATGTGTATCAGGATTTTCAGCTCAGTCATCAGCGCTTTGTATTCACTTGCTGTGGCCCCTTCTGTGAACACAAAATAATGCCACTGTATAAAGATTTTATTTCGGGAGTTATGCCGCAGCCTGCTGATTGTCAAATCTTTACACATGAAATAATTGTCATCACTGGAGACACTTCCCTGGATTTGTATTCCCTTTTCTCTCTCTTCCTGCCAAGCAACCTTTTAATTGCAGTGAAACCCATAAAAGAATTAGTCACTGCTAACTTCCTCCCAGTGTTCTATTCAGTAGTGTGCTGACTCAGCTTTGGTGCCATAGAGGGGTAGGAAGGACAGTCAGTAGACTGGGACTCAAGGGACTTAAGGTCACCACCTAGCTCCAAAACAGATTTCCTCTGCCTCCCAGGGCAAATCATTTACTTCACCTTGTACCTCAAGTCCTCTCTCTGTACAATAGGGATAGTGCAGCCCTATGTCACAGCAGTCTCGAAAGTAACATCTATGGGTGCGTCTACACTGGCAACTTAGATCGACTTAAGGAGGCTTAAGTTGACCTAAACAAAGCTGTGTCTACATTGGACTTTTATTAAGTCGACTTAAGCATTTCCTTAAGTCGACTTAATAACACCTCGTTTTAGGTCAGCTTAATCTTTAAATCAACTCCGTAAATCAACTTAAAGCCAGTGTGGACAGGGATTAGTACCCAAGTCGACCTTATTAAGTCGACTTAAAGCATTAAGTCGACTTAATAAGGTCGACAAGGGGCTATGTCTACACTAGAAAAATTAAGTCAACTTTGTTAAGTTGATTTAATAAGGTCGACTTTAAGGCGACTTAAAGTCAACCTTATTAAGTCAAGTTAACAAAGTCGACTTAAGTTTTCTAGTGTAGACATAGCCTATGAGTGTGAGATGCACAGGTACTATAGTGATGAGGCTGTACAGGGAGACAGACACAGGCAGGCTACAGTTGCCCCCTTCTGAATCCCTGACTGACTTTATGGAGCTGAAAATCAGTGTTTCACAAGAATCCCCAGTGTCATACCGAATGAATCCCAAATGTCATGCCATGGTCTATCCAACTGATTATTCTTAGATCTTCAAACACATATATTCACAGGCTGGTCAACCTGGCCTGTTACTAAGGGTTATATTCTGAACTTGCTGACAGAGGCTGACAGCTTTTGGGACAAGGCACACAGGGAGAAGAGACTTTGCATGGCTACTTACTCTGCACCACTAGAGGTAGCAGAGTAGTGGGTGAAGCCTTGGCTCCCGCCACCCTACTGACAAGCTGATCAGAAAGGCTGAGTTGGTATGGGTGTGGGTAGGCAGTAGTTTATTGCTGAGCTGAGTTATCACAGCTCAGAACAGCTGAGTTATCACACCTATGGAGCAATGGGGAACAGAAGTGAATTGTATTACCCTGGCCCACAATTCCTTGCTCCAGGATGCTCCAGGAAGCATGGTAGCCATGCACCACCCCTCACTAAGGCTATGTCTACACTTGGCCAAATAAGTTGACTTTGCTTAGTCGATTTAACAAAGTCGACTTTAAGTTGACTTTGTTAAGTCGACTTAGCATGTCCACACTCAAAAATTAAGTCGACTTCAAGGGGACCTTGCCAAATCGACATAGACTGTCCACACTGGACGCCTAAGTCGACTTCTAGGGGCTAGGTGGACCTGGGACTAGTCCACGGTGGCAGGGGGGCACCCCCTCCAAAGTGCCAGGGGGGCTCAGCATTTGCCCCATTGTACCTGGGTACAATGGGGGCTGAGCAGGACAGGGACACTGGCAGGGCATAGGAGCGGGGTGGGCAGGGCTGTGTCCTGCCCTGTGGGTGGGTATGCCAGGCTCTGGCTGTGCCAGCCACCCTGGCAGAGAGGGCAGTGGGGGAGCCCTGGAGCCCTTTAAGTTGACTTTTAGTGGATTTAGGGCTAATCTGCGTCTACACTGGCTAAATCGACTTAATAAAGTCGACTTAGCCAGTAAAATCAACTTTAAACTAGGTTTTATAAAGTCGACTTTAAATTTACTTAAATTGATTTAAGCAGCAGCTTAAATCGATTTAAGGAAATTGTAGTGTAGACGCAGATTAAATTAAGTCAATTTAAGCAAGTTTAAATTGACTTAATTTGTAAGTGTAGACGCACCCTAAGATATTCAACTTAGTGATGCACAACGTTTTCCTTAGGAAATGAGCACTGTATAGTATCAAAATGGCAAATGCTAAATGGACTGAGAACTGGCTAATGGGTTTTAAGAAGTATTTGTCAGTGGGGGATTATTACTGAATTGAAGTATTGCTACTGGGGTTCTGTGGGGATCTGGTACTTGGCCCAATGTTACTCTATTTTCATCAATAATCTGAAAGTACAGTGAAAATCACTGCTGATAACATTTGTGCATGACCAAAGATTGGCAGAATGGTAAATAATGACAAGGGCATGGCACTCATAGGGTGCATCTACACTGGCAAGTTAGGTCAATTTAAGGACGTTTAAATTGACCTAAATGAAGCCGTGTCCACATTGGACTTTTCTTAAGTCGACTTAAGCATTTCCTTAAGTCGACTTAAGGAAAGCTTAAGTCGACTTAATAACACCTCCTTTTAGGTTGATTTAAGTCTTAAATTGACTCCTTAAAACGATTTAAGGCCAGTGTAGACTGGGATTAATGCTAATTTGACTGTATTAAATCAATTTAAAGCCAATATAATGGCTGTTAAGTGTCCTTAAGTCTACCTAAATTGCAAGTGTAGACATACCCTAGGAAACTATTAATTGTACTCCAAGCTGTATTCTTGGGATACATTATAAACCCCAAAGTACTCTTCCCTTTCTATTATTCCTGGTTCTTGTTCTAGCGCCGCCAGATTTTAAATGTTCTCAGAAGTAGCGCTGAGTGCTTCTGCAACACATAGCATATGAAGTTTCACCAGCACTTTCAATGAGAACCTCATTTTTCATTTTAAGGACTTGCCAGTCGGCTGAAAAATCTGTTCTAAGCTGAAATTTGAGATACAGCCTTTGTGGTGTTTCAGAATAGAAAAGTTTGGGGTAACATCGCACACTCTTGCTTTTGAATGACATGCAGAACAAGGCAGGGGTGCGGGAAACTCGTGCAGTGTATGTTCCAACACAGCTTACTGCAGTATACCTTTCAGCATTTTCACAGCAACTAGTCTGCATGTGGGTGATTTATTAATTCCAGAAGCAGCCGCTTGCACCACTTTTCCAAAAGCCCCACATCCGAGAGACCTTCCTGTACAGAAAATGAATTGTAGAGATACACGCATGTAAAAAACAGACAAAACTATTGTCATTGAAAACATTCAGATGCCTTGAATAACAAAGTGTGCTCTGCAAATCTTCCCAATTATATTTTCACAAAAAGTTAACAACATATGGCATACTTTTGAATGACTTCCCACACAGGTGAGCCAGAAAGGAAGCAGTATGTGTGAACGTGGCTAAGAAAAAATGACCCTAAAGAAATGCCATTCTTAGCGGTATTAGCAGTAGCCATGTCAGTCCCAGGATATTAGAGGGACAAGGTGGGAGGCAATATCATCTATTGAATTAGCTTCTGTTGGTGAAAGAGACAAGCCTTCGCACCTACACAGACCTGAAGAAGAGCTCTGTGTGGTTTGAAAGCTTTTCTCTTTCACCCATGGAAGTTGGTTCAATAAAAGATAGTACCTCGCTCAGCTTGTTACTCTTATCAGTGGATGTATGTTAGTCTCAGAGCCATTCTCTGCAGCTGGCTGACAAAGCCAAGTTTTGTACTCTTCATTATTGCAGAGCTAACAGTGCAGTAAGGGCCTGATCCAATTCCCATTGACCACACTGGGCTGTGGATCAGGCTTTGGAAGAGTAAGTTATATTCTGCTCAAACAGCCTAGCATTACAGCTATGTTTACCTAGACTGGGCCTACAGTGGACTGAGGCTTTATATAGGTCACACTTTTCTTATGTAAGTTACACCCATACAAATAGAGCCTTTAAATGTATGTGAGTGGAGATGCCGGGGGGGATTAGTGACAGAAGATGTAGTGTCACAAATGTTGCATCGTATGCAAGTGGCCATAAAATTTCCAAGCAAGCCAATCTGCTCCATTCGGCTGTGTGGTTGAGCTCCCCCTCATTGGGTGTCCTGCTCCAGCCTTCCCCAGGTCAGAGAACCACCCTCCCCCAGAAAACCAAAGACACAGGCCATTCCGTTTTCCCAGGAGGCTCCCAATTTCGGGGCCTCTCTCATGAGCTCCCATGGGGAATCTGAAACTCTCTGTCATCCCACCCCCATGGTAGACTTAAACAATAAGGGGGGGGTGAGATGCACTACCCAGCTTTGCTTGTTGTCTCTAAGGGTCACTCCACCCTGCTGAGAGCCCAGAAACCAGAAAGAAGTGGTGATACCTCTTGCGTTGATTCCTGTCAGACCCTAGAACACAGAGAGGAGGGACCAGGTAAGGGCTGAGTGCCTTACAGCCCCTCTGTGGGTGAGTATACATTGGCAAATTAAGTCGACTTAAGAAGGCTTAAGTTGACCTAAGCAAAGCCGTGTCCACACTGGGCTTTTCTTAAGTCGACTTAAGGAAAGCTTAAGGGAACTTAATAACACCTGGTTTTAGGTCAACTTAAGCCTTAAGTCAACTCTTCAAGTCGACTGAAAGCCAGTGTGGATGGGGATTAGCGCCTAAATCGACCTTATTAAGTCGACTTAAAGTGTTAAGTCGACTTAATAAGGTTGACAAGGGGCTATGTCTCCACTAGAAAAGTTAAGTCGATTTTGTTAAGTCGACTTTGTTAAGTGAACTTAACTTTTCTAGAGTAGACATAGAATGTGTGTGTGCATGCACTGCAGCAGGGCTGCCACAGGTGGAGCAACAAGGTGGAGCAGAAGCACCTGCTTAGCACCGATAGCAGAGTAGGGTCTGGAGGCAGCCTTTTATGATTTAAGGAGCTGGGCAAGTAGGACTGAAACAGCCCTCTGAGCCCCAGAGATTTAGACAGGCAAAGACTCCCCCTCACTAGAACCAGGGGTCTGAGGGCCATGGCTGCCCAAGGCCTGGGTGAGCTGTCAGGGGAGACACCATGGCATTTTCTGTGCTGTGGCTGAGATGATGTTGCAAGTTTTTGCAATTTTATGACAAAGCTCACAACCTCCAATATTCTTTTTAAAGCCCCAACTGCTTGAATCAAGGAGTTTGTATAAGAATCTCAGCTTTTGTTTAAAAAAAATTCTAGCCCTCATGGTTCTGGAGAAAAGCTTGAAAACATGATTTGAGCACACCTTAGAGGTTCAGAGACCGACAACCAAATAATAAGAACACACATTTCTTATTATTTAAAAAAAAAAGAAAAAAGAAAATCATGATTGTTAAGCCAGAGTCAGGCTATATGAGGACCTGCTATGTGATTTTTAACTGTTTGGAGCTGGCAATACTGATTTCCTCCCTCTCCTTGAACCTTCGCTGGGAAGTCTTGACACGTAAGTCTTCTTTAGTGACTAATGGAAGTTCTTATGGGCGAAATCTTGTCAGGATGTCAGTGAATAATATTTTTAAAAATCATAAAAGCTAAGTGTTTTACTTCAGCCTGATTTCTGCTTCAGTTTCACTAGGATTAAAGACACCTTAATGCTCGGTGAGATTTATTTTTTACTGATTTTCTAGCATTCCTGCGACAATAGCAGAAGAATTGTTATGACGGTGGAGGTACAAGGACAGAACGTAAAGGCAACTTTTTTCGTTCAAAATAAAGGGACAGAATATGCAATTGGGAGAAAGAATACTCATAAAACATGTAAAGTGAGACATTGCATTATTTGCATAAGGTTTCTGGAGCGTTACTAGGATGATATAAAATTTGAGCCATTAACTTGGTCACCACCGTTGTAAAATTACACACATGCACATTCCTCTGCAAATGGATGATAGGTGTGCACAAGAGTTGAGCTGTTCTTCAGCCCTTAGGAAGTAAGTGAAAAGAAGGGAATTGTCCCCCCACCCTCCCCGTCACCAGTCAAGACTATTTTAAACTTTCTAAAACAACCCTTGATATGATGCAGTTAAGGCTCAGATCTATGATTTAGGCATGTGTCACCTGTCATGAACACTGGAATTAAAAAAAACCCAAAAAACCAGACACAACAAGGGTCCTGTGGCAACTTAAAGACTAGCAAATTTCTTCAGGCATAAGCTTTTGTGGGCCCCAACCTTATGACCAAAGAACTTTGTTAGTCTTCAAGGTGCCACAGGACTCCTGTTGTTTTTGCTGTACACAGACTATCACGGCTACCCCTCTAAAACAAACTCAGAATTCCAAACAACCAAAAGTTATTTCCTGGCAGAAAGCATTCAACCAGTAAGAGTGCTAAAGCATGTGGCGTTAGAAACCTTTCCTTTGAATTCAATTAGCTTCTTAAGTTAGGTACTAGTTTGCGTTTTACCGTTTATTTCTTTGTAATCAATTATGACTTTTATGCTTCATTACTTGTGATCACTTAAAATCTATCTTTCTGTAGTTAATAACTTTCTTTTATTGTTTTATCTAAACCAGTGTATGTTTGGATTGAAATGTTTAGGGAACTTCATTTGAGATAGCAAGGTTTATATGAGCTTGTATTGTTCAGGGGTGTGTTGGGCAGTAGATGCATATTTCTGGGGGAAAGGCCGGGACTGGTAATTTACCTCCCACTCATTAGGTCGACTTAACCGTTAAGTCAACTCCTTAAGTCGACTTAAGGACGGTGTGGATGGGGAGTAACCCTTAAGTCGACTTTATTAAGTCGACTTAAGGGTGGTTAGGTCAATTTAACAAAGTGAACTAAGTCGACTTAAAGTTAAGTCGATTTAGTCCACTTTGTTAAGTCGACTTTAATAAGGTCGATTTAAAGTCAACCTAACTTTTCCTAGTGTAGACATAGCCTGTGTGAGTAGAGTAGGAGTGATTGATCTCATCATAAAGCAACGTAAATAGCACCCCATGTTGGAGAACTGAGGGGACACAGCTGTCCATCAGTCCAGAGCGTACTCAGGGGAATGTCACAGTCAGCTATAATGTTAGGCAGAAGCTGAGTGAAGATTTTGAAGATCTAAATTTTGGACTTATGTGCCTGAGTGCCTTTGTGTATCTCATCCTAACTTATGTGGCAATGAGCGGCATGCTCAATATGAAGCTGTAATCCAAGGCACTACAAACCCTGTACCCACAATAAAATTTTGTTTAATCAGTAATTTTAATTAGGTTCATCAGTAATAATCCGTTTCCCATTTGGGGATAGACTATTTAGCCACAAGCTGGAAAACAAATTTGTTACCTTACAAAGCAGCATATGGCTTGTATTAACCCTTTAATCAGTGTGGCTTCTAGGAACATGTTTTCCCTCTAACAACAAAAGTGATGTCATGGTAAATTGAAATAAAATTGAATCTATAGCTAAATTTTAACTCTAGTATTCTATTTTGCATCATATTAAACTTTGGAGAAAAGTAGAGATTCTCAGACTTTCTCACTATGTGGATTACTTTTTAAGACATCATTCTTGGGACAACAGTCACAGAGGTGTACATGGAAAAGTAAGATTAGGAAAGTATTCAATAGACTTTTAGTTCAAGTAACAGATGAAAATAAGGACTTGGTACCATGTGATTTGCCAGCTCTCTGCAGACCAGTGAGTCACCACATTCTGAGAGCTCTGATGCAGAGAATAATGTAACTGAACTCTCGTTAAAATGCCTCAAGTTTGTTTACACTTTCTGGGACTAATCCAAACCCCTTAAAGTTAATGGAAATTGATTTAACTGGCTTTGGGCCAGGCTGTTGCTGTGCAGGCCCCAATTCAGCAAGATACCTGAGCAGATATACACTTTAAGTATGTGAAATGTCACGTTGTCATGTGCATGTCACTTTGCTGGATCAGGGCCCCTAGTGGAGAGTGCAGGCAGAGGTTAATCCAAAAGTCATTCTTGCTATATGCTGTTGCTTCTGAGTAACTGGGAAGGCAGGAGTTTCAAAGAGGTTTTCAATGAACATGCCCAATTAATCTGATTCATTCCAGACATTGTTTCCCTGTGCTAGAGGATTCCTGTTTTAAATTATTGATAAATATGAAAGCTCAGTGTGTCAAAAACAGAGGGAAAAAAGTCACTCATCTCTGGGAGAGTTAGAGAACAGAGTTTTATAGTGCACCTAATGAAATTGTTTACAGCACAGATTTCTGAAGCTTTATTCTATCCATTCCATTGGTGGCAATAATTTCAATGGATCCTGTACCACAATTTCAGCAGTTTAAAGTGTGTCATAAATTATGATTTATCACCACCATTGGTAAGGTCATAAAATGCAGAATTGTATCAATGCAGAAGGTACAGAGCTGTAACTAACCACAGCCATTTGCCCTGAAGAGCCAGAGCTTTACGATCTAATTTAGGAGTTTATCATTTAATTTTATTTCCACTCATCTGAACTGGGAAGATTTCTCGTGTCTTCATTGGAGTTAGTATGGACTGGTATCTGTAACACCTGTAGCTATAAGGGATGAGGAAGAAGCATTGTACAGGTGTTACATCATTGATAAGGCCCAATGGATGAGGAACACAAAGTGATTGAGATATAAAAAGAGAGAGTCTCCATACATTGGTTACAATGACTATGAAGACAAATACCTGGAAAAAGAAGAAGTGCACACGTGGTATTGAAAGGGTCTATGTTTGTGACTAACGATACATAAAAGAAACTATACAAGAACCATTCAACTTTGAGATTATTCCCCCCTAGGGTTGCTAAGGTCATTGAAAGATTAGGTTAACATGTCATGTAAATAGAACCTATGCACGTGCTAATCTAACATCCCTTGCTGACCCAACTTTTCAGAACCCAGTTCTCCTTCATTGTCAACATTTTTTCCTTGTTTACACCAGTTCTTTCACTTTTAACTAATTCTCTGTTCTCTTTACAGTTTTCACAGCCCACTTCCAAACCTCTTTTCAAAAACAAAATAAGACCCTTCTTCAGAGCTTTCCTTGGAATTTCAAAGAATGTTAGCTAATTCCATTTCCATTTGATTCTTTCCAGGTACTTCAGGCACACTGAGCTCTTGATCCATTGATGTGATAAGACCTTTTCAAAGATGAGGAGTCTCCGAACAAGATGTTATGCTTTGGCACTCACAAAATAATGTGCAAGTGTTAAAAATAACCATCAGAATATTTATTTGTGCTTATTCACATACTGGTCACCCTGTGGCATGTATAACAGACTAATTAAGTGAGATCTGAATTGTGTGCTAGAGCAATGCACTGGTGGGTGTGTGGCTGGGAGTGTCCAGATCCCCCTCAATGCCAAAGCTGCAGGAAGTGTGCATTTGTTGCAGTTCCCAGCTAGAGATCCATGTACCTTTAGCTGAAGACATACCTCTTGCTTTTAGTTCTGGAGGTTCCCATTCAATCCACAGTGTGCCTGCCAAAATGGTGGCTGTCCCCTCACTACCTTGGATTGGCTCATTTGTAATTGAAAGGACAGATAACCATGTTGCCATGGCTGAGATCAGTGTTGACACTTGAGTTGGAGACCCCTTAATATAAATGTGAGAGCTGCCAGCAGGGTGTTTTCAATTTGCACCTTCCCATGGTCTGCCAGAGCTCAGATTCCTTAAGCTTTATGGAATACCTCAAAACCCATTGTTTTCACTCAGACATTTGAAGACTGGATGGCTAAGGTTCTGTGGCCGTTTAGTTGAGCGTTGACAGTTCTTCCTGTTGCCTCCTACTCTGCGTTTTAATTTATGGGCTAGATGCCTACTGCACAGGAGAGACACCAGTAGGTCCTTTTATAAATTTGAAGAAAAGAAGAAAACCAGAGTGGATTGGAGGAAAACTCAAGAAGGACAATATGGGCTTTCTGCCCTCATTTGCACAGGCAGTTGCTTCTCTGGAAGTCAGAATTATTAGGCTCTGGGAAAGATGGATGCCTATGGTTAGGCTCCTGAGTCCATCCATAGGCACCTAAAAACACTACCTAACTCTTGTATAGAACTTGTCATCAGTAGATGAATAAGTATAAATAGGATAAATAAGTGGGAGGGTCCCAGAGCTTGATTGCATCCTGAGACTGAACATCTACACCACAGTTAAACAGCCCCTTAGCCTGAGCCAGCCACACGTGTCTAATTGCAGAGTAGATATACCCTTACTAGACGTACAGCTGTAACACATAAATAATCATAGTACTTAATAAGACGCCCACTACTAACTTCATGAGGGACTGCTCAGCACCTTTGCATTCCACCTTCTATTTAGATGACTCAGTATGGACACAGAAGTTTAACTTTAGGCACCCAAGTTTGAAAATCTTGGCCTAAGTTTTAATTTTATGGGTTATAGCATCTCTGTTCATAAGAAATATAAAACATCCCTATCTATGATATAAATAAAATGACTGACAGTACTTGAGTCTTCACATCTGGAGGCTAAATAATCATACAGAAAGCCAATCAATCTTGGTAATAATTCAGCTGGAGAACAGTACCAGCTCGCTGACAATCAAGTGCAGAGTTGCCCTGCAGATCTAAAATACATGGTCAGCTGCCTGTCTCTAATTACAAACACATCTTGTTCAATAATCACAAAAGCAATGGCTATGTATTAATAATGTGACAAGCATATTACCTAGTTTAAGCCTTTCCCTTGCAAACTCCCACTTGCTGGCATCAAATGGAAGATGATCACATTGTTCATCTAAGGGGACTTCCTCAGGATCCATTATGATTGACAGGTAATTGGTCTTTATTTCAGAAGAATAAGGCTAGGAAATCAAGAATATTTCAAAGTCACCACCAGATGGAAAATAATAGCGAGCACCATCTTCTGCTTTTGGTCAAGGTTTGTAAGTTTATTAGATCTGACTGCACACAAAGCCCCTCCCACTGTAAGGATGTATGTTTCACACTCCAATATACAATCGGTTAAAGATTCTGTTATTTTAAGGTTGCAACATTTTTATTTTTATGCCAACCCTTTCTTCACCTTTTCTTGTACATGGCACTGTCAATTGCGCCAATTAAATCCGTATCAATATCCACGCAAATAATTGTCATTGGATACAGACTCCATACTTTCAAGAGAAGTGAGAAATATTTTCGGAAACTAACCACCATTGCTAAAAATAACTTTTTCTGAATGATTGTGGGGGGAGAAACCCCACTCAGCAACCTTCCCCCACCCTGCCACCAGTATATGCAACAGATGGAGTTCAACTGTCAGTTTGTTTCTTTTATGAATTCAACAAAAAAGGTCAGATGTGGTTTATGAGTTGTGCAAGACTGAGACTTAGTCTGCAATACAGTGAACTGTACATTGTGGATATAGTTTTCAAAAGCTCAGAAATTCTAGCTTGTCATTTCTGAAAACTCTATTGGAATTCTTGGGCTATTCAGGGGATTTAAAACAATCCCAGATTCAGACAGATTATTTCATGTGTTAATGAGATTCTGCCCAGAAAAGCATCTTCCACAAAACAAATTGCTGCCTTTCAATGAGAAATTAAAGGAATCGAGTTCCTTATAAAGGTTTATAGGTGTATATCACTTTACATTTTGAAGCTGATTTTCTTCTCAGTGAGCATGTAGAATTACCAATAACTTCAAGCTTGATTTCTGTGTAGTCGTAGGAAGCATTTCTATTTGTGTGGAAAAGGCAAAATCTCAGCCTGTGTAAAGTCTGGTTTCGTGGCTGTTAGCTGGAAGTGGTACAAACTTCATGGAAATGAGCATCAGGGTGCTTTCCCTCAAGCCACACCAAAACAACAGTAGGATATTACCTCCTACATCTTCCACACATCACATACTTCCAATTCTTACTCAAGCTGCTCTACAGCTCTCCTCCATCACCAGGATTCATCCTCCTTCCTATAGCCATTTTCACTACATTGCTTGAAAGGGAGAACACACACTCTGTATGTAGGAATGCCTTGAGGAGAGGGGCATACTGAAAATTATGGATCGCTTCCTGACTTTTATTTCAGCTGCCTTGTGCTGCTCAAAGCATCCAGAAAGTATCCTAAAAGGACAGCTGAAGGGAATTCTTGAGTGGCACAAACCTTGCACTACTGTCTTCTGTACCAGCTGCTGCCACTGTCTATAGAGCAGGTGCACGTGGGCAGGGATGGGGAAGGGCCAGAGTACATAGTGTTCCAGCTCGTGGGAAAGTGTCTATTGGACTTCTCCAGCTATCACAATTTAGAACAACTCTCAGGCTGTCATGTCTGGATCCATTTCAGCTACTGTGGTCCCAGAGTCAGGGAAGCAGTAAATGGCACAAAGCTGCCTTCTCTCTCCATGGCTGCACTGAGCACCCAGCGCTTGGTGCTGCTGGAGAGTCAGTGATACATTTGTAGCCAAAGTAGATGTAAAAGTGTAACATAGAGGAAATACATGTTGGTGGTGGCGTGGGGTGTGCGTGTGCACGGGTGACTTTAAAGAGATGCTCTGTTTCTCAGAAAGCATGACATCATTTTTGATGTGATAGCTGCTTTAGCAACAACATTTCTGCCTGAGCTTTACCTATATGAAATTTGAACTTGGTTGGTTTTTTTTTCCAGCCATAAATCTTTAAAACTAGGGATTTGTAACAGAAACATTGTGAGAGACTCCTGTATGGAACCTTTCGCCTGAGAAAAGGCCTTTCCTCTGTTACCTAGAAGTTAGTCTCCCCTGTTTTGTAGCAAGTGAGTGTCCAGCCTGGGTAGAAAACCCAAACTTTCCTGAAGATCCTTTTTCCATGCTTTAATTGAGCTTTCACAGTTAATGTTTTTCCTCATGCTTAATCAAGCATTTCCCAATGGTTGTTTAGTGCCATTTTTAATTATTTTCTCCTTAACTGGGTCTTAACCCTTTATAACATCTCCTTGCCCCATCGGCAGTCTATTATATTTCCCTGCTACTCTCACTCTCCTTTTCTTTAGACTTAAACATGCCTGATTCTCTCATTTTTTCAGGGTGTGTGTGGGTGGGTGGGTGGAAGCTATGGTGCAGTGTGAGGCGGAAAGAGAGGTACACCTGAGTTACTGAAACAATGATTTTAAAGGTCTTGCCCTGCATTCTTATAAATCAATGGCAGTTTTCAGTGTACAAAACAAAGTGCAGCATTGGCCCTTAAATTGGCTCGGGGAGGTCTATACCTAAAATGCTCATTAGCACAGCTGCCCCACTGTAGCATTTAAGTGAAAATGCCAAGAGAGCTTCTCGCATTGGCCTACTTCTTCCATCTCCTCAAGAGGCCTTAGCTGTGTCAAAAGAAGCTGTCCCACCAACACAGTGCTGTCTTCCTTGGGGGTTCAGTTAGTGTAACTCTGTCGCTCATGGGGGTGGATTTTTCACACCCCCAAGTGACATAGTTCTACCAATACAAGCCTGTAATTTCAACCTACCGTAAGATCACTTTTTTTTAAAAAGGGATGGGCTGAAGAGTCAACTTCTTGTGGTCATCCCTTAACTTGATTTGCCTTCGCTTGCTCAGACCTGAAATGTGGGCTTGATTCTCAGGCTTGGTCTACACTTAAAATTTAGGTTGACGTAGCTACATTGTCAGGTGTGAAAAGCTCAACAGAAGAATGCTTCCATCGACCTAGTTACTGGCATGGGGAGGTGAAGCTCCTACAGGAACAGAAAAGCCCTTTCCATTGGCCTCGAAGTTATCTCAGCAACGAAGTTATCCCAACATAGCTACAGCATCATAATTATGCTGGTTTAACCCCTGTAGCACAGACAAGGCCTCAGTTAAATTAAGGTTATGTTACATCACTCTGGCAGTGCAAAGGGGCCTTAAAGTGAGCATAAACTACATTTTCCATTCATTCGAAGATCCTTTTGCACGGCCAAATTTGTGTAATGTGGCCCTCGGGCTTTTCCACACTCAAATTGCTCTGCTTTCAACTGCATCAGTAAAGTTAAAGGGGCACAACCTCCCTTAGTGTGGACACGGTGATATTGGTATAAAAGTGCTTTGCTCCTGTGTAGTCAGAATTTAGCTATGTCTAATCTACCGCCTATGTCGACCAAATGTATGTTGCTCATGGGTGTGAATATTCCATCCCCCTGAGCTACAATCAACAGAGGGACAAACATGGACAGTGCTGTGTTGGTAGCAAAGTGTCTCCCACTGTCATAGCTACCGCCGCTCCTTGGGGGCAGATTAATTATGCCAATGGGAGCGCTCTCTCCCATTGGCTTACAGCAGCTACACTGGAAAGCAGCACAGCTGCATGGGTAATGTAAGCCCTCTGCCCCTTTTATCCTGGTATCACTGCATCCACAATAGAGTGTGTACTCATGTAGCTACTTCAATAACAAATCACCCCCTAACTGACTTTGTTTTACCAGTGCAAAAACTGTGTGTAGACCAGGCCTTACCAGACCTTGTTTTTCTATTTCTCTGAAGATTCGACATTTTCAGGAACCTAGCCCAGATCCTTGAAGGTATTTCAATGCCTAACTCTGGCTGAAATCCATGGGAGTTGTGTCTGTAAATATCTTTGAGGATCTGGGTCTTCGCCACTGATTCACTCCTGGTTTGCACTTTTGTGTTCCTGAATCTCATTTGAAATATGATTAGTTTCTAACCAGAGAAAATGCCAGTGAGGAAAGCGGAGCAGGGGAAACTTAGTAATTTTTCATTTGCTCTTACCCTTTTTAGCTTGTGTATAAAAAGCGTTAATAGGAGCCAGAAGAGTGTCGCAGCCACACAGGTACATGTCAGGGTTATCAGCTCCAGGTTCGATCTTTCTGATGTTCCTGGGGGAACAAAGCAACACCCGTTTTATAAAGTTACACTCAGTGGCGTTTGCTTTTCCTTGTCATTTGTAATGTTTTTGAAGAAAATATCAATGACAATCAACTGCTGTTTGTAGGACATGACTGGCGCTCAGAGCCTAGCAAAATGCACCCCTTGAGCAAACACACAGCAATAAACACATTGCATTTAAACTCTAGAGACCCTTGCTGGAGAGCTTCCTAACATAGTATTGAATCCTTTATGGGGTTTGCCATAGGGCAGGCACCAGGACGCTAAGAGGTGGCTCACTGCCCTGGGACAGTGGAGATGCACCAAGGGAATCTCTTTTTCAAGAAACGGGTTGCTGTGCTCTTTATTTCCATTGCATAAAGGAGAGCTTAGCAACATTGGCCCAGCTATGGTCAGCCTCGGCCCTGGGTGGGTCCTGTCCACCTCTGTGTGAGGCTCCCACTGAAATCAGGTCCCATGTGTGCCTTCCCAAGCAACACCCTCTCCAGACCATGTGATTGCTGGCAGGGCCACACTCTTAGGGTATGTCTACACTGCAGTTAGACACCCACAGCTGGCCTGTGTCAGCTGACTCAGCCATGTGGGGAGTTGGCTGTGGTGCTCTTTCATTGCTGTGTAGAATTCCGGGCTCAGACTGGAATCTACTTTCTAGGATCCTGTGAGGTGGGAAGGTCCCAGAAGTCCACATGGCAGCCTGAGCCCCATCAACTCAAGTCAGCTGGCACAGTCCAGCCATGAGTTTTTAGTTCCAGTGTAGACAACCCCCTTGTGAGCTCAGGGAGAGCTGATCAAAATCAAAGGAGAAATTACAAATGAGGCAAATGGGAGCAGGAAGAAAATATTGACAACTGTGTCTGGAAAATATCATAGTGCATTGATGGTGCTTAAAAAAAAATTCAAAATAAAATTTCATTTCATCCTGCTCCTTTGGGTCTCATAAAATATCTTCAAAGCAGAATGTTTTGCAAATGCTGGGATCATGTCACAATAATACATTCTCTCATCAGGAGCAAATGGAAAGGCCACACTCCATCCTTTATTGGGATACTCTCAAAATCTAGGCTTTCAGACAGAGAGAGACACATGATTTCACAGGTTTTTGTTGGCCTAGCTTGCAGCTGTTTCAAAGATTGGCACCATGCCTGACAATTGAAAGAGGAAAGGGTGATTTCTCACTGGTGGGCTGATGGGATAGCCAAGGGGTATGTGATGCTTAGTTTTAAGATAATCTGCAAGGCTTTGTTCAGTGTTTGAATTGTTTTCTGCGGCTGTGGCAAGTCTGCTATGCAGGAATTGTGAAGGTGATAATCAGATTCCTGCTCATGTGAAATACCTAAAAGATTCCTCTGGCATGTCCCTATTGGCGCTGTGAGGGTAAGTTCTATCAAAATAAAAAATACGACTATAACTACAAACTGCAATTCAAGGCAATTATTTTTCCAACCCCCCACCCCCCATGTGATTAATCTCTCTCAAGTGAGAGAACTTTAAAAAAAACTCAGTTTCATATACAATGCAAATGATGTTTCTATGACAAATGTGCTTTGAGCTGCAGCCTAATACAGCAAGATTGTCCTCTAAGATAATATAGGGCCTTCAGACTGTGTATTTACATGTACATATTCTTGTTTATCCTGTGAACGGGACTCAGTGCTTTACAAATAAGATCCAAAGGGGTAGCATGTTAGTCTAGATCAGCCAAAAAAACAAGGAGCCCTGTGGCACTTTTAAAGACTAACAAATTTATTTATCGCATGAGCTTTTGTGGGAGAAAATCCCACTTCATCAGAGTAAGTAAGTTCCCCATCTTCAAAGCGTCTGACAAAGTAGGATTTTCTCCCATGAAAGCTCATTGATAAATAAATTTGTTAGTATTTAACAGTGTCACAGGACTCCTTGGGTTTTTTTTTACAAGTAAGAGTTTCTGACATTTATTTAGCAGCACCTGGAGGAAAAAGAGTGTCTGTGACCATTCCTTAATACAAGAATAACAGCACCCAAAAGATGAAATGCAGTCAGTTCCAGGTGGAATACAGCAACTTTCTAACAGGTACAAATATGCCTAAGCAGTAGGTAAGGAAATGAACTGAAGAAGGAGACTGTATCCATTTGAAACTGCAAGGACTTGGGTTTTACTTCTCTTCCGGACTGGTTTACCTCTTCACAACTCATCCACTAGTGCAGTATGACTAACGCCACGCTGCGGCACTGGTTCAATAGTGAACCAGGAAATGGAATCATCAGGATCGTTTTCACCAGCTCCCCAAGGCTTTTCCAACCATGTACTGATCCGATCCGCCACTTTGTGGCGTCTGATGAGATAATAGTTCAAGGCAGTACAGCAGCAGACTAATGACCACCCACCTTACACTCAGAGGCTATGTCTACACTTAGAAACTTAGGTCAACTTTATTAAGATGACTTTATTAAGTCAACCTTATTAAGTCAACTTAAAGAGTCTACACAAGACTCTTAAGTTGACTTAAAGATGACCTTATGAAGTCGACCAAGAGAGTCCATACTAGACTCTCTAAGTCGACTGGTTAGGTCAAGGGGAGTTAGGGGGGCTTGTCCAGGAGAGAGCCAGCCCCACGGGGGGGCGGAGGGGGCTAGCTCTCCCCGAGACAGGCAAGCTGCCACCGGCTCTCCTGGCTCCCTTCTCCACGGGACCGCTCAGGGAGAAGGGAGCCCTGCAGGTTTCCCTATCAGCTGGAGCGTGGTCCTGGAGAAGCGACCGCAGAGCTCCGTTCTCCCCAGGACCCCATTGTCCAGCCAGAAGGGAGCCCCGCGCTCCCTTCTCCCCGGGACCTGAGTGGTCCCAGGGAGAAGGGAGCTAGGAGAGCGGGCAGTGGCTTGCCGGTCTCGGGGAGAACCAGCCCCACGCGGGGCTGGCTCTCCCGGGGACAAGCCGCTAGCTAGAGAAGGGAGCCCCCCCGGGGCTCTCCAGCCAGGGTTCCAGCAGGGGATTCCCTCTGGCTGGAACGCTGGCTGGGGAGCCCTTCTCCCCAGGACCGCAGATCCCTTATCCCCTTGCCCTAAGTTGACTTATGTTGTAAGTCGACTTAGGGCATCCACATTGGCTTAAGTTGACTTAAGAAGTAGACTTAACCCTTAATTTGACCTAAATTGAGGTTTTATTAGGTTGAATTAAGTTTTCCTTAATTTGACTTAAGGAACAGCTTAAATTGACTTAAGGAAAGTCCAGTGTGGACATGGAGTAAATTAAGTTGATTTAAATCTCCTTAATGGGTGTGTAGACGCACCCATAGTGGCCATTTATTTCTCAACCACACAAGCAAAATATTAGAATCTAGGTTCTCTAACCAAGGCTAGCTTCACCTCCCATTGAAATTAGGGGAAACCCTCTGATTGACTTCAATGAGCATTGCATTGGGTCTCTACCATACATGCTACTATAAAGGGTGTATCAATATAAAAATGTATTAGTAAGTAAAGGATTATTATCAGGAGTTCAGACCAGCTGAATACACTCTAGCACAATCAATAGATTTCCTTTGCCATAGCTCTGCAAGTCCCATAAAGCTGTCCAGGGGCAGCTTTAAGCCAAAATATGTTATTGTATTTATATATTTGGGGTAGGCACCAGTATTTAACAGGGTGAACAGTGAAAAGGTGGTGCCACCTTTTACACTTATACCTCCTTTTTACACCTTCCTAACTAGTTACTCAACTGAGCAACGCCCTGCCGCAGCTTGCATAAACCAGTATAGCAGAACTTCAATGAAACATCTTTATTAAATGTTTCTCCAACTGGACATATGAGCAATGGGACAAGTAGCTGAATTGACCCTGAAATGTAAATTGCAACAATTAACTCATACTCCGCAATCCTTGCACAGCAGTCCTTCAGCAGCACTCCTTCTGATAATTTAGAAAGGACTTTTCATCCATTTGTAGGTGTCTCGTTTTGACTTTCTATTTGTATGCATTCTAATCATATCTACTTCCCATTCCGTTATTAAACTGAAGGTGATTTGATGTCTTATGGTGACATTTTTATGACTATAGCTCTTCCCCAGACTGTCCTACATGTGTGGCTTCCAAACCAAACAAGGACTATGATTATTTAAAGAATCCTCTTGGATTCTACAGTTCATTCTTCCCTTTGTGATACAAAAATAACACATTGTATTATCTGTAAGTATAAGAACTTTTTTTCAAAGGAAATAAAAAGAGCAGACAGTTTCCTTCCTGATTATTTTGCAAACCACTTTTCCAGTCTGTTAAACATAGTCCTGGACATGAGGCACTTGCCCAGATTTTTTCATATGCTCTACTGTACTCAGTGAGCTACTGTATGCAGATCAAAAACATCAGTATTGTTCTGTAACACCAACAGAAATTGTAGACTCTGCATTTTTGAGAATGGAGTAAAAAAAAAAAAACTAGAGCTGGGCCCCAGATCTTAAACCTACAGACTCAAAACTGGGTGAGGATACTATTCCATGTCCCTCAGAAAAGGGACATTGTTCAGGTTTTGCTGAGGGCTGCTTGGGTAGGATGGCAGGAGCACTCTTCATTTGACCATCTGTGCCCTTGCTGAGAGCATAGAGATTTCATGGGTGGTAGCGAGAGGGAGATGGATTCTCCCTGAGAATGGTTTGGGGACTGATTAAATAATCTGCCTCTTTCCTTCTTCAGATCTTAGTGCTGTGAAATCTTTAACTCACTGGGTCCCATCTTCTACTTGGCTAAATCTTCTTGTCAGAACCATCCATCTATGGTCCATGAAGGACACATATCCAAACAGGAATCCACTGTCCTCCCCTTCTCCCCTCGGTCAGCCAATAAGACGACACTGCTTCCTCAGAAACTATCCTGCAAGATGTTTTTGGTATCAGCAAATAACAAAATACAATTACGTTCAATAATCAGTACAAGGTAACATGACATTGTACCGACAAATTAGCTAATCTGCAGGGTGTATTAAACAGTGAGCCCTCAGAAAGCAGTCATTTTTTTTAGACTACCCCAACAAATTAAAAATTACTCACCAAAACATAGCTGGTGATAAGTCTTTCATCTAATGTATGCTTATATATACACACTGGTACTTTTGATTTTTTACAACAATGAATTTAACAATGTGCCAAGACAGCCAAAGAACTCACAGCTGAAACATGCCAATACTGATTTACTTATCATATTGCGTGTGTTGTGGCAGTACCCAAACAAACAGCAATGGGATTCTAATGTGCTACCAGCTGTACAAACACACAGGAAGACAGTCTGTGCCTGAAGGAGTTAGCAATATTTTGCCTAATTAAAATGTCTCCTTATGAAGAGAGATTGAAAAGATTGAGACGGTTGAGTTGAGAAAGGAGATGCATTAGTTTGTGTCAAAAGTGTATGCAGTAATGAATGGTATGCAGGCAGTCACTGAAGTTGAAAAGTGACAAAGTGAAATCTGATAAAAAGTAATACTTATTCACACCATGCACTATTACTCTGTGGAACTCATTGCCACAAGGTACCATTGAGGCCAAAAGCACAGCAGAATTAAAAAACAGTCTGGCCATTCTCATGAATAGCATGAATATCCTGAGAGGGAGTAACAATAACAGCTGCTAGCTTCCTTTTGTTAATACCTTTCAAAGATGTATTTGTGTTTATTGGAAAACCCTTCTGGTTGAAACATGGCAGAACACTTTACACTAAAACCAAGAAAATGAAAATATCAAAAATGTCTCATTCTGACTTGGAGTAGCCTGAAATGAATGGGTAGGATTTTTTTATTATGCTAAATTCACATTTATCTTCTATCCTGACCTGCTCATAGTGGGACTGACTTCTTCTTTTTAGGTCAGAATAAATACATTCTGAGTTAGCATTTCCCACTGTCTTTCTTTCCAATCTGGTGCATTTCCCTTGCTAAGACTCCCTTTGAATTGCTGTATTCAGAAATCACACATGATCAACAAGCCACTTACCTTTCTTCCTACTCAGAGCAACAATTCCATTTATAAGCCACTTAAAGAGAAAAACAGATGAAAAGGGGGGATCAAATGGAGAACTAGAGAATAGAGCAAATTTTGTTGTGCTTCCGTGCTTTACCTTGTACAGTGACATAAGCCGCACTCTCCACAGATCCTTTTAGGTTCTTGGCTATACACTGATAAAGTCCTTCATCCTCCTCTTTGACTCTTTCAATAAACAGCATTTGACTTCCTGGCCCTAAAATTATTCCTGTGGAGCGGAAGATTTTGAAATGAGACGAACCTGGACTATAAATAAAGACAACTAATTCTGTAAGACAGTCCTCTTCTGATTATTAGGGGTTAGCCAAACATTACATAATACCCTCAGGGATGGCTAGGTCCTTAACTTTGCATGTTTCTTTCTGTGTTACAAAGTGTTTGACTGTTTTGAGGCTCAGTTGGAAACCGGTGTTTATACAACACTTAGGTTAGTAAGAAGCTCAGTGCATGGGAATGGTCCTGAAAATGTTTTATTTCTGGGTATAATGTTTAGGACTGGGCTTAGGATTTGATCCAGCCAAATACTTAAATGCACTTAACTTTAAACACACGGATAGTAGTCCCACTGAAGCCATGAGGTCCCTTATGTCAGTCCCATTGGCTATGTCTACACTTGAAAAGTTAAGGCAACTTTATTAAGTTGACTTAACAAGGTCGACTTTAAGTCGACTTCAAGTCGACCGTGTTAAGTCGACTTAACATATTGGCTACACTTTAAGTCGGCCTTGTTAAGTCGACTTAACAGCAGAGACAGCCATTATACTGGCTTAAAGTCGACTTAACTTTTTAAGAGTAGACAGAGTGGAGAACTGCGGCTCCCCGCTGAGAAGGAAGCCACGGGTCCCAGCGAGAAGGGAGCCCCGCGGGTCCCGGGAGCCTTCTGCCAGGGAGCCATGGCTCCCTTCTCCACAGCCCTAGGTTGACTTAGGAAATTAAGTTAACCTAGGATGTCCACACTGGCTTTAGGTCAACTTAATGGGTTGACTTAAGTGTTAAGTCGACCTAACGACCGGTAGTTATTAAGTCGACTTAAGGATGCCCTTAAGTCAACTTAATGAAAGGCCAGTGCGGACCTGGAGTAATTTAGGTCAACGTAAGCATCCTTAGGTCAACCTAAATTGCTAGTGTAGACATACCCTAAGTGTCTGCAACACTGGATCCTATATCTAGTTTGGTGTCTTGTTGCTGCAAGAACATACTGTGGTCTACTGATGATTATTGGTAAATGTTCTAAGACTTTTTTCCCCAGCTGTTTATGTTTGTTACATGGTAATTTGAGATGGCCAAAGCCAGAAGCTTGAACACAAACCTCCTTGGATTCTGCTACAAGAGATTGGGGATTGGATTCAAATTCCTGTACTCACACCTGCCTGAATAACTTTGTTTACAGATTGTTTACAGATGTAAAACCAAGAGAGCCCTATCTTCCAATTCCGATTGGGATATGGCTAGAATCTCATTACATTTCCCCTAGCCAAGATTCCTACCATTGGGGCTGAAGTCTTCCATGACTAGCTTGCATGATTTTGGGACCTTTTTCGTTGAACATCTAACCTCCTCTGAGCCTCCAGACCCTAGGCTATGTCTACACTTACAAACCTAGTTCAAACTAGTTAATTTGAACTAACTAATTCGAACTAATTTTAGTTAGTTTGAATTAACTTAATTCAAACTAGCATGGCTCCACTAGAATGCTAGTTCGAACTAGCCATGGCCATGCAGGGCACTTGCTTAGTTCGAATTAGTCAGTTGCAGGAAGATCAATCTGCCGACTAGTTTGAACTAAGCAATTAGTTCAAACTAATATGGCCACATTGACTTAATTCGAATTAACTATTTCGAATTAAGAGTTAGTTTGAACTAAACAATCACATTTATTAGTTCGAATTAAGGAAACCCTTAATTCAAACTAATTAAAGCCTAGTGTGGCCAAGGCTTAAGTTAGTTCGAATTAAGCTTCCTTAATTCGAACTAACTTGCAAGTGTAGACATAGCTAGTGTGCATTGCTAACCCAGCTCTAAACTTCCTCCTGCCCCCCAATCCTTTTCTAGTTATGGCAGGAGAAGCGAATCAGAATCCAGCAAAGAAGCAGCTCTTGGATTTCTCATAATAGGATGTAATGCTACATGACAAATGCACCCCCTACTACAGGCAGATGAATTCTTGTTCCACCCTGGTTTTCCAATATCAGATTTGTTTTGTGTTTAGGGTGCTACCCTGGGGCATGGGAGACCCATGCTCAAATTCATGCTCTGCCATACACCTGCTGATTCCTTTGCCTTTTGAGGCCATTTTCTTTCATCAGTTGTAACTGGTTATGATACAGATCATAATGAAAATGATCCAGCAACAGATGCTGTGTTAAAACCAGGCTTTCCGCATTTGTTCTTCTACAAGTGACGGTGCACAAGTCACTCAGCCTCTCTGTGCCTAAATTCTCCCACTTGTAAAATGAAGGTAAAAATTCTGTCCCACCTCACAGGGGTGCTGTCAGGATGAACACATTAAAGATTGTGGGGTGCTATGGAAATGGGGGGATATAAGCAGCTATAAGAGATGAGAGTGAGAAGGAAAAAGGGTATTTGCATCTCTCACCTGGTTCTTGCTGTATTTCTTCATGGTTTTTAAACCAAGATATTTGCGGCTCGGGGATGCCATGAGCCTGACATTCCAAAGTAGCAGAATTGCTGGAGTTCACAGTCTGATCACTGAGGTTACGCAGGAGGGATGGTGCTTCCTGAGCTACAAAATAAAATGAGAATTCAATTAGTACATTCCTATAATCACATATCCATGTTTAAAATAAGCTGTTGCATTGTCATTAATGATATTTTAAAATGTCTGAGCCGGCTGGAGCCATTCTACCAGATTCTTCGCTTATACTTCCCCTAGTTATGATCCCTGTTTGCAAAAGAGCATTTAGTGTGGCATGCTGATTCTTTTTCCTTTTGAGGCCATTTTCTTTCCTCAGTTGTAACTGGTTATCATACAGATCATAATGAAAATGATCAAGCAACAGATGCTGTGTTAAAACCAGGCTTTCCACATTCGTTCTTCTACAAGTTAAAGGCAAAGACTAATGAGAGCTCAAGGTTTTCCATGTTTTCAGAGAAATGTACTGTGAAGTGCAAGATTTTAAATAGATTCTAAAGGATCTGGTCCTTAATTAGAGCATCCTTCTATTAGTGATAGCTTTATGCAGTTTTATGTAGCATATATATACCGTTATGTGCATGAATGAGATTTACATGGTTTACTCACTATGAAGATCAATTTTATTATGAGCCCTATTCAGTAAAGTATCATACGTCAAAACCAGAGTGTGAGCACTGAATCATTGAGTTGTACACCCCCACATCTTGATTTATCATTTGGTTTTTGTCTTAGCTGAACTCAAGGAAATCTGGCAAAACATGACAGCTAGTTAGACACAAATAGCCCTTGCATTTGTGAGAAATGTACCTATTTTCCTCAGGCAGCATACCCGCCCAAAATATAAGGGTCTAAAACACGGATTCCAGAGGCAGAAGCATGGGTTCCTGAATGTAATGCTATATAAAAGCATATGATTCCTGTTTTACAGTAGCCATTTTTATGGGTTAAAATTCATTCAAATGGTATGAAATAAAATGTATTTCAATGAAGTTTTAGTTAGTGTTTTGGAAATACATCTCACTGTGTACTGATTCTATCCATCATGCACATCCCCAACCAAGGGTAAGAGAACCCCAAAAAAGTTTAGCAAGCACAATATTAAATCATCCCTGGCATCCAAGGGAAGCAGATGAGCTTGATCTATTTTCTTTCCCACCTCCAAACAACCAATTTCCCCCTTCCTTCCTACACAAAGTTGAAAGCTGTTATGACCAAGATCAGGAACAGATGGTAATTACACAGCAACAACTTTTCTATCGCATTTGCTACTTTGTACATTATCCCTTTTGTACTTTGGTCCTGTAGTGCACAGTGTATTCCTGCACAATTCTGCACTGCATTGAAGATTTCCTTAAATTCCCAGTTCCTGCAAAAAGATGACACTGCAGTCTTTCTCTGCAAGGAAACTTCCAGAATTTGGGCTCACTGTTTCACAGCAATAATATCTATATGCTAAGAACAAGTACAGTATCAGTTTAATAGCTAACACATCCTTTGTTGGGAGCATTATGTGCTATCCTTTTATGGAGGTCTTTTCATCTCCACTATGATCCTGCTATTTGATATGATTAAAAACTCTCCAGTACAGTTCACACAACTCCTTAGGCCATGTCTATGTGTATACACCTAAAAGCACTGAAATCTTTTCAGTATTTCTGAAATGAATGAGTTCTGATAGACTTTTATCCCCTGAAATAAATTCCAACATATCTATGAACCATCTGTGTCTGATTTTTTTGTCTATGTCCAAGGTAGGCTGTAAATTCCTTGGATCAATTACCATTTTCTTATATGCCCTTAGCGTAACAAACAGTCTGTTCTTATCAATAAACAACAATGCAGTGAGTGAAGTTTAGATGTGAATCTATATGAATTCATATTACCATCAACAATGATTTCTCCCGATACCAACAAGCTTCCCCTTTTTAGCCAAGAGTCTTGGACATTCACATTATGAATCCATTTTAGCAAACTAAGATATCTATGAAGATGTACCATTTGAAAATATGTTCACACACAAAAGCTGCAAGATTTAAGACCCTTGGTCCAAGTTTTGTATTTATATAGAATCACCACAGAACAACACAACCAATCCATTCAAAATGAGGTGGGACAAGATGACAAAACAAAGGCAAACCACACATTCTGTAAGTTATTTTTGATTAATTTTAATTTGTTTATATCCATACACTAAAGATGGGTTTTCATAGTGAGAAAAAATGTCTTGCTTCAGACTTAGAGCCAGTTACCATTCACATATTTTTAATAATTTCTTTGCCACAGTTGGCTGACTTTCAAGGACTTGGTTAAAACAAGAGATTACTCTCTCCGAGACCACCTGCTTCTCCGGAGTGAAGCCATAGGGTGGGATTTTCATAAGCATTCAATGTTGGCCTAATTCTGCTCCCACCAGAGCCAGTAAAATTTTCATTGTCATTAGCAGCAGCAGAGTTAAGTCCACAGTCAACACCTTTGAAAATCTCACATTTAACACTGAATGTTGAACATTACAATCACAGCCATCATGTCTCTCTGTAAGGTCATAAACATGGGCTGATAGACCAATTCTGCCCTCCGTTATCCCTGAGGAACCTCACTGTAGACAGAATTTGGCCCACTGGAGTTACACAGGGGGCTGCTGAAGGCAGAACATGGCCCTTTGTCTTCAGAGTTCGATGACTCAAAGTGACTGTGAGAAAGCAAAATCCCTATTGCAAAACCCAAAACATTGGCAATAGGGAAAACATGGAAAGTTGTTAGCACTTCTTATATAACTTTTCATTTCACATACTTTTACCCTAATAAGCTTATTGTTGTTTATGCTTCTTTTTTTATTAACCAGTTTGAAAATATAAATACACAGTTGCATATTAACACTTCAAAAATAAAGGAATATAAATTTATTTTACATAATTATTTTCTCCCAATAATACGCTACTCAGAGGGAGTTAGAGAAACTTCCAGAAATTGACAAAATTCTTCAGTTTATCTGATGATATCAGCACCGACAATAGCCTTTTTATCTCTCCATCAAACACAGAATGCTTTTCCTCACACAGTTTCTTTGAAGTTCTTCTATGCCTTCCAACACTGGCAGCTAAGCCCAGGCACTAACACAGCATTGTCCAGCATCATAGCTGTTCAGACTATTGGATGACACCAAAGTAGGAAGTGGCTATCAAGCTGTCCCCTAGGGCAATGTGGTTACACATCATCACTTAACAATTCCACACATGGACGACATTAGTTTGTGACCCAGCTTATATCACCTGGTTCCTGCCAGCAACTGATTGCTACAAGCTATTGCACTCTGGCTTCTAATTTTACTGAAAATGTGTTAAATCCTGCTATTGCAGTCCACTGCGGCACCAAATGTTTTCTCAAGTACAGCCCCTAAAGAGGGAGACCTGCATTGTGACAACAGAAAAAGCTTGTTCCATTTTAAAAGCAATTACCATGATCATTTCACTGCTTTTTCAGCATTTTTTAAGAGCAAAAGAGACCCAAATTCCTTTGCAAGAATACATTGTTTCTGGAAACCATCATGCTAATAATGAACAAAAGAGCTACTGTACATAAGAAGTCTATAGGTGACATTTCAAGATCTAAACGATTATTCTTTTCTTTATTCTGACAACTTCCAGGTTACTAATTGTTTTCTAAGCATTTTAGGCTCCGTGAAGCTAGCATGACAGGGAAATGCTATTGTTTACTCTTTCACACTTGACAAAAGCAATTCCCACGTGAAAGACAAGTTTGGCCGTGGGACACAGTCCCAATACCTAAAGGAGGAAACAGTCTGGTGAGTTCCCAAGCACAAGAAATTGTCATGTTGTCATCCTCTATTTTAGAAGCACAGCCACTTTGTTCCTTTTCTGTAGCTATTTTGGTCGCTATGGCTTGCTTTGTTATGGCTTATGTAAATCCCATATAAATGACCAGTCATAAATGAAACAAAAAATTATAAAAGCTACATATTGTAAAAAAATAAAGTTATCAGATCTATTAAAATAATAACTTCTTCCTTATACTGAATTTATAATACACAGAAACACCTCATACTGAAATCGTGGAAAAAGGAAACATTTAAAAGTAAGTTTAGATTACTCTTACTTCTCCTTCAGTAGTCTGACCATTTCTTAATCCCCATAAAAAATCCTATTGTCATTTGCATAGCAAAAGGCAGGGATTTTTTTCTAATGGCCTTAATTTTAAATTTAAATTTGGAAGAAGGTATTAAACATTTCACTGTGATGGCTATAAACTTGTCAATGGACTGAGTATAGCAGTTCTACATTAATAAGATAATTTTAACATTACAAAATCCTTTATTCTTATGCCAGCCAAGAACTCTCACTGATGTCCACATGTCTTTTCCAGTAGTGGAGTAATTCACTTTAAACATGACCAACATAACAACAGAAAATCTACCTGTATGTATTTGGAGAAATAGGGTTCATCTCTGTCAGTTTTTAAATCCTCCTTATTATAAATGATAAGATAGGTCTGTGCATTATATCAACATTTTTATTTCTTTCCTGCATCCACAGGGCCTTCCTTGAGAAGATATTTCATAAGATTAATGTACTTAGAGTAGAAAATTATTTCAAATAAATAAGCATAAGAACTTGCTCAACAGGTAATAATTATAAATCCACCAAAATCAGATTGAAATAAAAACGTATAGTCCAACCAATCTCAAACTGAATCATGCTCATTCCACACTTTAAAATTAACTTAAATGTCCACTGTTGACCAAAACCAGCAAGTTTTTAAGTTAATCAGTTAATGCAGCTTTGAAACTGTCGAAGAGGCAGATACCAAAGTGGAAGATAAAATTGGTCCAAAATTTTCATTATCATTCAGCAGGAGGCAGCAAGTGACACAATAACAAAACATACACAATGCAGTACAGGGGATCTTCCAAACCCCAACTTCCACCAGGTTTGCCAAAGCAGAATGCACCCGTCTGAACTGAACTGGAAGCCCACGAGTTACATATTTGTTTCACTACTCCTCCTATGTCCATACCCCATTTTTGGAGGTGCACCACCTCAGAGCCTGAAAGGTAGCAACTGTAATAAAAAATCGAGATGATATGAGACAACTGTGACTTTTAAATGAGTCCTTTAATGTTTTACATTGTTTTGTGTTGTACAATCGTTCCTTGTGCTTTTATATTTGAGGATCCGAGAGTAAACAGCCTTTTTGGTGCAGTGCTCACCTCTAATTGTAACGTCTTTCTTTTGAAGCACTTCTTCCCCCGAGTATATATTCCTTGCTCTGCAGACATAGGTGCCTGAGTGTTCCAGGGAAACATTTTTGATGGTTAGAGTGAGGGTAGTGGAATACTCCTTAGTGAGATGCCTTTTTGCTTTTGTTTGATTATTAACTGTCCTTGGCAAAATCCAAGCAATGTCTTTGTACAGGAATTTGTTGACTGAACAGGACAATATCAGGTTCTCTCCTTCAATGGGCATTTTTTCCAAATTAATATGAAATCCATTTGGCACATCTGTCAAAAATCAAGAACATATTTAGTTTATAGGAAATTAATATGTCAAAATTAAAATTATTCCTATTATCCCTTTAGCCTGAAAGTTCTTGAGCTAACATTGTCATCGTCTCCCTTCTAAAGTGCTTAGCCTTACTTCTTACACACTTGACTGCCTCTGTTCTTGTAGCCATGTCAGCACCAGAATATTAGAGAGACAAGGTAGGTGAGGTAATATCTTTTACTGGCCAACTTCCATTGGTGTGAGAGACAAGCTTTCAAGCCCTGAAGAAGAGCTTCTATTTTTAAGAAAGGGGGAAAAATGATTTGGGTAACTAAAGGCCTATCAGTTTGACCTCCGTAGTATGCAAGGTCTTTGGAATGCAGTTGATCTTATTTACTAAGATTTCAGTAAGGCATTTGATTACAGTTCCACATGGGACATTATTAGTTAAATAGGAGAAGATGGGATAAATATGAAAATAGAAAGGCGGATAAGGAACTGGTTAAAGGGGAGACTATAAAGGGTCATATTGTAAGGTGAACTGTCAGGCTGGAGGGAGGTTACTAGTGGAGTTCCTCAAGGAGCAGTCCTGGGACCAACCTTATTCAACTTTTTTTATTACTGACCTTGACACAAGAAGTTGGAGTGTGCTAATAAAAAGTTTGTGGATGACACCAAGTTGGGAGGTATTGCCAATACAGAGAAGGATCAGGATATCATATAGGAAGATAAGGATGATCTTGTAAACTGGAGTAATAAAAACAGGATGAAATTAAATAGTGGAAAGTGCAGGGTCATGCATTTAGGGACTAATAACAAGAACTTTTCCTTTAAGCTAGGGATGCATCAGTTGGAAGTGACAGAGGAAGAGAAGGACCTGGGGTAATTTGTTGATCACAAGATGACTATGAGCTGCCATTGTGATGTGGCCATGAAAAATAATGAGGTCCTTGGATGCATCTGCCAACATATTTCTAGTAGAGATAGGGAGGTATTAGTACCATTATACAAGGCACTGGTGAGAACTCATCTGGACTATTGCAGGTAATTCTGGTTGCCTGTGTTTAAGAAAGATGAATTCAAAGTGGAACAAGTGCAAAGAAGTGCTACTAGGATGACCCAAGGAATGGAAAACCTGCCTTATGAGAAGAGACTCAAAGCGCTTGGCTTATTTAGCCTAACCAAAAGAAGGTTGAGGGGAGACATGATTGTTCTCTGTAAATATGTCAGAAGGATAAATACTAGGGAAGGAAAGGAAATATTTAAGTTCAGTACCATTGTGGACACAGGAGCTAATGGATATAAACTGGCCATCAGGAAGTTTAGACAAGAAATTAGATGCAGGTTTCTAACCATCAAAAGAGTGAAGTTCTGGAATAGCCTTCCAAAGGGAACTGTGGGGGCAAAAAACCTAGTTGGTTTCAAAACTGAGCTTGATAAATTTATGGAAGGGATGATATAATGGGACAGCCTAGTTTGTCAGTTGTGATCTTTGGCTTCTGGTGATAGATATGCTGATGGGATGATTGATGGGATGGGGTCTGAATTAATACAGAGTATTCTTTCTTGGGTATCTGGCTGGTGAGTCTTCCCCATATGCTCAGTGATTAATTGATCGCCCTATTTGGGGTTGCAAGAGAATTTTCCCCCATGGGAGATTGGCAAAGGCTCTGGAGGTTTTTCACCTTCCTCTGTAGCATGGGGCATGACTCAATTGCTGGTGGATTCTCTGTACTTAAAGTCTTTAAATCATGATTTGAGGACTTTACTAATTCAGTCATGGGTTAGAGGTTTGTTGCAGGAGTGGGTGGATGAGGTGTTGTGGCCTGTATTGTGCAGGTCAGACTAGATAATCATATTGGTCCCTTCTGACCTTAGAGTCTATGAGCTCTATGTGACTCCAAAGCTTGTCTCTCTCACCAATAGAAGTTAATCCAATAAAAGATAAGACCTCCCCCATCTGCGTCAATTCTTATCACTTGACTCAACAAAGAGAGCACTCTCCACTTGTAATGGATGCATTAGGGCTGATTGTCAGCTGGTGTAAATTGGTATCTCCCCGTTGACTTCACTGGTGCAAAGTGATTTGCCCTAGCTGAGGATCTGGCCCAACATGTTAAGACAATCTGAAGCAGAGAATTAAAACTAGCAGGTATCAAAAACAGGGCTAACTGATGGGAGTATAAAGAGAGAAATGTCTGGTTTCAGCTAAAGATAATGCAATAGCTTTAAAAAAAGTGTTAAAGTATTGGGCAATAGTCATGCACAGGGCAGTTCACAATATTTTATTATAGTGATTTCTTGTTATTCAGGAGTATTCAGACAACTGGTGGGTATTTATTAAAATTCTTGCAAATCCTGAATATTTAATGAATTAATATTTTTTTTGAGGCATGCTCAATGGAAGTAAGCTATTTACTATTTTTCTATTTAAGAAGTTTCAATCACCCAACCAAAGACCAGAAACAATACCATGTGACCTAGCTAACCAACTATGGAGCTAATATTTGGTTATAAACAGCACATAGAATGAAAATTACTCTTCCAAACTGTTAGGCAAACACTTATGAATAGCGAGTCAATTCAAAGAAAATCAAGATCAACTCATCAACAATTTGCTAAAGATAAATTTGGCAAAATTTGTAGCTAATATGATTTGTCTTGACCTTGACCAGCAGTTATTTCAGCCAACAATAAATACAAGTAGATTTGTGGTTCATCAGCAGATATTTGCAGCCTCCTTTGCCTGGAAAGTGCTGGCATCCTGTGCCCAATTACACTCCATTACACAGTCATTTGATGCTTGACTTTTCACCATGGAAGCCAGTGTGTCACTGGCTTCAATGAAAGTAGAAGAAGGCTCCTAGGGTGCATCTACACTGGCAACTTGGGTCGACTTAAGGACACTTAAATCGACCTATACAAAGCCGCATCCACACTGGGCTTTTATTAAGTCGACTTAAGTGCTTCCTTACGTCGACTTAATAACACCACCCCTGAAGGTCGACTTAAGCCTTAAGTCAACTTCTTAAGCCAACTTAAAGCCAGTATGGGCGGGGAATAGCGCTAAGTCGACCTTATTAAGTCGACTTAAAGCCAGTGTGGATGGCTATGTCTACTGTTAAGTCAACTTAAAGTGTAGCCACTCTGTTAAGTCGACTTAACAGAGTCGACTTAACTTTATAAGTGTAGACATAGCCCTAGTGAAAATCAGCTTCAAATGGCTGTCCCGGAGTGAAACCTCTTTTGGTTTAACTTAAAATTATTTCCTCATTTGTTTAATTGCAACTGACTTGTACAACTTGATGACAAAGGTAGTGGGTTTCACTTGTTCTCTAATGGTAAAAAAGCTACAACGCTTGTCCGAGAACTTCACTTGAAATCATGGAAGACAGGGATTGCATCTGGTTTTATTATTTCCTAGCACACCAGTCTGTTTTGTTAGAACATAGAATTGCTGTACTTCATGCCTTCATACACTTGTCAGAACATGCCTCCTCTTGACCAAGACTTGGTTTTAACACTGTACTTCCTTCCATTAATTTTTGATGGCTCTATTAGGTTAGTCATTGGGCAAATGAGGTTGTATCAAATACCAGATCCAAGCTCCTTCCAATTTTGGAAGTGTTCAGAATCCAGAGGGACCTAGATTTTGTGGCTTGAATCCATCTTTATTGTTGCAATGAGAAGAAAATGTGCATTCTCCATTCACAGAAATGTCAAAAACACAGAAATGTCAAAGAAAAATTGAACAAAAGCTGCTAAATCAAAGATAGGGGGTGTACTTGGTAGTCTGGCCTTTTCTCATCTTTCTCTCACACAAAGACATTGGAAAATATTAAATTTAAGGGATGAGAAAAAATAAGAGCAAGTGGGCCATATTTGGTGCTGCCTAGCAACAGAAGGCCATTCTTTGGGGGGAGCGGGGCCTCGCCCCCCCATGCTGGTGCGGAGTGCAGCAGGCCAGCCCATTCTGCCCCCAGGGACTCCAGTCGCTGGGGGAGCCAGCCCCGGAAACTGAGGCCGCCCACCAGGCAGCTGAGAGCTGATGCTGCGGCCCCAGGGAGCCGAGACCCCAGACCCAGCTCCGGGAGGAGCAGGGAGCTGACGCCATGGCCTCAGCCCCGGGGGGGGGGAGGGGGCAGCAGGAAGCTGAGGCCGCAGCCGCCTGCCAGTGGGGAGCAAGTCCCGGGGGAGGTTGCTGCGGCTCCAGCCGCAGCTAGGACCCCGTATCTGCCCCACTCCTGGGCCTGCCTGCTCCGCCCTGGGGGCAGTGAACAAGGCCGACCCAGGGGCCAGGGAAAGCACTCCTGGCCCGCCCCGCTGCCTTCAGGTAACACGGCCGTGGGGGGGCCATGGCATGGACCCTGCACTGCCCCGCTGGGAGTGGGACAGCACAGGGCCCACCTAACCATGGGGCCTGGAGTGATCGCCCCATTCCCCCCACCACCCCCACCCCTCCAGGGACAGCCCTGAGCAACAGTTGCAACTTCCTTGGTTTACCCAGGATTTCATGAGACCAGCTTTCCATGTCAGCAAAACCAATGTAAATCAAGAGCTCTTGAGAGCCAAACTTGCCTCTGAGGTATGGTGGCTTGTTTCAAAACATTAGGCCATAATCAGGCCTGCTATAAGTAGGTGCAGCAACTTCTCTGGGTCCAATTCTTGCCTAAGATACACTATATGGCTTACCTGAGTTACTGCACTACCTTAGACCTGCTCCGAGCTTGACTTGCTATATCAAGAAATAGCATAGCAAGGCATGCATCTGAAATTCTTGTAATTTTTTTGCTTATGAAAATGTCAGTGCTCAGTAAAAGCTAGGAAAAGCCAAGTAAGAAGAAATCTGAGTGCACCCTAAGATGCAAAAGAAAATGACCTATTTTTAACATAAAAGGATAATGTAATCTCAGAATAACATAGTCTTTAAAAGTGCCATAGGACTCTTTGTTTGTTTCGTCATAGTTAACACATTTAATTATCACATGAGCTTTTGTGGGAGAAAATCCCATTTTGTCAGATGCTTCAAGATGCTCCAAACATCTGACAAAGTGGGATTTTCTCCCATGAAAGCTCAAGCGATCAATAAATTTGTTACTCTTTAAAAGTGCCACAGGACTCCTTGTTTGTTTTACTGAATTAGACTAACACGGATACCCCTTTGGAACTTGTCAGCATGCATAGCTATAACTATTTTGTGTTGTCCCATTTGGAACATTTTCTAGATGTCACCAGCAAAGAAACACATTTTTAAAAAACAAATCTGAGTACAGAAGCAAAATTCAGTAGATTCCAATCAAATAATTTGTTTAAAGACTCCAAATCCCTAACATATGCCACCTAGCATCACCAAATCTAATAACCTGAGGCAAGCTATGTAACATGGCTGGAATAATGTAAAAGTGTTTTATTTACTTTAGTGATTTGAAGTTTCCTGTGGAAATAGCTCCCAGGTTTCCTGATGGAAGATTTTGTTTATCTTTGCCAAGCACCATCAGGAATCTCAAAATAAAATGCGTCTAGTGACATTGGGAAACTAGGGAGATAAGGCAGAGCCGTTCCTGTCTCACCCTCAGTAATTCCAAACACGCCCATGGGCCTGCTGCGTGCCAGCAAAACAGCCTAAAATGTAATGGATGGGGTCGGTTGGGGAGCAGGAGGCAGTAAAATGTAATCTGGCATATAGGGATTGCTATCAAGACTGCCACAGTATTAATGAGCAAGAAGTCTTTCAGAAATTAACATTTCACATTTTCTCGCTATACGGTACGTGCCTACAGTTATTTGATGGACTGAGACAAAGATGCACTTTCAAATCCACACGGAAACAAAGTCTAAAAGTATTGCTGCTCTCAAGGGCCTACCAGCTTCACTTCTTGGGATCCCAAATCACATTCCCCTCAAGGGTGGGTTGTAAAGATGCACCACTCTTAACTCTCTCAAAGATGTACATGGGGAGAGTATCAGGGGGTCTACAGTAATAAACATGAGGGTCTGTTTCCACACAACATCTCCAGCCCCTTCCCTTTGCTCCCCTGTTCCCTATCTATAGGAAATAAAGCATGTATGTACTAACACTGTTAGAAGCAGCCCTAACCTCTGCAAGCTTTCCAGGTGCTATTTCTTCTGCTGTCAGAGAGCAGCATGTCATACATGCCTCTCCAGCCCCTTTCTCCAGTTCTTCTCACTGCTCTAACACAGGCTTTCCCCACACCTGAAGACAAGGACTGAACCACACAGAGGTTCAAAGAAAGGTTTTTTTAGGAAAGGTAGGAATTGTCTGCTTAGACTATGCTTGGTCTCATCCCTGTGTTCAGGTTCCTATCTGACCTCTTTTGCAGTGGTGGTCAGTTTCTGGTCCTAGAAGAGGTCGTTCTCCTCTCTGGATATTTTCATGTCTCACTTTCAGTCTTTGTGTGTAGGTCAGAGCCAAGTGGGAACAGTCTACCAGCCCCATCCACAAAAAACAAACAAACCTCCGGCAATCACCCTAACCCTGAAGTATCTGTTTTGAATACATTAGAAGGAAATCCTTTTCAGTGTCCTGTCTGTCTGTTCACACCCATCAGCATTTTTTTGGACTGGCATTTTTTCCCCCTAGTGCCTGCTTTTCAACAAACACCAAAGACATGTCTCTCAAATGACTTGAAGTATAAAGTGCTACCTGACTTGAACAATAGTCTCAGCCTGACAGAGCATAATTGCTAGAGGGACATTTGAATCCAAATGAGTGCTTTGGGCTTTCAAATTTGATGCACTATAAGCAGAGCAGAGAAGAACAAGCTTGACTTAGTTTTTAAATGTGCAAATAGCAGATCACATCTATCCAAGTTTAATTAAAGCAATCAGATGACAGTAGACAAACAGGAGTTTATATGTCACACAGCGGGAGTCCACATGGCAAATAAAATGTATGTTAAAACTGATTTTAAAGTAGAGTTTGTATCAGTATTACTGCCCACACATAAAAGGGTGCTACCAGTGAAACCATGAACGATTTCCTGACAACAATAAATCTACCATTCTAATATCCTCTTTCTGAATGGATGCCAGTACCAAAGTCTTCAGGGGAAAGTCATAGCTCTCTACCCTCTCTGCCATTATATGTTCTACCATGTAAAATATGGCATCACAAAGAGAGTTAGGTTCTAGTCAATATCTTCATAAATAATTCGGATAATGACATCCTGTCAAGGATGGTCTAGATATTACTTAGTCCCACCTCTACGCAGGGGGACGGGACTGGGTGACTTATGGAGATCCCTTCCTGTCCTACAACTCATGATTTTTCTGCCCCCAGCTAAGAATCAGTTCATACCCTGAAATATGAAGATGTATGCCCTCATGCTTTAGTATCAGACAATTAGGTGGGAGAGCAACTGAAGAATTTAAACAAGCAGGTATTATGGTGATAACTGGGAACTACCTAAAGACCTTCTTCATTTGGCTACAGAGTCTTACAGAAAGCATAAAGTGCCTAACAGAGTTAGAGCACACAACTCAGTGCCTTGCACAGTAAAAGAATAAGTATTCAAATGTTCCCATTCACTGTCCTAAGTTGAATGTAAAATCTCTATGTGAAATATGTACAGACAATAACATAGGCTGATTAAGAAACCAGTTTGTGGGAAACCATAGTCTCATCGTTTGAGTAAAAGTTTTCACTTTGAAGGAAATGTACACAATATAGTGCTTGAAATCAAAGTAAAAACTATGATTCTAGAACTGTTTGAGGGTGATCTGTTAGTCATCTGTTACTCTTGACATATCTACTATTAGAACAAGTAAATATTTTCCTTTTTCATAATTTAACAAATAACTTGCCTTGTGCAACTTATCTATGTTTACATTTCAGTGTCTAGTTCTCATATTTTATTACTGAACTTCTATATTTACATATAACCAACAGCTCCTAAATGTGGAAGTGAATTATTCGAGGTGATCATAATATTTCAGAAAGTGTAAAATTTAATCCAAAGAACAGGAAGGAAAATTGGAAACTTTTTTTTTGCAGAAATGTTTGATTTTTTTCTATTTTTTTGATTGACTCTAGCTATTATCTCTATTTGTGTCTGACATCAGTCAGTATAGTCATGGGATTATTTACTTTAGAGTTAATCAGAATGGCTATGTCTACACTTGCTAAAATTAGTTCAAATTAGTTAGTTCAAATTAACTAATTTGAACTAATTTTAATTAGTTCGAATTAGCTTAATTCGAACTAGGAAAACTTAGTTCAAATTAGCGATCCCCATTCATTTCAATGGCCAGTTAGTTCGAACTAAGAAATTAGTTCGAATTAACATGGCCACATTGGATAATTCGAACTAGTTAGTTCGAATTAACCCTTTAGTTTGAATACCCTATTCAAACTTATTAGTTCGAATTAAGGAAGCCCTTAATTTGAACTAACTAAAGCCTAGTGTAGCCATGGCTTTAGTTAGTTCAAATTAAGCTTCCTTAATTTGAACCAACTTGCCAGTGTGGACATAGCCAATGACAGCAATATCTCACCAATAAAACAGATTACAAAATTAGAGCAACAACAACAACAAAACGTGCTTAATTGAAAATATTTCCTCTTTTCAGTTGTGAGGTTATGCAGATTTCTCACTTTTACTATTAAAGTGTCAAGATAGATTGGCCTGTGGTTTCTAAAATATCTGATATTAACTGATTAAACCCCATTATCTTTTGCCACAATCACTCTCAAGACTATATGGGAGCATCAACTTAAATCTAGCATTCCGTGAGTGCACCCTTCGTAAATGCATTCTGCCACAGCCCACACATAACCTTCCTGTGTAATGGTTGATAAATTGTGTATTGGCTATTGCTAGTAAATTCCCATTTATTTCATTAGCTCTTGAAGTCACAGCATTTATTCCTTACAGCCCTGTTCCTACAAAGACTTGTGCACATTTTATGTCATTGAAGTCAGTAGGAATAATTAAGCACATGTGGATGTCTTTATAGAAAAAGGCCTATGTTATATAATGGTATCTTCCTCAGAAGTGGATAATAGAAAGCAATGGATCCTATCTTGCCATTCATCTATGTACAAAATACTCACTGGTGCAATGCAAGACACACCTGCAAAAAGGTGGCAAGATGTGAACCACCTGCCCTCATCCTGCAATGTGTTCCTGAGGTAGCCACATCCCTGTGTCAGTGCTGGATCCCACTGATTTCAATGGGGCTCTGAGTAGACTCAGGGTTCTGCTGGTAGGGTACAAGTTGCAGGATTAGCTTGCAGAAGCAGATACACAGTGTGATCACACCTGATGCTGCTGATAGAAGTTTTGCAAAGTAACATTACACAAGTGTTGACTGTAAGCCATCAAACACTCAAAAAAGTCATAGCAAGAGGCCCTATTTGCATCTTCTTTGGAATACCTAATAATAGATCATTGTTATTCATCAGCCTGCAGTGCTAAGCCCTTGTTAGAAGCCAAGTCCCAGCAATCCTCTCAAAGCCCACCACAAGGCAGTGAAAAATATTATGTTAATTAACGCCTACATCCATACAGTAATTATCACCCCTGGGGGAAGTGTAAACGGAATGACATCCTAACAAATACAACATTATGACCAGGATGTGCATTTAGTCACTAAATGGACTGTACCTTACCTGTTACATAAAAGCTAATGTTTCTTTCAACATTTCCTACTTTATTGGAAGCCACGCAGCTGTAGATTCCAGAAGATTTGGCTTCAGCTACAACCAGAATGCTAGCAGTCTGTGAAAGAAAGAAGAGTTTTAGCTCATGTTAGATTAAGAAGTTGTTTGAACTTTTAAAAAAAGTTCATATTGCCATTAATATGATTCAGTTGCTCCATTTAGTCCATAAAAGGCAGTTCTATGGTGATTAGTAGGAGGTGTCACCATGTCATGCTCTGGTAGTGATGGAAAAATAACAGGAAACTAGTTTCCCAAGAGACCACTACATTATCAGAGTCACTACAACCCAAATCTTTGAATGTGCCTTTCAGGTTGATTTATCTCATGCTGCTTATGTAATAATGGCAGGTGATAAAACATGACATGTGGCATAGCACACTCTACCCTAGGATGCTGCCCATGGGTCAGTCAGTCAACAAAAGGGAGTAGGTGAGGAACGCCTTAGTCATTTGGATAACACTAGGAAAATACATCCCCATTTTATAACAGATGAGCTTGTCATGTCTTTCATTCTTTCTTGTATATCCTATGTGAATGAGGACGACAAGGGCGGAACCGAAGCTAACTCATCTTGTATCACATTTTTTTCCTTTTGGATTTCATCTTTAATACAGTTACCACAATAGCAATCAAAACGCTGCTTTGATGATCTGTGCCTCTCCTCCACCTTTAAGATCACACCATTGTATCAGACCTAGCATACTGAATGTTTCCCTGCAGTGATATAATTTCTACAAACAGAGAGTTGAAGGCCATGGCACAATAAAATCTAACATTTCTTCAGAGAAAAAATGTTACAATGATGCTTAACTAGGGAATGCCATGTATAGCGGTGGAAAGATGGTCCAGTGGTTAGGATACCAGTCTAGATCTTGGGAGTCCTAGTTTCAAGCCTCTGCTCCACCACAGACCTTCTGTATGACCCTGGATAAGTCTCCAAGGCTATGTCTACACTGGCAAGTTAGTATGGCTACAGTAGGCTTTAATTAGTTCGAATTAAGGGCTTCTTTAATTTGAACTAATAAATTCAAATATGCTATTTGAACTAAGGGTTAATTCAAACTAACTAAAATTAGTTCAAATTAGTTAGTTTGAATTAACTAATTCGAACTAACTTTAGTAAGTGTAGACATAGCCCAAGACTCTCTGTGTTTCTGTTCCCCATCTATAAAACAGGGATAATAGTACTTTCTTGCCTCAGGGGGGTACTATAAGGTTAGATATATTAAAGATGGAGAAGTATTCAGATACTATGTTTGGAGAGGGGGGTTCTAAGTACCTTAGTCATAGAGGTGAAGTGTGGGGTGCCCCAATAAATCTAGATGGTATGCTTAATTTCTGTCACATATTATCAACTATTATTAGGAAATACTGTGGCTTCCATAAAGACTGTGGTACTGTACAGACAGAAAAGAAGGCTCAAAAATCTAAAAGGATAAACAGAAAGTGAGTAGGGGAAATAAGTACAATAGTCAAATAAAGTGGTCATGGAAGAGCACATCCTGATAATTCAGTTTAGCTCCCCAGCTCTCCTTGACTATGTCTACACTTGCACTAAGTCGACTTAGTGTGTCTACACTTAAAATTAAAGTCGACTTAAAGGGGAACTTACAAAGTCGACCTAGAGCGTCCAGACTGGATGCTCTAGGTCGACTTTGTGGTGCTAGGGGACCTTGGGCAGGTCCATGGTGGCAGGGGAGGGGCACCCCCTGTGTGCAATGGGGCAAAGGGGGACAGGGACCCTGGCAGGGCAGAGCCCTGTGTGTGATGCTGTCTGGATTTAGGGAAGCATTTATGATATTATTTTCAATGGATATCTCATAAATGCTATAATCCATAGGAACTATGTCATGTTTGGTATCAATAGAAAGGTAGTAATTTGCTGGGAATGATTATATAGTTTATGTCTAGGAATTCTATTTCGATTAGAAGTTAGGAATTTGATGTTATATCCATACTTTAACATGTGTCATTCTGGAGCAATGCCTTAGACGGGAGGATGTGAACAACCATTGTCTCCTCAATGTTTAGGAATTTTCCAGGTAGAATGGTCCCACAGAGTATCCTGATGAGCCATTAAGGACATAAAGAATACAACCCCTCAGCAACTCCAGCACCCCCTCTCTTCCAGTCAGTGCTTCCACATGCAGCATCCCCCCTCAATTGCAGTTAATGCCCCTACAATCCCAGCTCCGTTCATTGCCAGCTCCCTCCCATCTTTGGGAAGCAGGGCCAGGCTACCTTTTTTTTTTTTTTTTTTTTGAGTTATCAAGCGTGTGGATTAATGCATTCAACTTAATGCTCAAATTAATACTCTTCAAACAATATCCTGAGATGCCTATTCTAATGACAATGTTTAAAATCAGCTTGATTTAAAACACAATACTTTCTTAAACAGCCACCAATCACTTACCAGCTTTTCAAAGAACTATTTAGACACCTAAAAAGACCTAATTTCTAAAAAACAAAATCTTAACTGTGCATATGACAGAAGTCACACAAATTTAAACTAAATTTAGGAATTCAAAAACAGAAACAAGATGATTAGGACTATGGAAAATGGGATAGTGGCAGGCTGGAAAATAGGTTGCTGCATTTTATAGCAAAATTTCATATGCAACTAAGTTTGTTTAGTAGTATCTTGGTATCTTATATTTTCTTGTTTGAAGAGCTGACGTTTCCTTTTCTAAGTTTGTGGAACTTCTCATTTGCCCTTGCCCCAAGAAAAAACTCACTTTCTTGTACCATTTGGTATTTAATAACATTAAGAAAAGAGATGGGATGGGATTTTTAAACAAGTTTATAGGAAGATTTTTAAACTTTGATTTTGGATTTTAGTGGTGGTGGTATTTCTCACTTAATGCAAAAGTACTTAAACCTGTTTAACCCTCACTAAAATCAGTTTAGTTTAATTTAGTAATATACTAGTACATGATAAAAAAGGATTAAATGGGTTTAAATGCAAATACTTTAGGGGATATTGACTATTTAACTACACAATTTAACTCCAAATTAATTTAGTTAAAACTGTACAATTTTTCTAATATTGACAAGCCCCAAGTATTAGTACACAATTGCAAATAGATGCACATTGGGTAAACATAAATATGTATTTGTATAATACCACACTGAATCAGTTCATTAAGTTTGCTTCTCTGGAGTGAGCAATCAGTTTTCTCTTTTAAAAATTAACAAAAGGCATGTAGGGAAAACCTATCTACAGAACAGGTGAGATATCTAATGAATGCTTCTAAGGCAAACCGTTTTTTTCTACTTAATTTTCTGTGGAGAATTTTGTTGTAGGAAGGAATCAAGTATGGGAAAAAAGTTTTCCACAAGGCAAAGAACGAACAGTTCTTTTAAACCTCTTCTGCTGTTCTAAATCTCATGAATTAGCACCATCTCAATCACACCAGTTTCCTGGGGGGATGAGGGGAGAGGAGAAAGCAATGGAGTTGGGGAGGAAGAAGGGGGGGGATTAGGCCTTGTGGGAGAGGCAAGACCAGAGGCAGGGCCTTGGAAGAGGTGGGACAGTGGTCATGGCAGTGGTGTCTGGGTCTCAGCAATTAAAAATTTAGCAACCTTTCCCAATTGGTGGGAATTGTTATCATCCACTACCTTGTCTGACACTATCAGGTCTCAGTTTTAAAAGGGAAATTTCCCCTACAGTATAAGTTTTCTTACTGCATCAGATATAGATGTATTAATTATTCCTGGACAGAGGCCTGTGCCTTCCCTTAGATGGGTATATATAGTACAGTTATTTTGCCCTGCGTACTTGTAGAGTATAGGAATAAGATACTGCTTCTTTAATAATTTGTGAGTCGTCTAAAAGTGTACACTCTGTTCTGTGTTGTGGATGCTGCCTGGAAACAGTCAGAGAAGTAGTGCATATGTAGCTAAGCCTGATGTTTGTGTATATCAAGTAAACAAGCTTATTTGAGACCTAGTATCTGAGCTGTATGGTTTCTTCATAATGTTGCAGAAAGAGTATTTGATATTAGCTTCATGTCATCTAACTCTTTCAGCATCTGACATTCTCTGCAACATGAAGAGGTTTAGAAATTGGCCATAGAAGTGTTGTCTGCACATGAGGACAACATGGAGCAGTAGGGAGCCACAGCTGGCTATGACAGGGTAAAGGTTGGAATCTGTTAGCTCCCAACCAGACATTTCCACCAAAATTCTTCTTGTATCACATCAACCAAGGCCAGTCAAAGTATTAAGCACTAGGAAAGAAAGTACACTTCAGAGCCTGAGACTGAGAAGATTGTTCACATCTTGCTGCTGCCATCACTAACAGCTTAGAGAAGAGGAGATTCTGAAAGCAGGGAGAAAGCTGAAATGGTGACCAAATGTGAAGCTAATGGGGAGGAGTTTTAAGAAGGCATGCCCACTGATAGAGGCAGGAGGAAGCACAGGCTGATGCCTCCCCTCATGCTGGCAGTGGATGAGGCATTTCTACATTAAAGTCCATTTCACATAAGAGCCTGCACAAAGGACTCATGCTGTTGAAATGGGAAGCAGAGAAGCCACAGAGAAGTTGTACCAAATGGTTGAAATTTTGACAGTTTTCCTGGGGAAAATACCTCCCTGCCCGATAAAAGGTCTTTACATTCATATCCATTCCAATGCTTCACCACCCTCTTAGTGAGAAAGTTTTTCCTAATATCCAACCTCAACCTCCCCAGCTGCAACTTGAAACCATTGCTCCTTGTTCTGTCCTCTGTTACTACCGAGAACAGCCTAGCTCCCTCCTCTTTGGCGCACCCCTTCAAGTAGTTGAAGGTTGCTATCAAATCCCCCCTCAGTCTTCTCTTCTGCAGACTAAATAAGCCTAGTTCCTTCAGTCTCTCCTTGTAAGTCATGTGCTCCAGCCCCGTAAACATTTTGGTTGCTCTCCACTGGACTCTTTCTAAATTGTCAACATCTTTCCTGTAGTGGGGAGCCCAAAACTGGACACAGTATTCCAGATGTGGCCTCACCAGTGCCGAATAGAGGGGAATAATCACATCCCTCGATCTGCTGGCAACACTCCTACTGATGCAGCCCAATATGCCATTGGTGTTTTTGGCAACAAGAGCACACTGTTGACTCATATCCAGCTTCCCGTCCACCATAACCCCCAGGTCCTTTTCTACAGTGCTGCTACTTAGCTGATTGGTCCCCAGCCTGTAGCAGTACATGGGATTTTTCCATCTTAAGTGCAGTACTTTGCACTTGTCCTTGTTGAACCTCATGACATTTCTTTTGGCCCAATGCTCCAATTTGTCTAGGTCTCCATGAATCCTGTCTCTGCCCTCCAGCGTGTCTATCGTTCCCCCCAGCTTGATGTCATCTGCGAATTCACTGAGCATGCAATCTATCGCATCACAGAGATCATTAATGAAGATGTTAAACAGAAGCTGCCCCCGGACCGACCCCTGGGGTACTCCACTTGTTACCGGTTGCCAACTAGACTTTGAGCCATTGATTCCTACCCGCTGAGCCCGATGATCTAGACAGTTTTCTAGCCACCTTATGGTCCATTCATCCAACCCATATGTCCTTAACTTGCTGACAAGACTGCTGTGGGAAACCATATCAAAAGCTTTACTGAAGTCGAGGTATATCATGTTGATGGCTATTTTTCAGTGTTGTCAAACACTAGGCCAAGCAAGTCCCTCTGAAGTGATTGTTTTTAAAAGTGGGACTGAAGAAGATGTATAACACAAAGAAAAATTACTGTGGTGCTTTGAAAATAAGACAAGCTAAAATCCTGCAGTAATGCTCTTAAAATAAATAGTACAAACCACGGTGCAGATCCTCCTAAGTACTAAAGCATATGAATAACTTTAAGCATTTTGGGTGTGTCTACACTTGTAAATTAAGTCGACTTAAGCAGGCTTAGGTCGACTTAATTTACTCCAAGTCTACAGGATTTCCCTCTCAGCTGGAGCGTGGTCTGGAGAAGGGACCGCAGGGCTCCCTTCTCCCCGGGACCCCATTGTCCCGGCCAGAAGGGAGCCCACACTCCTTTCTCCCCGGAACCTGAGCGGTCCCGGGGAGAAGGGAGCCAGGAGAGCCGCACACAGCTTCTTGGTCCTGGGAGAGCCAGCTGTGCGCCGGCTCGCTCTGCTGGGATGAGCTGCCCACAGCTTCCTGAGCGGTCCCAGGGAGAAGGGAGCCAGGAGAGCCGCCCGCGGCTTCTCATTCCCAGCAGAGCCAGCGGGTTCTCACCGGGATGAGCCAGATGCGGCTTCCTGGTCTGGGGAGAGCCAGCCTTCCAAGGCTGGCTCTCCCTTCACCTATCCAGTCGACTTAGAGAGTCTAGTGTGTACTCTCTAAATCAATTTAATAGGAGCACCTTTAAGTCGACTTAAAAGTCTTATGTAGACTCTCTAAGTCGACTTAATAAGTCTTAATAAGACTTTAGAAAGTCAACTTAAGAACGTCTGCCTAACTTTCTGAGTGTAGACATAGCCATAAAGTCTTATGGAAAACAGAACAATTGACACAAGCTTAAAATTGCCCACATTCTCCATTGCTTTGCTGGTTGTGAACCAGAAGAGAAGATGAGGTGAACTATAGCAGAAATAAAAGAGAAGTCCCGTGGCACCTTAAAGCTAACAAATTTATTTGGGCATAAGTTTTTGTGGGCTAGAACACACTTCGTCAAATGCATGATGTGGAAACTTCAGTTTGTTAGGTATATATACACATGCAAAGAAGGGTGAGTCACATTATTATGTAGAGGAGCACTGTTAATGAGGTCAATTCAAGCAGTGTAGATGTGGCCCATTCACAACATTTGATGAGAAGGTGTGAATGTTTAAAGAGGGAAAATCCCAGTCCCTATTCAAACCCAGTCTGATAGTGTCAAGTTTGCATATGAATTCCAGCTCTGCAGTTTCATGCTAAAGTCGGGGGGGGGGGGGTTGTTTTGTTTTTGTTTTGTTTTTTTGCTGAAGTGTGATAAACTTCAAGTCTGTTATTGAGTGTCCAGGAAGAGTGAAGTGTCTCCTACTGGCTTCTGAATGTTACCATTCTTGATGTCCGATTCATGTCCATTTATTCTTTTATGTAGAGATAATCCAGTCTGGTCAATGTATAAGAAGGAGGGGCATTGTTGGCAATGATAGCATAAATCACATTAGTAGATGTGCAGGTGCATGAGTCCCTGATGGAGTGACTGGGTTAGTTAGGTCCTATGATGGTGTCACTTGTGTAGATATGCAGGCAGAGCTGGCAGTAGGGCTGGTGCAGGGACAGGCTCCTGGGTTAGTGTTTCTGTTGTGTGGTGTGTAGTTGCTGGTGAATATTTGCGTTAGGTTGAGGGGCTGTCTGTAAGTGAGGACTGGCCTACTTCCCAGGGCTTGAGAGAGTGAGGGAATGTCTTTGAGGATACGTTGTTGATCCTTGATGATGTGCTGGAGAGGTTTCAACTGGGGCTGTATGTGATGACCAGTGCCATTCTATTGCTTTCCTTGGAGGGCCTGTCCTGTAGTATGTGACTTCTGGGTACTCGGCAGTGGCTCTGTCAATCTATTTCTTTACTTCTCCTGGTGGGTATTGTAGTTTTAAGAATGCTTGATAGAGATCCCGCAAGTGTTTATCTCTGCCTGAGGGATCGGGCTTGGCTGTAGACAGTGGATCCTGTGATGTGACCCGGATGAAAGCAGGAGGCATGTAGGTAGGTGTAGCACTCAGTAGGTTTCCCGTATAGGGTGGTCTTTATGTGACCATCACTTATTTGTACTGTAGTGTCCAGGAAGTGGATCTCTCATGTGGATTGGTCCTGGCTGATGTGGAAAATGCATATACATCTGACAAAGTGGATTCTAGCCCACAAAAGCTTATGCCCAAATAAATTTGTTAGTCTATAAGGTGACACAGGACTCCTAGTTTGTTTTGCTGAAACAGACTAACACGGCTACCTCTCTGGAACTTACCACAAATAGTTTCATTTGTTAGGATTGACTTTATATAAACGCATTAATGGCTCCACAACTCATAACATACAGGATCCATTCCTCATCAAAATATTAGCCTCAACACACTCTCTGTGGTGATGTATTATTTATCTAATAAACATAGATGTTTAACACGTTTTTATTAAGCTATTGTCCTGGATATGTTTATATTTTACATCGCAGTGTCACTAATTGTAATCACACACACACACATGCATCTGTCACCAAAGATTATATCAATCAGACTAAAGTGGGACAAAAAAAAGAGTGGTTTGGGCTTGGCAAAGCCTTTACAGTTGTATATTTAGTTTGCATTTCATCTTAAATCTTGAAGTCTGGTGGCTTTGCCACTCACAAGTGATGTGTCCATCCAAAACTTACGCCAATAAGGTGCACAGATCCTAAAATGATAAGGGCTATTTAAGTAGCTGGGTGGATAGATAAATTAATAAGTAAAACCTTCATGCCATAACACACTACATGGTCATGTATTAATTCTTGCTAAATTATATATTACACGCATAAAATAACTACATTAAAAATTACCAGGGTTGTGAAACCAAATATTCCAAAATTAGTAAATGCTAGAATTAAGATTTCCTTTGCAACCTTAATTTGGTCCTCCCTTGTTCTTATGCACTATAATGCAGTTTTTAATTACATGATCACATACTCATTTCTTCAACAAGAGCCCTGGCTCAGGTGGTGTACAATGCTCACTTAATGAAAAGCTGTTCAATCATTTGGTTTCTCCTCAATTTCCTCAATCAGTGTGTTTTCTCCTTCAATATGTTTTCTCCTCAGTCTTCTTGCTCAGTATGTGGCCCCCAGGCCTTATTTACTACACAGTATTCAATTCATGCTCTAAAGACAGAATAATTCATTTCCTATGGGCTTTTCTCTGGCACTTATCACTATAATATCCAAGTGCTTCTCAAACTTAAATGAATTTTCACAAGTCTCCTGCCCCTGAATAAGGGGACGGTATTATCCCCATTTCACACATGGGGAACAACTGAGGCACTGAGTATTTAAGGTTAAAAGTATCCAGTAATTGTGGGTGCCAAATCTGAGATACTGAGGGGCTGATTTGTCAGAACACTTAGCATTATATAGAATTCTGCATGGTTAGCTCACCTTGACTTCATCACAGCTGTGAGCACTCAACATTTCTGCAGCATTTCACCATCATTTCATCGGGCACTCAGACAATGGGGAACACACACTTAGTGGTCCCCTGGGAAAAGCTTAGTTTAAGTGGTTTGACTAGCATCACATAGAAACAGAATCCATTTCTCTAAGGCATCAATCAACTGCCTTAACCAGGAGAGCATCTCTTCTCTTTTTGGAATCCTCTGCTGCATTCACTACAGAGCTTCTGCAACAAATGAAGTAGGGGGGTCTTCCAAAAAACAGTCTCCTTCACTACACAATCCTGATTCCATCTCATTACACCTCAGGCACCAAATGAGGCAGGAGTTCTGTCAGGAAAACTAGTATATGGTCACGTAATTGAAGACTATATCAACATGCATAATACACACAAAGGGGCCGAATTAAGATGGCACAAGTAGCCTGAATTCTGGCATTTCCTAACTTCTGAGTGTTCTTAGTGTTCTTTCAATATAATTTTATGTGTGCGATTCCCAGTTTTTTAGAAAAACAAATGGAAAAAAACAGTAGCTCTGTCTCGCATCATCATATTGATGCCCAGTAGTTCAAGAGCAAGATTGTAGCCTTGAGACATAGCATAACCCCCTGCCACTTGAGCTGACAGAATAAGTGACAGCAGTAATAGGTTGTCATTCTCTGTGTGGACTAGCACTAGATGGAGATGAGACACTCTTTGCCAGAAGGTTTCAAGGCTATTTGCTGACAGCAGAGGACTGGAGAGACTTGCTGATCCTCGTATCCACTCCAGTCTCTGGAGGGGAGCATGCTCTGGTAGGAACAGACTCTTCCTCCAGCCTGCCCTCGTCCTGTCTCTTCCCCAACTCTCACTCTTTGTCCTAGGCCCATTCTCCTCGCCTAGTATGTCCTAGTCTCACTACTCCAAACTCCCCAATTCCAGTCTCAGTATACTTGCCCAGCCTTTCCCAGTTCCCATCCCCCATCCTAATCTTCTTGCCCAGACAGCTTCGTTCCCTCACCACCAGCTCTTCATCTTGTTGGTCTCTCTCTTCCCTCTGGCCTCCATACTTGTTTCCCCCACTGCCCACATTCCCCATCCCCACTGTGTCCTAGTCCAAATTTTCCTCCCTGAGCTCCTTGTCCAATCTCAGTGTTCCTCTTCCCCACCATCCAGGCCTTGTCCCAATCTCTTTGGCCTGCAAGTCTCAGTTCTTCCCACACATCCTGATCTTCCTTCTTACCCACCTCCCATCTCACTGGTTCTCAGTCTTATTTTCTGCTCCAGCTCCCAATCCCAACCTACTTGTTCTGCCAGACTTTCAATCCGAGTTTCCTCTCCCCTGCCCACCAGCATCCAACACCAGTTTCTGCCAGCCCTCACCCCTGAACTCCTTGTCCCCTCTGCATTTTGAATCAGGCAGCTTCCTCCTTCACAGTACCTGGTCCAGGTGGAAGGGGTCACTGAATGCACAGCAGAGAGTCTCCCTACTCCCAGTTCAATAGCCTGGAACCAGCACAGCGTACAGCAACCTGGAGTTGCAATTGCCTAGGAAAGTCCTTCTCAGTCCTGGGCGGAAGCATGCGCCTATGCACATGGAATATTTGGGGAATTTCACTGCTAAAACCTAAGACGTCTCTACTGAGCATGCGCAAACTTTGACTTTTTTTAAATGGCTGATAATGTGGCTAAATGCAGGCAGGTTTTCATGGGGAAACTACATGGCTCAACCCTCCCAGGAGAGCTGCTATCTGTGCCATATTTCAGATTCCTGCCCTAAAGCATAAGTATGTTAAAGCTTTTGAACGAAAAGATTGCCAGGTTTGTTTGTTTTTTAACTTAGCAAAACATTGTATTTTTTCCTAGCCTCTGATGAAAATAACTGAACAGTTTTGGCTGAAATGTTCAATAACACATTTATCCTAAGGCAAACTTGTGGCATGAAAAAATTCAGCCCAAACAGGTGAAGTCTGGCAAAATTATAGGCAACTGAAAATAGCCTCTTATGAGGGGAAGTGTCAGGCAACTTTAATAATAGGCGATATTAACAGCTTTGCCTACAACACAATATACACTGCTATAAATTAATTCACCGTATCTTATTTTATTTTTATTTCAGATCATCCACAGATTGCCTTTGCAGTGAGTTGTTGCACAAGTTAAGGCTAACAGCCAGAATTAGCCTTGCACTAAATATAGCCATGATTTTAGCTAGAAGCACTCATAACTGATGTTTCTTAAGAACTGAAAGATTCTGGGTCAATTTATATGAAGAATCTAAAAATAGTGTGGGTTATTAACATTGTAGAAAATCAATGGGAAAATCCAACATGAGAATGAAAACTTTGGGTGTGGGAATTGAATCACTTGTACAGTTATTTGATGATTAAGTATAATTGCTTATGTCATGGACTTATTCCATTATACCACTCAAGTTTCTCAATGTCTGTTTAGAGAGGTTTCAACGGAAATGTTACTAAAACACTGTCATGACCTTTTTTTTTCTGTGTCACTAGATGAATAATGTAGCACACCCTTCCTGTGTTCTTTTACCCATACAAATTCAGGGTTGGGGGAGGGGTTAAACGTATAAAGTAAACTAGAGGTTACATTTCTATTCACATACAAACAAGAGACCAACCCACTGAAACAAAAAAGCCAAACCAATGAGAACCATCATCTGATTAGGTGCTAATGTTTTACTTACATAAAATGCGGATGCAGTTGGCAATTCTTCCTTAGGCAAACTTACCTCAATTACCAAAGTAAACTTCTGAACATGCCTTTTTCTTCTCTGGCCTTGATTATTGTAACCCCTTTCTCTCTGGCCTCCCCACTTGTCAGTGTTCCTCTCTCCACTCTATTCAAAATAACTGTCCTTTTAAGTTGCTCTAACCATGTAGTCCCATTTTTCAGTCCCTTCACCAGTTTCTTCTGTCATTTCACATCAGCTTTAGATCCTTGTTCTCAGATGCCCAGCTATACTCCAGTCTACCACTCAGCTCTTTCCTCCTTGCTCCATCACATACAACTTTCCACCCTTTCTTTTAATTGCTACCTTTGTCAACTCCTCACAGTGAACTTCATGCCTTCCCTTTACACTGCCTTCCATGCTTGGAAGTAAGAATAAACTGGGCATTCAGTTCTGATTACATTAATTTGTTAATACAGAAGGTATTCACAAGTGCTCGGATAGTTTCTTAAAGTAACAGATGATGATGTTGTGATAGAATGTCACATCCAGTCCGCTTAGTTTTGTGAATGGGCTCCACATTCCTGCCAATCAGGAAGCTTTTGTCTCAACTTCCTCCACTTTGACTTTGTTTTGGGACACAACGAATGAAAACTCTAACGAGATATATCAGAGATTCTAATCCCAGAAAAGCTGACTGCAAAAACAGCAACGCCACAATCTCTCACGGCAGCATAAATGTCTGAATAATCTATGTCAGACTTGTATGTAGACATCAGGCAACCGAAGACTTGGCAAGAAACTCTGCCAATGGCCAGAGAGCACTTTACATTTAGAATAACTACGCATCCTCAGCCAAGCACTACTCAGAGGACTATGGAAGAACACACAGTCCAGGAAAGGCCTTGGAAAAGCAATTGTTCAGTGGCAAAGAGAACTCATATTGACCTAGCAGATCTGATGGCTGTAGCTAACTACTACAATTCAAGCAGAAATGATTTGTGTTTCAGATAGCTAGTAAAAATGACAGAACCCGCCATGTCAATTCCCCTTTTGCTATCACTCTTACACCTGAAATATATGAAAATGTTTGGCACTATCCAATAGCTTTGGTGACTTCTAAATGCTGGTTTTTTTAGTGAAGACACACAGTTCTTTCTGGGACTAACAGCATGTTGGACAGATAAGGAGAAGAACTATGCTTCATTGTAAAACTTTCAATATATATGCACACGGGACCCATAATTTCAGATGCATTTCTGGACATGCTTAAAAAATGGCTGATTGCTAAACACTTCAAACAAACTGCAAGTATTAGCATCTTCCTCCAGGAAGGAACTTAGTTGCCATAGGCTGGAAGTTGATCTAACGTATGAGCCCCTTCTCTTCCACTGTCTCCAAAAAGCACAGCACACAAAAAGATTAGGTCTGGCTGCTGCACACCTGATTCAATGTGCAGCGACCAGGTAGGCCTTCACTTTCAGCATGGCAAGATGCCTGCTGGAACATATAACTGCGTTCTCACTGTCTTTTGTTCATCACATCCCTGCTTGGATCAGTTTCCCTCTTCCTGTGGCTCAGATGACTTCCTTTTCCTCTTTCAAAACCCTCCTTAAATCATGTTTTTCATGTAATCTTCCAATGCTAACCTCCTTGATAAAGCTGTCTGCTACCATCCTTGCCTTGATCCTTAATCATTTGCATGATAGCTGGCTAAATTAGACTAAAAGCCCTCAGGGTCAGCATTCATTCTTATATTCATTCTTACAGTACCATTAACACCTACAGCAAGGTATAAATTCTACAGTAGTGGAGGACGGCCTGATTCTCGGTTATACTAAGCCCCATTCTTATTGCTCTGACTGTGTAAATGGTCTTAAAGAAGGAGTAGTTGTAGCTCACCCACTGTGAGGCCCTTTTATACTGCCACAATGGAGGAAAGGGGACTCAGGATGTGTCTACACTGCACATTATAACCTGTGGCAGAGAGTCTCAGATCCCAGGTCTACAGACTCATGCCCTTGGAGTTCATACTAGGGTGCTAAAAATTTCTGTGTAGACATCCGGGCTCAAGTTGGAACTCTGGCTCTGGAGCCAGGAGATGTACACTGCTATGTACAATGCCAATTTTAGCATGGTAGCATGAGGGCACTCTGAAACTTGCTGCTGTGGGACGTGCAACACCGTGTAGACATAGACTTCATGTAACTGACAAACAGGGTCCCTGTGTATGTCACTTGAAGTTTTATGAAGCCCTTCAGAACTGTGGGAATTAAAGGCATTAAGGTAGGATGTTACTTCTTTGTAATACTGACTAGTCAGACTAGACTGTAAGATCAGTAGAGTGCTTAACTTTTCTAGTCAAGAACTATGTTAGTAGATTTTAGGCCAGAAGGGACCACTGTGATTGATGGCCTCACCTCCTGCATAATACAGGACCAGAGCCTCACTGCACCTATCTGAATAACATGTGGCTGAACCAGGGCATCTTTTAGAAAGAAATCCAGTCTTTAAATACAGTTTTCAAATGATGGAGAATTCATCATGTCCCTTGATAGGCTGTTCCAATGATTGATTATCCCCATCTTCCAAATGTGAACCTTACTTCCCATTTGAATTGGTCTAGCTTCAACTTCCACCTATTGGATCATTTCTAGAGGGGTAGCCGTGTTAGCCTGTGTACAGGAAAAACAATGAGAGTCCTGTGGCACCTTATAGACTAACAGATTTCTTCGGGCATAAGCTTTTGTGAGCTATAACCCACTTCGTCAGATGCATCTGACAAAGTGGGTTATAGCCCACGAAAGCTTATGCCTGAAGAAATCTGTTAGTCTATAAAGTGCCACAGGACTCTCATTGTTTTTGCTATTGGATCTTATTATGCCTTTGGCTACTAGATTAAAGAACTCTCTACCATCAGCTCAGCTTAAACATCTCTTCTATAGGTTAAATACATTTAACCCTTTAAGTTTCTCACTGCACGTTTTCCAGACCGTCAGTCAGTCTTGTCACTCTTCTCTGAGCCTTCTCCAAGTTTTCAATTTCCTTTGTAAAGTAACTAGATCAGTATTCCTGTAAACCAGCCTTACATCTGTGAATAAACTCTCTGAGGAGAGCAGATTGTGCTACACTCTTACCGAAAACAAGAGAAATTGCACAATGGCACGAAAGGAGTAAATATCACATGAAATTTTGGTACAAACCTAAGCACGGGGTAACATTAAATGATGCTTGTAAAGCTATAGGTTCCATTGTGCTCTATATTCTCATTGGTCTTTTGACACTTTCATGTCTTCATCTCATTCCCAGACAGGATCAACGTGAAAATGTAAATGTTCACACAGAAAATGAATTTTGAGTTGTAGTTATAAGTTTCCCCGTCATGCTTATGTTCAGCTTTCACAAAGCCTATGTGCCCAATGCTACCAAAGTTGTTCTCAAGCATAGTCCCATTGCCTTTAATAGAACTAGGCACAGAAGGAAGTAGCTTTTTGCAGTGTCAGGCCCTAATTTGTAAATAAAAGCCAAAGAATTTGTGCGTGCATGCATATGCACGTGTGAGAGAGAGGGAGATGTATATACGCAATCCTTCAAACTGATACATTTAAAACACTATGCCATTCAGTTCTTCAGTTTTAATTCAATGAGCTATTAAAATACATTCCCAGATACTGCCCTAGCATAGCAGTGGCAGTTCCTCTGACAACCATACCTTATTCTTCCCCTCTATCATTGCCATGTGTTGCGTGATGCTTTGGATTCTGTTTCCTGTACTGCTATCAGTTTTCAAGGTAAAAGGTCCCTCGGTGTTAGAACAAATGTCATACCTGTGGAGAGGAGAAATCAAGAGTTTCTCTTAGCAAAACCAAATATGGAATGAACATTCATTTAAGAAGAAAAGGTAGCTGTCCTAAGCACATGCTGCTTCTAGGGGAAGTCAATGAGAGCTGTAAGTGCTCTGGAAATCTGGCCAGTAACACCTACGCTTCTAGATATCATTAGCAGACCCAAGCTTGGAGGGCTGAAGGTTAGATCCAGAGACAACCTTCCTGAAAGAGTGAAGATTCTTTGGACTCTGTTCTTGTTCGACCAACTACATAGTGGGGATTCAGGTGTGAAATTCAGATATGCACCAGAATCTGAACTTAATCACAATTTAGGACTGTTTGGGCCCTGTATTCTGATTCCAGTATTCCAAAATGTGATGCTCACTGTTATAGTTCAGGCTTAGCTTTAATGATTATTTCTAGTATTTTAATCCTTAAAATGCTGAAGAATTTAAAAACGTCTAAGGACTATTTTTTAAATGATTTCAATAAAATTTCTTTAGGTGCATGCTCTTTTGGTTATCACAAAAATTATGCCACAAACTCTAATTTCCAACAGACTATCTTCCCATTGTTATCTTTCAATTTACAAAATGACAAAGCAGCTACTGCTGTGACTATTTACTAGATGGGCAATAAAACAGTAAACATAATCTTATAAATTAACAAAATACAAATTTATATCTAACTGCCTAAAGAGTCCAAACGTTTTTTTGAAACTGAAAAAAAATCAATTCTATTAATGCCTGGAAATCTCAAAAAAGAAAAATGTATTTGCCTTACACTATAAATTGGCTTTGAATCAGAACATTCAGATGTGATCACGGTGGAACTAATTTGTTTTCCAAAGCTTTCTTTGGATACATAGGGAATTAAACACTTCGAAATGCTTGTTACACTCTGTCCATCTCTAATGTTTTTTTCAGGACATCTAATTATATTTTTAACTATCATGTTCAATTCCCGTTTGAAAGGTAGCACTCAGCCCTTCACTGAACTTAAAGCTCCTACAAGTTTGATAAATTCTTTGAACACATCAAGGTTTTTAAATATAGAACATTTCATGCTCATTGGCAAATTGTTTTCATGCGTACATCATGCTGTTTGGAGAAGCCACTTTTAAAACTGCTTGGTTGTGCATTGACAGCTATGAAGAATGATTTATCAAATCCCTTCATACAGCTCTACATTTTGCTTGTTTCCTTTGTTGATTTTATAGCACTGTAGATGGTTTACACCATTCAATAATTTCAAAATGTTTTGCCTGCCATCAAAGATAATATTACATTATCTAATGTTATGTTAAGTAGTTTGACAATCTTTAAAAATGATTATTGGTTAACTAATTTGAACATCACTACGGATGTGTAGCTTTCCACCCCTAGAATTCCTTATGATGCAGAAAGGCTCAGCCAGCCTACAGAAAGTGATAGGCTATGCTCATTCGTGTGTGGAGCATGTACACGGCTGCCCCACTTCAACCATCCAGACACCTATCTTGCACCTAAACTACAAAGCAATTCACAAACCAGGGAAAGATAGGCATTCAGTTACCTAAGTCACATGCAGTGATCAATACTGTAGGCAGCCGGGAAACCCAGGTTGAATTCCTCTTTTTTCTGGGGGTGGTGGGTGGGAATTGAACAAGGGGGGTGTCCCACCTCATAGGGGGATGCTTTGACCATCAGGCTAGATCATTCTTTCTCTTGTCATCTTAATGACTATAAGAATTCATCCACAGTAGAACAGTCATTCGGCCAAAGTGAGAGAGGGTGTTTGTGAGAATGACTCCACAGCCCAATGCGTAGGGCATCCACCTGTGCAGTGGGAGACCCCACATCCCGTCCCTCTGTTTCAATGGTTCTTTCAGTATTCATCCACAGTGGAACAGCTTCAACAGAAGAGGTTGAGGGAGTCCCCACATCAATACATGCCACAGGCCAGTGGTTAGAGCTCCTTTCTGGAGACCTCTCAGGTTAAAATTCTTTTGCCTCCTGTGGCAGAGGAGGGATTGAACCTGGGCCTCCAACATCCCTGATGAGTGCTCTAACTACTGGGTATAAATTACCAGATGGTCCCCACCACATCCTCCTCTACTAACCATTTTCTGGGAAGTAAGGCAGGTGCAGAATTAATGCCTACAAGAAGCAATTTAGGGTCCCAAGCTGCCTGCCATCAGGTGGCTGATTTCTCTTCAAAGCTTGCTAGCAGAACTAGCCTAGGATTGGTCTACACTATGGACCTGTATCAACATAACTACATCGCCAAGGGGTGTGAAAAATCCACACCTCTGAGCAATATAATTATAACAGCCTTAACCCACCCGTGCAGACAGCACTGTGTCAGCAGAAGAGCTTCTCCCATCACTATAGCTACCACCTCTAGGGGAAGTCGATTAACTACACTGATGAGAGAGCTTCTTCCATCAACTGAGCATCTTCATTAATTTACTCTGGCAGCACAGCTCCACCAATGCAGCATTTTATGTGTAGACTTTCCCTTAGGCACCTATCTCTGAGATAGCACACACCTCTCTGGTCAGCATTTCCCATTAGCTAGCTCCTTCCCCAGAAGGCCAGTTTTTGTGTATCACAGTCTAAGGCACCTATCTTGTCCCTTTCACTTGAGAAGGAGCCTAGGGGCCTAACTTGGCTTCATGGACAGCAGCGCTGTTCCTGTGATTTTCCAGGCACCTAGAAATTAGGTGCTATGACACTGAGCCTTGCAATGCCCATGATGATACCAAGCTGTGAGGGATTGCATGTGGTTTGGAGGATAGGATCAAAATTCAAAATGATTTGGACAAATTGGTGAAATGGTGAGGTAAATAGGATGAAATTCTATAAAGACAAATGCAAAGTACTCCACTTAGGGAAGAACAATCCATTGCACACGTACAAAATGGGCAATGGATGCCTAGGAAGGAGTACTGCAGAAAGGGATCTGGGTGTCATAGTGGACCACAAGCTAAATATGAGTTGTAACACTGCTGCAAAAAAAGCAAACTCTATTCTGGGGTATATTAACAGGAGTATTGTAAGTAAGATGCAAGAAGTAATTGTTCTGCTCTGCTCTATCCTGATTAGGCCTCAGCTGGAATATTGTGTCCAGTTCTGGGCACCTCATTTCAGGAAAGATGTGGAGAAATTGGAGAAAGTCCAGAGAAGAGCAACAAAAATGATTAAAGGTCTGGAACACTTGATTTATGAGGGAAGATTGAAAGAACTGGATTTGTTTAGTCTGGAAAAGAGGAGACTGAGAGGGGACATGATAACAGTTTTCAAGTACCTAAAAGGTTGTTACAAGGAGAAGGGAGAAAAATTATTCTCCTTAACCTCTGATGATAGGACAAGAAGCAATGAGCTTAAATTACAGCAAGGGAGGTTTAGGTTGGACATTAGGAAAAAAAATCCTAACTGTCAGGGTGATTAACCACTGGAATAAGTTGCCTAAGGAGGTTGTGGAATCTCCGTCATTAGAAATTTTTAAGAGCAGGTTAGACAAACATCTATCAGGGATGGTTTAGATGGTACTTGGTCCTGCCATGAGTGCAGAGGACCAGGACTCAATGACCTCCCATGGTCCCTTCCATTTCTATGATTCTATGAATCTATGTCCCTGCCCTACTCAACCATTTCTATCATGGTTTCCATAGGCTGTTTCAAAACTCAGTTTCTCTGAGCACAGTCATGGTGGCCTGAGTGGATGGAATATAACTTTTAAGACAGTTTTGTCAACTCATTCAAGAGCATGCAAGGACAAAAATAGGCTTTCAAATGGTTCAAATAAAGTTAGTCCCTGTCCGCTTTGGCTGCACCACTGTTCAACAAAGCCAGTGTTTTTAACAGCCTGTTTAAAAACAGGAAATTAACACAGAGGAAACTGTTATATAGATGGGGCCAATAATGCTTCCATATTGCTGTGGATTGCAGGACATACTCATTGACCTTGAGACTATATGTACACAAATGAATATTCATCAAGTCCCTTGCAATTGGGGCAAGGGTGGGACCTGGTCACTATGAAGTGAGGTATCCATGATTTCAGTTCATCTGTTTTTTCTTGTTCCATAGCAGTTTATCTCTGTCAGATGTTTCCCCTTTGAAGAAGGGGACACTGTAGTCTTGCCTCACTGAATACCTTGATGCCTCTTTGCTGCAATATTGAAAGTCTGGCCTCTTTGCCACAAAAGTACATGTTGACAAATGGAATTTGGCAAGGGAAGGGTTTAGATGGAAAGGGCTTCACAATCAGAATTAGAATGTCTGCTATGCCAGAGATCTCATAAAATCCTTTGTAGTTCTATAGCCTTTGATCCTAGTTTCAATTCTTCTCTGTAAGGGAAAATAAATTTACAGGGGAGAAGTGAACTCTTCAGGACAGGGACTATCTCTGTTTTATGTCTGTCTGATGCCCAGCATAATAATAATGATGACAACATATGTGAAACATTGGATAGAATTTTCCCCAGGGATACAACCTATGTGGCTCCTATTGATTTCACATGTTATATTATGTTTTCATTGATCACTATAATGACAATGCAATTATAATGGAAAATCAAATTCATTTGTACCAGTTAGCCACATTTTGAATGACTACTTCTAATTATAATCTCAAATAAATAAAATATATGAATGCAGAACAAGAACAGTTTTCTGTGTCCTAACTTTGTTAGCCCAGATTAGCACTTAATCTTTCCCTCCTCTCAAGTTATTTCCCACTGAGCCACATAGGATTGTTGTTTAACCCACAGAATTGGTTAGAGCTTTGCAATAGGTTTAGGAGAGTAATTAAAATCATATCTCTTTCTACTCCTGCATTAGCTTATAATGTCAGGTATTTTGTAACAGAAAGGGAAAAGTCTCAACTGGATTTAAATATAATCACTAAGCCAAGTCTGTGTTTACGTACTGATGTTTGAATATGCAGACGAGAATAGAGGTATACAAATTCATTCTGGCTGAAACTGAAAAATCAAAATAATCTTATACTTATTTCAACTGATGTTTTACGGTGTGTCTCCTCATGTAACTTCATCTATGCATTTTTAGGTGTGTTGTTTGTTTGCCAATCTCTTCAAATTATTCATTTTGTAAATAGGTGGTACAATCCTATTTATGACCAAATATGTGAATTACTATGGGGAAATCCCACCGAATTTTGGGAATCAGAGACTGAAATTATTATTTTTACATAGCTATCTCTGGAGCTAAGTGACCTCCTTAATTACTTGTGGCTGAGTTGAGTTTAGTTTCCTTGAACATCCAGGAAGGTTTATTGTACAGAGTTGGAGATAGACCAAAGGAAAGCACACAACACACACAGCAATTCATAAACAAGTGAGAGCTCTGCCAGCATGCTCATAAATAATGTTATGTCTCTCTAGCCCTCACACCAGCCTTCGGGCAGATCCTTTTGTGCCAGTTCTACGTATATACATGTAAGTAAGTGTATATATCAAGGCACAATCACATCCTTGTGTTCACAAGAAGTGGTTCGGATAGTCACAGGGGCCAAAGGTTAAGAATCTTTTCCCCCCACCACTGAAGGGCTCAGGGTTCCTTCTTTGTGCTAGGTGCTGTACAAACACAAAGAGACATCTGTCCCAACAGTTTCCAGTCTCAGCAAGACTGAGAAAAGGTATAAGGAAGGAAAGAAGTATTATCGCCTGCATTTTACAGGTGGGACCTGAGACACAGAAGCCATAGGGCTTCCTTAATTCGAACTAATAAATTCGAATGTGCTATTCGAACTAAGGGTTAATTCGAACTAGTTAGTTTGAATTAACCAATGTGACCATGTTAGTTCAAACTAATTGCTTATTCAAACTAACTGGCCCATTGAACTCAATGCAATTCGGTAATTCGAACTAAATTTTGCTAGTTCGAATTAAGTTAATTCAAACTAACTAAAATTAGTTCGAATTAGTTAGTTCGAATTAACTAATTCGACCTAAATTTAGTAAGTGTAGACATAGCCAGAGACATTAATGGTGAAACCCCCTCCCCCACTGAAGTCAATGGCAAAAATCCCATTGGTATCAATGGTGAAAGAATTTCATCCCAGGGGGCTTGCCTTAGGTCACAAGGCCTGAATCCATAGCTCCTGAGTCCCAGGCCAAAGTCGTAGCCACGAGATCTGGTAAGTCATTTTCCTTGAATTCAGTTTTCTCTTTCCCTAGTTAAGATGTGTGCATGCGTGGATGAGTGTGTGTATAAAGACACACACACTTCAGCCCTGTTGTGTCAAGTGCTTGAGAAATAAGCTATTCACTTGTAAAACCAGAGACCATTAATTCTATTTTGGATTTCCAGAGGAACATGCCAAAGGGGGAAGGAGGGGTCAAAGCTGTAAATCTGACACTCCATATTCTCAGGAAGCTGAAAATACACGCAGTATCATTACAGTAAGAAAATAAGCCCTTTAAAGGAAAGATTTGAGATACTTACTCACTGATTTTCAGGTTTTATGAATTTACATTCCTGTGAGGGCTTTTGTTTAGCTGGTTGCAGGGTTTTTTATTTATTTATTTGGATCCAGAAGTTCAACTTGAAATACTACTTGTGGAACTGGATGCTTACCAGCACTTAAAAGTAATTTGGGGGAGGGGAGTGAGCCTGATTCTTAAGAATACTTCAAGCTCTTAAGGAAATAGAGTGTGCCATGTTTGAAGATGCAGAGATAATCACAGTGCTGGGAACCTTCTTGTGTAGAGGAGGAAGCCAAACAACAAGAGGAAAGCAGCATATGCTCCTGATTTCGCACAGGAAGCTCACGGAACCTCCTGCCAAAGCAAGATAAGAAAACTCCCATGGCCTATTCTGGACAAGGCCACTGTTATCAACCTTAGCTTCACACTGTCCTCACTCTACTCCACAGCCCTCTCCCTTTCCTAATGAGTTTCAGAACTCTTACCTCTATTTGCATACAACATGCCAAACATAATAGTGTGGTATATTTATAACTATTGATGGGGAAAAGTTTCTAGGGTGAGAGTGTACTGCATGTCACTTGGCTTATTTCACTGAAATAAAAATGCAAACCAGATTCATTTTAAAGTAATAGGAATAAACACCAATATTTAAATAAACATAGCCATGTTACCATTATTAATGGTTTACATTGATTTACAAGGGTTTTGGCAAAGGATTTTTCTGGTTATTCTCCAGGAGTACTGAAATTTCAGTATTACAGATGGGCCTGAATCAAAACTCTGGAATCCAGGGACATGCACAGACCCTCAACTTGGAACAACATCTGAAATCTGCAGCTCAGATAAAACAGTGATGGGCACCAGCATAAAAATCTAGATCTCTATGGTATTAGGAAGAGGGTGACATCTTCTGCAGTCACATCATTAGAATTCCTCATTCCTAAACCTACCAGTGAGATCCCAAGGCTGCAAAATCTGTCCCAGGCTTAAAATCTCATTCAGTCCTCAAAAGTGTCTTCCATTCTCGGTAAAAACAATGATGCATGATGCATCTGACAAAGTGGGTTATAGCCCACAAAAGCTTATGCCCGAAGAAATCTGTTAGTCTATAAGGTGCCACAGGACTCGCGTTGTTTTTGCTGGACACAGACTAACACGGCTACCCCTCTGGAAATTCCATTCTCGGTATATCCATAGGTACAGGAAATAAATATTGAGATCTTAAGGGCACCTGACATCTTGTCCATATCTCATCTTACTGAGACTGAATTGAGAGACAGCACAGGTACTAGGAGCAGGAGAAATTCACACAGCATATGAGGTTAATAAATTTTTACACTTGCTGAAAGAATTAAAACAAGCCATATCACCTTTCTGAGCATCTAGCATGTTTTATACCAAAGAATTTTCATCAGAGATTGGGCAAATTTACTGTTAAGAGATGAAGTGATTTGCATCATTCATGATGAATTCATAACAACACTAATTTAAAGATACAGGATCTAGAAAACTTAAGCCCTAGAATGGTGAAGAACACAGGGAAGCTGCTTTCTCCTTTGGTGACCAGAAATGCAAATTGCATGAGACTATGCTTATCTGCATGTTGGGGATCAATGTCAAAGCCATCTGTGCGGTTGTGTAATCAGTAACACAGGGCAAGGACATACACTGAGTCATTTTCAGTCAGAAAACAAAGGTGCATATTAGTAGTAAGGAGCAGTAGTTATGGTAAAATGTCTTCTGTGGGGGGTGGGTGGGGAAGAAGACATTCTGGTACACTACCAGCGTGCTTGAATAAGATTGGCTGCCAGTGTTATAATGTGTGTGCTATTGAAGAGCCCGGGTATAAATGTTCTTTTGCTCCTGCAGGTGCTGTCAAAAATAATCAGTGATGGGGTGAAACCCTGACTCTGTGGAATTCAATGGCAATATTCTCATTGACTTCAAGAGGGCCAGGATTTTCAGTCAGGGTGACCCACCCACCCACCATATTAAAGGAATAAAAAATGGTGTCCATTATCAGTGTTGGGACATGGCTACATTTAACAAATGGCTTCTCATTTAAAAAGTGTCTTTGTAGTTCAGTGCTTGTGAAGGGGGCTGGACCGAAAGCCCTGGTGAGTGAAGTCCTCCATGTAGCACATAGGCAGCAGCCGTACCAGCTTGCTCTCATTGACTCCTCAATATACCGGGGATCTGCCCTGCAGGTGAGGTGAGACTGTATATCGTTCTTTCCACTCTCCAGCCCTTTGCCTCTCTGCTATGATTGTCCCAGGTGCCAGTCAGTGCCAACTGCAGGTAGTATTGAAGCTGATCAGACACCACAAACTCATTTCAGATTTAACACCCAGTAGCTTGCAGATGGCAGCAACTACTAGTCTCTACCAAGCAGCACCAGGCTCTGGAGTCATTCAAGTCCCCCCTCCATGAACAGAAATGGGAGACCTGTGGCCAAAGACCCTACAAGCCATGCTGAAAAGTTATGCTTTAATGAGCAGCAAGGGACTGCTCAGTGACCACTCCATTGTACTCTGCCCCTTGTGTGTAGTGCCCTTGTGGGAAGACAAAGTTTCTTTTCAATATGATGTTCTGTCTTCCTGCTGAGGTGGGCAGTTAGAAACAATGCATTTTCTTTATGAGCACCCAGGGGCCCCATACTTTAACATTGGCTCTCTTTTTCCTGCTGTAGATCCATGTTACTTCTCACATACACTAAAAAACAAATGACTCAAAGGCATAACACCAAGGCTTTACTGACCTGCAGCCATGGATTTAGCAAAAAGTTTGCTGGGAATTACAGGAGGCAGAACATCTGTCTCTCCTATTATTAACCACGTGTAGCTGCACTATTCAATGTGTTCTCTTTTCATGACCACTTGTCTTGAATTATTTGTTGGTGCTGGTATTGAAGACCTGTTGTTCTGAATTGTCTCAAACAAAACATTACTATCCTAAATGCTCCCAGAATGTTCATGGAATTGTCCAGGACATGAATGGAAAGGAAAGTCAGCTACGTCAGGAGCGAAAAATGGCATTCCCACCTCAACTGTATCTGCCATATCAACAACCCCTTTGTCACCTGACATTTTTTCATTTGTGTAACCAAGAACTTTTTAATCAATATAATTAAGTATCCAACAACAGCAGATCATGCAGCTGACTTGACAAACATGCTAAAACACATGAAAAAACAAATACTCTTCCAATTGCTTTCCAATTTATCAGACGAATAGCCAAACAGGAAAGCAGCAGTTCTTGAAAGCAAATGTGCATCAATTTTTCTCATCATTAAGGTGATAATGGTATTATTTTACCTTGTTTTTTGTTATTGGCTAATTCCATTTTGCATCTTAACATTCTGTTTCCTGCCACACACTGTTCAGCAGTTCTTACAGCTCAGAATAAGATTTTGTTTCAACCAATCCTTCCTTCCTTCCTTCCTTCCTGGTCCTCCTCCTCCTCTCCCCTCTCTGCTAGATTCTAATCAGATCTCCTGTACAGTCATCAGGACTCAGCTTCTTACTTTCTCTCTCTGACTCTGGGAAAGGGCCAATCCCTCTACCTTTCCCATAGATGGGTTGAGCATTGGCTGGAGCAACAGAGATATTGCTCAAAGTGTAACAACAGAACTAACAACTGGAACTTCTTTTCTTACTGTTGCAACAGAGATTGGTTTTAAAGTTTCACTTGATGGATGAGGAAAAGACACTCTCAGATATCAGGACTTCTGAGAAGTCAGAAGTCTAAGGCCTGGTCTATACTGAGGGGTTAGGTCGACGTAATGCTGCTTACTTCAGCCTTCTACAGCCTGCGTACACATTCACGTGGCTGGAAGGTTGAATTAAGTGGCGTTACGAGTCGACCTTGTAAATCTACCCCTCCAGAAGGCATAGGGATAAAGGCGAATTTAATAATTCGCTCTAACCCAGTGTAGACACTGGCCTCAGGCTTCGGGCTGGGCAGCCCGCAGGGGTAATGTGGACACAACAAGCCGGAGGTTGCAGTGTCATGTGGACACTCTTCTCCACTTCTATTAATTCGGCTTCCAAAGGTCAAATTTAAATCTTGCACCAGTGTAGACATGGCCTAAAAGGCAGGACTATAAAGATAATAGGAGCAAATGGTACAATGGCCACTGGATTTGACTTTCTTTTATTTTCAATTCTCCAGTCCCTTATTTGTATGTGAAGTCCAAACTCAGGGTTTCCAGGAGAATGCAGGCAGATGTTGTTAGATCCCTGCTACAGTAATCTCTTTCTTCTACTCAAACAGAACATATTCCTCGGTCCAGGATGCAGTTAAAAGACCTCCCTTAGGGTGCATCTACACTTACAAATTAAGTCGACTTAATTTAATCTGCGTCTATACTACAATTTCTTTAAGTCGACTTACACTGCTGCTTAAGTCAACTTAAGGAAATTTAAAGTCGACTATATAAAACCTGGTATAAAGTCGATTTTGCTGGCTAAATCGACTTTATAAAGTTGACTTAGCCAGTGTGGACACAGATTAGCCCTAAATTGACTTAAAGTCGATTTAAAGGGCTCCAGGGCTCCCCCACTGCCCTCCCTGCCAGGGTGGCTGGCACAGCCAGAGCCTGGCGTGCCCCCCCCCCACAGGGCAGGACACAGCCCTGCCCACCCTGCTCCTATGTCCTGCCAGTGTCCCTGTCCTGCTCAGCCCCTATTGTACTCAGGTAGAATGGGGCAAATGCTGAGCCCCCCTGGCACTTGGCAAGGGTTGCCCCCCCTGCCACCGTGGACCACTCCCAGGTCCACCTAGCCCATAGAAGTCGACTTAGGCATCCAGGGTGGACACTCTAAATTGATTTGGCCGGGTCCCCTTTAAGTCGACTTAAGTTTTGAGTGTAGATATGCTGTCGACTTATTTTGACAAGTGTAGACATAGCCTTAGATCCTGAGGCAGAAGCCTGTATCTGCAGCCTTCCAGAGCTCAGATCATTATGAAATCATCACCTGCACAAAAAAACTCAGCTAAATAGGAGCAAGGTTTTGTTGTTGTTGTTCGGGAAGAGGAGCCTCTGCCTCCTGACCTATACTACAATTCTCCAGATTATCTGTCATGGCACCATTGTCTCACCTTCAGCCAAACAACCTGTGGATTACTATTATTACCACTAAACAGAGCTGCCATCCAGGGCAATGTTGACTCAAGGTTTAAGGAGCGTAGTGAAACTCCTTTCCAGTGTCCCAGTTGCCCTGCTTGGAGCATTATATGCAGTTCTATACAGCCTGTACAGCTCACCAGACCAGATAATGTCAATTCCATCACTCAGTGATCACTGAGCACAGGGCCATCCCTGGGGGGAGGGAGGGGCCCTGGTCCAGGGCCAATTGGCTTCTGGGGGCCCCAGATCCACCCCCCGGCACGGGACGGGGGGCAGGGCGGGCCAGCCCAGCCTAGAGACCAGGCTCTGTGCTCCTGCCCTGTCTGTGGGCTGGCTGGTCTACCCCCATGGGCAGAGCATCCAGGGCCGACTGGCAAGCTGCATGGCCTCCAGTGCAGCCTTCCAGGGCCCGTGGAGGGCCAGACCAGAAGCTGTACTGCGAGCCAGTCAGCCCCATGGGTCCCAGGGCTGTTGCCCCAGCTGCCAATCCCTAAGGATGACCCTGGCTGAGCAATAGTAGAGACAAAGCGCCACTGATAAACTGAGTTGCTGCTGGTGTCTTGCCAGGGTGGTCCATGTTCAGCATTACTTTGGGTAGAGGCTTTAGGGCAACTCTGAGCCAATTCTGCCACTGGATGTTGGAGGAGGGGCAAAGCCAGCCCCAAAGAGAGGCACAGGAGGATGGAGAGAGAAGGAGGAGGAGGAGAAGAATGAATGGAGGGAGATATTTAGAGGAGAGGGGGGAAATGTTAATTAGAGGGAAGACAGTGAAAAGAGTGTGGAAAAAATATCGACAGACATAGAATATGGAGGTGGAGAAAGAATGAAAACAAGGGAGTAAGTATGCTAACTCTATATTTTGAAAAAGGTTTGCTTAATATACTAGTGAAATATAATAATAAATGCATTAATAATTATATTTAAGCACCTATATGATCTGGTCCTGCAATCATTTATGCAAAAGGTAAAGCTTCCATTGACTTTAGCAGTGAATACTTCAGGAGTTCCACTGATTTTAAAGATTCTGTGGCTATGTCTACACTAGGAAAAGTTACGTCGACTTTGTTAAGTTACCCTTAACCAGGACTTAGTAAGTCGACCTAACTTCCCTTAGGTCAACCTAAGAAAGTGGACTTATGCGTTCACACTGGCCTTAGGTCAACCTAAGGAAAGGTTAGATCAACCTACGCTGGGTTAGTTCAAATACCCTGCGGTTCTTATTAAATTGACCTAAGCTTTCATAAGGTCAACTTAAGGATTTTCTTAAGTTGACCTAATGAAAGCCTAGTGTGGACAGGGCTGAAGTTAGGTTGACTTAAGCCTCCTTAAGTCGACCTAACTTGCCAATGTAGACATAGCCTGTGTGTTCCAGAAATACCACTTCTCTCTAACATGTGGAATCCTCTTCAGTGTTCAGTATTGTCACGTGGTTAAACTTTTGAAAGAACACTATGTCTTCACAAGTTCCAGAGGGGTAGCTGTGTTAGTCTGTGTACAGCAAAAAGGACAAGAATTCTATGGCACCTTAAAGACTAACAAATTTCTTTGGGCATAAGCTTTCTTGGGTTGCAACCCACTTGCATCTGACAATGAAAGCTTATGCCCGAAGAAATTTGTTAGTCTTTAAAGTGCCACAGGACTCCCACTGTCTCTTCACAGTATTATCTGCAAAATATCCAAATGCATTTTTATTATGTTTTAATGACAGTAAGTAATGCCAGAAGACAGTCCTTTGGGATGTTACTGTATTTTCTTATGTTTTCAATCCAGCTTAGTTTGACCCATCTCTAATTAAAAGAAAAAAGACTTTGGCAACATCTTATATCTTGTGTGTAAGCATTCTTTTATTAGACTTGAGAAACTATGATGAAGAGCTATTTAAAATCTAGTAGTGCTGAAATCTGAATGATCAAGCTTTTGGTTCATTTAAGGCACATAATGAAGCCTTTAATAGCATTTACGACATGCACAGTAGATTCATCAAAAATAATTGTTTGCCACATTTAATGTAGCACTATGAGAAGTACAGACAGTGGCACAGTATCTCAAACTTTAATATACAAACACAGGCAAATCTGCTTTGACAAATACATCAGATCTTATTCTCAGGGCATTTTTATAGGTAAAATATTTCAAAGGATTATTTTGCAAGATGCGCACAAAGGACCAGGGGCACTTTTCTAGTAATCTCCATGGGGTAAAAATGGCTGCTCATTAGTGAACATCAGCTTTTGGCTCACAATGGAAATCTACAGTACAGGGTGACCTGCATTATTTGCTTATTTGTTCAGCATGAAGCAATGCTGAAAATATTTCTGGAAGAGGCTCTTTCTCATTCTTTTTAGTTGATTTACAATTCTTTAATGGGAATTTCAGTTCTCTGCACTTGCTACGTGCAACTCGACACACCATAGCATGTGTGCATGCACATTTTTAAAAAGATGAATGAAGAATATACACTCTGATTGTCATTTACATTAAGCTCCCTTTGCATAGCTCTGGCAATCTAAAGGTGCATTTAAGTGGGGAAAAATATATTTTACACCCACTCTTACTCCCCTTTAGGCTACCAGAGTAATGAAAAGGTTCCTTCATGTAAATGAGTGTCAGATCCAGAGAATCCATTGGTCAGATCCCCAGCTGATGTAAAATTAGACCCCTTGAGGGCCATGTGTTAAATTAAAGAAAGGCATTCTTGAACTACCCGGTGTATTAATAATATCTGACCTACTTTTACCATCACTAAAGACTCAGTCTTCCCTCCCTGAAAATCGACGGTGGCACAGAGAACAGAATACAAAACAGACACTGTGGACAAACTAATGGGCATCCATGGTTGCAGACAGCCACAATTAAATTTGGGTGGTTCAGTACATTTCTAATTAAGTACAATTCACATTTGTTCTTCACTTGTTAATGTTACGTACCTCACCAATGTCCCAAACCTAGTTTCCTCCAGTAATCTATCCAAGCACATCCTAATGCTTCTGCAATCTAATCCTTTATTAATATACTGACATAAACAATGTACAAATGCAATTAGACTGGCTCTGCACACAGGATCTGTGCCCAATCCCACGGAAGTAGGTGGGAGTTTGGCCATTTATTTCAAGGAGGGCAAGATCAAACCTTCTATATCTAGACAGTTCTAAATGCCAATTACAAGCTTCTGACTGGGGGTGAGCTGCTCACATCTCTTCATCCCTGTACAGTTCCAATCGCTACAGTGCTGTAGGAGGCCTTTGTAGAAATGAGCTCAAAATGCAAACATGGGATCATCCTAGTATTCAGATAATGCTTTGGATGGCAGTTTCCAGTCAAGTCATTACAAAGAAAAGGGTCATTGCAAAATGCAGATAGGATTTGTGTTCAGTATTGAGGACCCCTAGTACTTGGGGTATTCTCATCCATGGTTTCAGTTCAATCCCATTTCTAATTAAATTAATCTCTCTTGCCTTTAATCTGTGTTTTTTCTAAGGCATTGATGCTCTTCATCACACTTTGGTGCTGAGTCTCTTGATTTCTCTGTTGACAAGTTCCAGAGGGGTAGCCATGTTAGTCTAATCCAGCAAAACAATCAAGGAGTCCCGTGGCACTTGTAAAGTCTAACAAATGTATTTACTGCATGATCTTTCGTGGGAGAAAATCCCACTTTTTCAAAGCATCTGGTGAAGTGGTATTTTCTCTCATGAAAGCTCATGTGATAAATAAAGCTGTTAGTCTCTGAAAGTGTCACAGGACACCTTGTTTGTTTTGATTTCTCTGATGGCTTTCATAATATGGCTCTACTAACTGAGATGGGTTGATCCACTCCTCTACCATCCATTAACCCAGATCAGTCCCATCTGTTGGCAACCACACATAGTCCTCCTATGCTGCATCTGAGCTTATTTATTTTAATCTTTTCCTACCCACAGTGTCAACTGTTCTGTATATGCTGGGAACCCCATGTGCATGCCTCAGTCCTTTATCATAGAATAATAAGGTTGGAAGGGACCTCACGAGGTCATCTAGTCCAACCCCCTGCTAAAAAGCAGGACCACTCCCACTAAATCACCCCAGCCAGGGTTTTGTCTAACCGGGCCTTAAAAATCTCCAAAGATGGAGATTCTATCACCTCCCTAGGTAACCCATTCCAATGCTTCACCACCCTTCTAGTGAGAAAGTTTTTCCTAATATCCAACCTTGACCTCCCCAGCTGTAATTTGAAACCATTGCTCCTTGTTCTGTCCTCTGTTACCCTCGAAAACAGCCTACCTCCCTCTTCTTTGGAGCACCCCTTCAAGTAGTTGAAGGTTGCTATCAAATCTCCCCTCAGTCTTCTCTTCTGTAGACTAAATAAACCTAGTTCCTTCAGTCTCTCCTTATAAGTCATGTGCCCCAGCCCCCTAATCATTTTTGTTGCCCTCCGCTGGACTCTTTCTAATTTGTCCACATCCTTTCTGTACTGGGGAGGCCAAAACTGGACACAGTATTCCAGATGCGGCCTGACCAGTTCCGAATAGAGGGGAATTATCACATCCCTCAATCTGCTGGCAATACTCCTACTGATGCAGCCCAATATGCCATTGGCCTTTTTCGCAACAAGGGCACACTCTTGGCTCATATTCATCTTCCCGTCCACCATAACCCCCAGGTCCTTTTCTACAGCACTGCTACTTAGCCGATCGGTCCCCAGCCTGTAGCAGTGCATGGGATTTTTTCGTCCTAAGTGCAGGACTTTGCACTTGTCTTTGTTGAACCTCATGAGGTTTCTTTCGGCCCAGTGTTCCAATTTGTCCAAGTCTCCCTGGATCCTGTCCCTGCCCTCCAGAGTATCTACCATTCCCCCCAACCTGGTGTCATCCGCGAACTTACTAAGCACGCAGTCTATTCCATCATCAAGATCATTAATGAAGATGTTGAATAGAACTGGCCCCAGGACCGACCCCTGGGGCACTCCACTCATTACCGGTTGCCAACCAGACATCGAGCCATTGATTCCTACCCACTGAGCCCGTTGATCTAGCCTTATGGTCCACTGGTCCAACCCATACTTCCTTAACTTGCCGACGAGAATGCTGTGGGAAACCGTATCAAAAGCCTTGCTAAAGTCAAGGTATACCACGTCAACGGCTCTTCCCACATCCACAAATCCAGTCATCATCATAGAAGGAAATCAGGTTGGTCAGGCATGATTTGCCCTTGGTGAATCCGTGTTGACTGTTCCTGATCACTCTATTTTCCTCCAAGTGTTTCAGGATGAATTCTTTGAGGACCTGCTCCATGATTTTCCCAGGGACTGAGGTGAGGCTGACTGGTCTGTAGTTCCCCGGATCCTCCTTTTTCCCCTTCTTGAAGATAGGTACTATATTTGCCTGCACTACTATATTTATCACTGCACTTCTCCAAAGTCCATGGGAAAGAATGTGTGCTTAGGCCTTATAAGGATGTTCTCTCAGTACAGCCTATGGCTAACTGTCTCAATTCTTACAAGTGAAGGAAGTCCCAGATCTGGGACTTTTTGGACCTCTTCTATGCTACTCTGGCCCTTTTACCTGCTATAAAGGGGCCAGAACAGCACCAAAACAAAATGTAACTAATTCTTTTACTTATTCTGTATGACATCAGCAGTAACTGCACTGAATGCAGTGGACCTATATCAGGGTAAAAGTCATGTAAGGGAGAAGAATCGAGATCTTCCAGTGCCTAATAGTAGTTGCTCTGCGGGGCGTTGATGTAGGTTATTCATTTGATATTCCGTTTGTTTGCGATTCAGCATAAAGAAAGTGTTGGGAGAAGAGGGAGCTAAACCATCCAAGATAACATTCCAGTGCTGTGTGTGTTTACAGATTCAGAAGGGTCAAATCAATCTAGGTTCAGTAAGAACATGATGCGGCTATCTCTTCAGCTGTCCATTCTCACTCTGGAATTGTCCAGACATAAAAACTCACAAAGGATAACACTGCGTCAGCACTGCGGGAACCAGTGATCATATTGACCAATATCAATATCCCACTGTGCCTTCCTTGGCAACTTCTGTCAGACTAACTTAAAATAAACACAAATCTGTGGTGCAGATTTCAGGAATGGTCATTTTAAGCAGGTATTTTGCATGAGGTAGCTAACTTGTAAAACTTCAAGGCTTGACTCCCATTGACTTAAATGGGAGTCCCACAGAAAACACTTCTGCACACCAGAGCTCATGGCACCTGTTTAATTCCACCCAGAATGAGACTTGTGGAGAAGGAGGCCAGGTGCTCAGTTGGACATTCAGAGTGCGGAGAAGGTGACTCAAGAGCTGACAGCTCAAGTTTGATATAAATATGCAGGGGAAGATGATTTGTAATGTTGAGGCTGCACCACTTTTTCCCACCTTCACTGAATAATAGCTGGAGGTTCTCCCCAATACATCTGATGCAGGATAACTAGCAAAGAAAAGCTGAAACACATTGCCGTAGATGAGCTGTGGCTGATCTATCTATATGACATAACACATCACACATTCATTGCTTTTCTGGTGAGTTGTGGTTGGAGGAAGGTTTTTCAGAGAAAATCAACAGTTTAAAACAAGATGCTTTTCTAATTAACTTTTTACTGTTCTTTCTCTTCCCCCTCCCCTCCATCCCAATCCCCTGATTTTTATTCTCTCTTCATTCTCTCCTTTGATTTACATGCTGTCAGGGCTCACTAGTTTTGGATGAGCTTTAAAAAACATTAACCTTTTCTCTTATCCCCAGATGGGTCTTTCCTGGTTCCCATATTATTAGTATTTTTTGAGAGACAAAACACCACCAGAAGTTTGAAAAATATATATGAAAAAGTTCTTTAGCAGCAAATGAGTTAATCTGCACAAAGTGGGAGGAAAACAGTGATATTCTAATTACATTATTTGTCCCCCTGTATTCTACAAAGACAAACTTGTTGTGCAATGCTAGAACAATTTAACAAAATCCTGTTCTTTAATTTGCCATCAGGAAACCACAGAAACAGGTTTAAATCTGGCCATCCTGCTGGTACTAGCCCACGTAATTGATAACGGTGAATTACATAAGTAGACTGCATGATTAATCACATGGTATCAATATATCTGCATTATATTAAACACTGACCCCAAGGACTCCACTATAGTATGTTTTAGATTTCAACTATAGAAACACTCAGGGAACAAAGATTTAAAGAAATAAAAAGTCCCATTTTCAAGTGGTTTCCATTATTGTACCTTTAGGCCCCAATTCTGAAAAAACTTAAGCATGTGCTTTACTTCATGTACTGTGAGTAGTCCCCTTTTATTTCAATGGCATTAATTACGTTGCATAAAGTAAATTATATTCACAAATCTTTGCAGGAATTGGGCTTAGACTATAAGCTTTTTGAGGGAGCGACTTTTTCTTATTATATGTGTAGGGCCCACCAAATGGGGCCCTGATCCCTGAATGGGGGCTCTAGAAACTGCTAGTACAAATAATTGTGGGTTTATCAAGTTGCTTGTGGAAACCTTCACATCTGTGCATACGAACAGGCACTGGCAGATCTAACTGCATAAAGTTGGCACTAATAGAGCAATATTTCCAGAAGGCAGGCACTTAAATCAAAAGTAGGGTTGCCCCTGCAGCTCCCATTGACTTTACTGGAAGATATGCGAGTGGCCACCATCTTTGAAAATCAAGGTCAATTTAATATAATTTCCTTCCTGTGGAGCTCAGCTTTATACATCTAAAATCCGAAAATGTTAGCTTTAATTTTTCTGTGCTGCAGTTTCCAAACTAAATAGAATACTACTGATCTACCTCACAGGCTATGTCTACACTTGAAAAGTTAGGTCGACGTTATGAAGTCGACTTAATAAGGTCGACTTTAAGTCGACTTAAAGTGGACCATATTAAGTTGACTTAACAAAAGTCGACTTAACTTTTCAAGTGTAGATGTGGCCCCTTTTTGGCCTTATTAAGTCGACTTAACATTTTAAGTCGACTTAAAAAGGTCCAACTAGGCACTACTCCACATCTCCACTGGCTTAAGTCGACTTTATTAAGTCGACTTATGTGCTAGTTCAAAGTAAAATGAGGCGTTATTAATTCAAACTAACTTTTTCTTAATTCGACTTAAGGAGCAGCTTAAGTTGAATTAAGGAAAGCCCAGTGTAGACGCGGAGTAAATTAAGTCGACTTAAGCCTCCTTAAGTCGACTTAATTTGTAATTGTAGACGCACCCACAGAGAGGTCTTGACAACTGAGTATTAACTGTTTTGTCATCTCTTCTATACATCCTAAAACTCACCAGAATGCATATTGGACCCTACATTGGTGGGGGATGTAACAAGCTTCAGAATCCCAGCCCTTTTGGACAATTGTCCCTTGCATTGTCAGCTGGGATGCTCAAGCTGCAGAAGGAAGAGTGGGGAGAAATTCCATGCACACTCTTCACATAAGCTATTATTATTTTATCTCATGAGTACCTTGGTAGGCCCTGCAATGTGCTATGCACTGTCTAAAGACACATGATACATTGCCTACACAAAAGAGCCCACAATTTGAAAAGATGAGCAAAAGTCAAAGAGCAGGAACAATCAACATTGCTTCCCTCCCCTCCAGACATCGACAAACCCCAAAGGTGTCTTGGCCTAGCAATTAACAGCTAGCTATCTTTTTTATACAGAGCCCACTAATGTGGATCTTAAAGGCCTGAAAAGAGAAGAGGGTCATGGCCTTATGGATCAGCTCAAGGAGAGTGTCCATGTGCTTGAGGCAAAACAGGAAAAACACGAAGGACAAAGTTCAGGAAAGCATCTCTTTTCAAGAAAGTAGTGTGCATAACTTGAAGTACTGCCTTAAGTTCCATTGAAGTCAATGGGACATAACACATGCCTAAATGTATTCCTTACCTGGGGCCTGCTACAGGCTCTTAAGGGTTCAGCCTGTGACAGTTCAGCTACCCACCCCCTCGCCCCTCCCATGTCCCACACAGAGATCCTGAACAGCTGGAGATCAGGTGGCTCTACTTAGTTATTAGGCCCTGCCAGGAAAAGCTAGGGATATTCATGAAGAGCTAGATGAGCTGAGCTGGGGAGAGGACCTACATCATTCCCCTCTTTGCAAAACAGCCTGAAAGATGGCTGAGAAGAAGACAGGAGTGAAAAGGAAATGGGCTACTCCCTGAGGCTATGTCTACACTGAGAAATTTAGGTCGACTTTACCAAGTCGACTTTACTAAGTCAACTTTAAGTCAACCTTATTAAGTCGACTTAGAGAGTCCACACAGGACTCTTAAGTCACCTTAAACCTGGCCTTACTAAGTTGACTTAAAGAGTCTACACTAGACTCTCTAAGTCGACTATTTAGGTCCAGGGGGAGGGCGGCTCCTTTGGAGCCTCGGCTCCCCAGGGTACAGAGGCTTATCCTGGGGACTGCATGGGACTGGCTCTCCCCGAGACAGCAAGCCCCAGAGCGGTCCGGGGGAGAAGGGAGCGTGGAGCTCCCTTCTCGCCCGGACCGCTCCACTCCCTTCTGGCCCGGACCGCTCAGGTCACAGGCAGAAGGGAGCCCCATGCTAAGTCAACTTAGGGAGTCCACACTGCTTAAGTCGACTTCTTAAGTTGACTTAAGTATTAAAGTCGACTAAAAGGAGGTCTTATTAAGTCAACTTTAAATTTCCTTAAGTCGACTTAAGCAACAACTTAAGTCAACTTAAGGAAACTCCAGTGTGGACTCAGAGTAAATTAAGTCAACTTAAGCCTAATTACTAGTGTAGATGCACCCTGAGTGAGCCAGAAGCCTGACTGGAGGCAGGAACCCTGATGAGCAGCAGCCTGTGTGAACCCCAGTGTGGAAAGAGGAGTGTGCTAGGCCCTAGACAATGAGGTGCTTGAGCCATAGAAGCTAGGAGTAAACATGGGCATAAACTCTAGCAGTCTGGGCACACCTGCAAGGAAGAGGCTGCCTGCTGAAGTTTTGGTTGTTTAGAGAATTTCTGTGGCACTTTGACAAAGGACTCTGTGGCCCTGGAAGGGGTAGGACTCTACAAAGTGGTCTGGCCACAGAGCCAGGTCACTCCACCTGGAGTAGGCCAAAGGATTGTGGGAGAAACTAAGGCAGAAGATGCTGCAATGCTAGAGCCAGCCAGAAGAGGCTGCAACTTTGCCACAGGACTAAAGTCTTATGGAAGAAACAGACAATTGGGGATGCAGTTGGTGTTACTAGTGATGCATAGAGAGTGGGAGGCAACACACTAAAATCTGTTTGGAGCTACTTTATGTGCCTTCACAGGGCAGTAAAGGGGCATAATCTACCTCCTTACTTCCCTGCACAGGATACTTGCATTGCTAGTCTTTGTGTAAGGGAGAAAGCAGTTGCCTCAGGGCCATTCATCATTCTCTTTAATAAAACTGAAACTTCTAATGTAAGAAATATAGGAAATACTGTTGATGGAATGGAGAACTGCAACTTTCTCTTACTAAAGCAAATGTAGAGGTTGCCAATGCCACCTATTGGTGAAAATAGTACAGCAAATGATTCTCATTTGTATAATCTTAAAGAAAGGTACAATGGGAAAATCAAGGTGAGCGCTCTGTCCCTGATCCACCAAGGCACTTGGCCTCTGCTTAGCTTGAAACACGAGTTGTCCTACTGAAGTCAGTAGGGCTACATTTGTTCTTCAAGTTAAGCCAGGGCTTGAACAGATGGGCAATAATTGCTCAGCAACTTGCTGGACTGCACACTACATTAATAATTATTCTACTGTTTGTGTCAAGGATTTTTAGTTAAGAATATCTTAGACTTTATGAGTTAGGTCACATTTTGATGAAATGAGTCAATGTTCAAACTAGTCATCAGAAACATCAAAGGTTGGAAGGAGGTTTGAATAGAAAAGATTAGCTGAGTTTTAATCGCATGTGAATCTTTATGATGGCGTTGTGTTTTACACTGCTGACATGCAATGGGCAGAGAGCTGGGTATATGCAGATTTGATATTCCCAGAAAAGTATATTTGTCTTTGTTCTTTTAGAATCCAAAATATACTAAAGATGTTTCTGCAGAAGTTTATTCCTTTGGAATTTCAAGGTGAAAAGAAAGCTCATCTGTTGCATCATGAATTTACAGGAGAAGCCTTGCAGAGACCATATTGGACAGCACACTTGCTTTCTAAATACTATCTCCTGTGGACATTACATGTATGATTAGAAGTGCGTTGTAAACAGCACTAATAGTTTGTACTATCAAGAGCCACTTATGGTGTATTTTGTATAAAAAACTTCACTTTGCCCAGATGTGTTAAAATACAAGAGACAGTAATTAAAAATCATACAGCATCTGCTGATTCTCTACTGTAATTGCAACCTTTATAACTGGAAAAAAAGAAGTTCTTTTGATCATTGCCGTGTGGGGGCAGAACAGGTGAACAAGTTGACCTACCTTGCTTTGGAATGATTCTGTCTACAAGGATGCCATAGCCATGTAATTGTCGGCTGAGGAATACCATAAACAGTGCAAGTCAGCACTTGCTTGCTGCCCAGTTGGTAGAGATTAGGATCAGGAAATGATGACACTGCTTTTTCATAAATCTGGGGTTTCACTGTAAAGGGCATAAACAGACCAGAAGTCAGGCGGAGTTGAGTTTCCACTGCATTCTAAGAAAGTAAAATAACCCTGCACAGGGAGAAGTTAGGAATGCCTCTGGGGAACGAAAATAACACCAATGGGGGAAAGTGCAGTGAGATGAACAAGTGTTAAAAATACTTAAATAATACAGAAAAATATAAGGACGGAAGGCAGACCCCAACATGATATAAATCAGTGCAATTCCATTGACTTCAGTCTAGCACTGCCAATCTACACCAGGAGCTTGATCTTACTTCCAACAAGTCAATGGGAAAATTTCTCGGCTCCAGCTGAGACTCTGGCCCTTCAATGTTTTTAACACCTATATAAATACCATACTGTAAACTTACCATTTACAATGAGCGTGACTGTTAGGTTCTTATACAAGTTCCACTGTCGTATACTCAGTGTTATAGTATAATTCCCTGCATCCTCTTCAGCAACATCTCTGATGCTCAATGAATAGTCTTTAACTACATAGCGAGCACACTTTTCAGCAGCAGGTAACCCATCTTTTAACCTGTTAAAAGATTGTTATAAATTATTATTATTACTATTATTTATTAAAATGGTGTTTTTCCCAGTAACTTTATGCTAGAATGTGAACATCCTCATGTTGAAATTTTTGAACTCTGAGCATTTATGGTAGACCATACTTGCACTTTAATGGTCTGAAGAAATCACATGGAAAACAATTTGAGAAACAATACTGCTTAAGAATCCTATATTCTTTCATCTTGTGTGTGCCCCTTCTCTTGATCTTTTGACGAGGTTCAAGTATAATACGTGTGTAATATCTGATAGAGAATATATCAGTGGCACATCCATCACTTGCAGGGAGCTGGACTCCATAGCCTTAGACCCAGATTTTCAAGGGCATATAGGCATTGCTTTACTCAGCATCACAGCCCAGAACTGATTTAGGAGCCCAAAATCCCATTTTGAAAAGGGATATAGGCACTTTAGAAGTCTAACTCCTATTGACTGGATTTTAGACTCGTAAATCCCTTTTCAAAATGAGATTTAGCCTCCTGAATCAGTCAGGCATTGCAACACTCAGCACATCACCACCTAAATAGTTTTAAAATGTGAGCCTTTGTTAGTATTTATAAAGTACTTTGACAATGACACTTGTATGTGTTAACGTTCATATGACCTAACAGGCCTCGCCAACCTTTTAAGTGCTAAGATCTATTTTTAATGCGTAGGTTCTTCATGTCCTAAGAATCCAAGCTTTCCAGCTGTTCATTTCCAATTCAACATCAGAGGGACTAATTCTTCACTCCATATAAATAGTTCAATTAAATCAATGGGACTACTTTTAAGGATTACTCATTTGAATAAAGGTTGCATGATCCAGTCCCAAACCCTTTCTTTATGACATCATAAACCTTTCAAGAGTGAAGAGCTACGAAGTCACATGTGATTTCAGATGGGAAAAGAGCAACTGGATTATGAGATTTTAAGAACCAGATATCCTGCATTCAGGCAGATAGCTTAAAAAAAAAATACTGCATGTCAATAGAATAATTTCTAAATAGAATATTGTTTACAAAGTTTTATAGATGGTATTGACAGTCCTTCAATAGCTTGATGCAGTAAGAGTGTATTATCAATAGTGTACAAATAATGGTTTTCTACAATGGTGACTTAGCCCACTAAATTGATGGACACACCACTACACTCATGTTTTAAGAAACATTATGGGTGAGTTCCTGTGAATTTCACCCAGGCAATGGAAATCCTATATGACTGTAGATTCAGGCCCTTTGCTTTCCAACTGCATTTCAGAAGTTCTGTTTCTATATGGCCAGTCAAGCCACTAAATAGAAATGCAAAAGATTTAATAATACTGAATGCAAGTTTCATATGTATATTTTTCTTAATTTTCCATTTGGAGTGGCAAACGCAATGGGGCAGATTAAAACAAAACACAATGTTTGAAGCAAAAATAAATTCTGGCTGAAAGAACTGTGAACTCACGCTGTTCATGTATTTATGGATTGTTTTCCTAATCAGTCTTGTCACACACCCTTTGTTAAAGTGCAATGAATCAAGCCAAAGCTATTGCCATTTTAAATTATTTAAACAAAAAAAAGAGAGAGAGAGATCATGAATAGATAACATTGTTTGATTTAAAGGTGTTTAGACTAATTAAAAAAACTTCTGAAAAGATTTCTTAATATAGCGCATTTGAGCCAAAAAATCTCAAGCCACTAAAATAGGTATACAATCTACAGGCCACCAGAAAACTAAGTAAACCTCTACTATTACTTTACAAGGCTGATTCTTTCAGCCATTAATTTTAATTAAAGCTTTTATTTCTTTCCAATATTCTCACTGGCTGATCTGAGATAGAAAATCTCATGGTCAAGACAGGTGTCACGAGAGTTGGACTCTAGTCTCACATCCACCATAGATTTCCTGTGTGACTTTGGGAAGTCATCTACCCAATCTGTGGCTCCCCTTCTCCATGCGTAAAATGGGGATACTGTTTCCCTAACTCACAGGTATGCTTTGTGAGGATTAATGCCCAGCAAAGCATGTAAGCATGTCATTAACTTTAATACCAGGAGAAGTCTCATTGAAGTCAATGGGACTTCTTGTATGCTTGAAGTTAAGCCCATGATCAAGTATTTTGCTAAATCAGGGCCTAATTAATTAATATTTGTAAGTATTTTGAAATCCTCTAGTGGCAAGTGCAATAAAACTAGTAAACATAATGATCATTATTTCCATATCCAGGTTCTTATTTCAGTATTTTACCAGGAAGTCAAATCATTAAACCTGAGCAAAGATGTTATTTGCCCACCCAAGACGTAGTTCCTTTATCTATGTGGAAGTAACTGTAATCCTACCATACAACCTCTGGGGAGGGAAATGCCTTCACTTTCATTGACAGTCGATAGGATTTTCTGCCAGCTACAGCCTCAAGCACACTTTTTCTTCGGTGTTTCAAAGTAATGAAACTTTTATCTTAAAAAAATAATAAAATATAGTTAAGATGCTGATTTTCAACCAATCTTCATACTTATTACAGACAATAAGTTATGGTGATCTTTATGAGAAAGGGTATATCAGGAATCTCTGATTATTTTGGTATCCATGGATTCTGAAATCAAGACTGAGCTTGAGTTACCAGACCTCTTCAAGGATCAATATAGCCCTTACAAAACCTAATGGATCAGCACAAACATTCAGGAATTTAAGATTTGATCCATTGCCCATGATTTTTCCAGGGGAAGAAATGTTCTATTTATCTTCATCAGAGGTATAACAAACAAAAGACAAAAAGACTCTGAATCAGTGGTTTACATAAGAACAGTCATACTGGGTCAGAAAAATGATCCATGTAGCCCAGTATACTATCTTCTGACAGTGGCCAATTTCAAGTGCTTTAGAAGGAATGAACAAGTGATCATCAAATGATCCATCCCCCACTGCCCATTCCCACATTCTTGCAAACAGACTAGGGACTCTTCAGAGCATGGTTTGGTATCAGATTTTCTTTGTCAAACCAGGAAACTCTTCATACCTTCATTAGAATCATTGCAAATTTATATGACTTCACTTCATACAATTAGTTTACTGTGTATTGTCCCATGTTTCAATTTCTATGATGAGTTAGTTTGCCTAGCAAAGCAATGTATGGAGTTTTCTTTAACACTGAAGGAAGACCTTTTCATCTAAAAACCTTAAAGTTTGGTTCAAAGGAAAACATATGAAAGATCGAGTGGTTGATGTCCTTTGAATGTGCAGACAGAGCTATACTTAAGTATGGTATGGGTATTAAGTTTAAAAATAATGCATGCAAGACAATTCAATATAGTAGTACCATCAACCAGATTTCACCTAGACTTCAATAAGATTTTTTGCTCAAATAAAGATTTACAGGATACGCCCAAAGTGCTGATACCCACAATTTTTCCTGTTCCTTTTCAAAATGCATTTGTGTACCACCCCCTTCAGAACAGCAGGAATGTATATTTTACAATCCTAAAAATTAACTATGACTTTCAAACAAACCTTCATAAACTACCAGTAAAAAATAGTTTCCGCATCTTTGAATGTTGATAAAACCCTGCTTCAAAGCTGAAAAACCTAGCTGCTGGAAGGTCAGATCCTGAGGATTTCAGGTTAATTTATTCTAATTTATAAAATGTAGCAATAATTGTTCAACCTGTGCTCTGCACACCTATATCAGTGATTTTAAAAGGATAAAATAATCCAGTAGAACTCCCCATGAACATAACCATCTGCACCCTGATCATACACCCCCGTCCACAACTGGAGACAGGAGAGAAAAGATGGGCTTTGCAGTATCCTCAGAATAAATCCAGGCTCTGGCCAATAAGGGATTTGAGTTCCAAAACCAAGAACCCCTCACAGAGAATACCCAGCCAGCAGCCACCTCTCATTAGTATCTAGGGAGCTCCAGTGTGAGTGTCTTGGCTAATCTCTGCTGTAGTAGTATGTTACGGAGAGAGCCATCTTGCAAGTAAGCAGGTCCCCTATTTAGGGCATCTTATGTTAAAACCAACATCTTGACTTCTAGCTGGATTCTTACTGGAAGATAATGCAGATGGTTTAATACTCCCAAGTGGCACCTCCTTTTAATAAATTAGCTGTAGTAGCTTGTACTTGCTTCAGCATTTGAGTGGCCCCCAGGCGTAGTCTTCAATAGAGGGTATCACATCAGTCTACTCTGTGTAAGGATTGAACTGTGTATGGAGCCAGAGATGTAGTCCTCGTGAACGTCACATAATAAAGAACTACCAGGAGCTGAAAACAGTATTATGGCCTATGTAGTTTGCATGCCATTGTTCACAAGCAATAAAAGCTAAACATTGTCCAGAGAAGAAGCATTGGGATTCTTTCATTTAAATGAAGCTTGTAGATTTGTCTCTTGTTTGGGGTCTTTATGGTACAAATACCTACTTTTCCCAGTACTGAGTAGTAAAGAATTTTCATGCACTTTGCAAATAAAAGTGATCAGATTAGTGATCAGACTAAGCTATCTACTGCCAATGAAATAAAACAGCATCTTCGACCAAACAATACACATTCTGTTCCCATGCTCTTTTCTTTCCTATGGCTGGGTTGCCAAAAATTCACCTCCATTGTGTCCTTGTGTACAAAAGTTTTCTAACCATTGTTTAGCTTTGAAAATGGAACATGAGCATTAAGCATTCTACACAGCCACACTATTTTTTACCATAAACGTGGACTGTTGTGTTAACAGATTTGACCGATGGTCCAGTCTTCACATAGCAGGTATATTGGCCTTTATCAATATCACGAACTTTGTCAACAACAAGAATACTGTAGAAGATATTGGCATCTGTATTCCTTTGGCCAATGCGTTTGGTTATAGACGCTCTGTGGTTCGCCTAGAAGAAAATAAGTGTAAACCAAATATATTATTATTACTAATAATAATTAGTGATAATATAATGTGTTTGATGGTAATGCCCAAGGACCCTGATTGGGATTCAAAGTCCTTGTGCTGTACAAAACACAGAGGCTATGTCTACACTCACAAAGTTAGGTTGACTTTCTTAAGTTGACTTTCTAAAGTCGACTTAAGTTGACCTTATTAAGTCGACTTAGAGAGTCTACACAAGACTCTTAAGTCGACTTAAAAGTGCGCCTATTAAATTGACTTAGAGAGTCTACACTAGACTCTCTAAGTCGACTTGATAGGTGAAGGGAGAGCCAGCCTTCCAGGGCTGGCTCTCCCCAGACCAGGAAGCCGCTGGCAGCTTGTCCCAAGAAGCTGCTTGCGGCTCGTCCCGGCAGAGCCCTGCTGACAGAGGAAACCCCAGGGTTTCTGGGCAGCTGGAGCACGCTCCCTTCTTGCCCGGAAACCACAGGTCCTGGGGAGAAGGGAGCGCGGGGCTCTCCTCTGGCCAGGACCAATTGGATCCCGGCTAGAAGGGAGTTCAGGCTGCGGCTCCCTTCTGGCCAGGACCCACGGGGTCCAGGCAAGAAGGGAGCATGCTCCAACTGACAGAGGAAACCTCCGGGCATCTACACTGGCTAAGTCGACTTAATAAAGTCGAGGTGTTATTAATTCGAACTAGTTTTTCCTTAATTCGACTTAAGGAACATCTTAAGTCGAATTAAGGAAAGCCCAGTATAGACGTGTAGTCAATTAAGTCGACTTAAGCCTGCTTAAGTTGATTTAATGTATAAGTGTAGATGCACCCAGAGGGACATGATATCCATCTCAATGGGCTTACAAACTAAATTAGACATAATATTATGAGAAGCAATTAATTAATTATTATTATTATTATTTAAATTGTAATATTATACAAAATCTGCTAGACACTTTCCAAATAAAGAAGAGGGCATAGCCCTATGTATAATTTAACATACAGAGGCATGAGGAGTAGCAGGAATCTACTTCAGCACTCCCCACAGAACCTCAGTACTTGTAGCAATGTGGGGTGCAATGTGAGAGTTGCCATGTGGGCCTCACTCAGTGCACATGGGCAGATTTCCCTGGCCCCTGTGTGGTAGGCACAGGGGAAGACAAGCTGCCCCTGTATACCTTCCCTACTAGTCTTCCTCTGAAGTAGGAAGGGGCTGGGAGAAGAATGAGAGTTAAACTGAATAAGATTATCTGAATGCTCAGCAAGGGCTAGTGCAAGATGTACTGGAACAAAGGTATGCTGTGTATACTGAAGGTAAATGCACATTTTAGTTACCTGTGCTTGTATATCTTTCATGGCAGAACTGGATCTTAAGGAGGTATTGGATCTGGGGTCCTACAACTCTTTCCAACCAAATCAGTCCTCTGCTCTGCGTGTGTGACCCAGTAAATTAGAATGACCCTTCTCCATAAGAGTCCAATCCCCCAAGACAAGAAATACCATGGTAGTGGGTGAAAGGCTCATGTACTAATCCATTGTGTTGACTAACACTTAACTCAAAATATAATCCAGCTATTAATTACTATATTACTACAGCTGCCAATTTTGTATATGGCTACATAATGACTTTCCAACCTTGTCTAGCACTTGTTGCATATTGACCATTATTGGAGTGTGGGTGGAAATGAGAGCTGAGATGCCGTTAGGGGCAGAGTTGTGGTGCACCTAGGAGATGAGGCTGAAAAATCTGAATGCTGTTGACAAGACATACAGACAATGAAGAGACTCAAGGGAAGGCTTGAGGCAACAGGAGAGGAAGATTGTGTTAGCCACCACCTGCTGAATAAAATGGAGAAGAAATAGGAGGCCAGATGGGGAAGATTTACAGTAGCCAAGGTGCGTACCATGGTGTTAGCAGCCAGGACAGAGAAGGGGAGAATTCTAGAAACATTATTGAGAGAGTTCCAAAGGGGTAGCCATGTTAGTCTAGGTCAGCAAAACAAACAAGGAATCCTGTGACACTTTTATAGACTAACAAATTTATTTATCGCATGAGCTTTTGTGGGAGAAAATCCCACGTCATCAGACACTTTGAAGATCATTATTGAGAGAGAAATGTCAAGATTTGGCAGGAGAATAGGGTGGAGCAGAAGATGAACTGAACTGAAGCTGAGGAGTTATTTCCTGTGACTCCCCTTCAGCCTTTGGCCTAAAAGTTTATTTAACCCAGAACATTGTTATGGTCTTATAAACAGTGAGCACACTATCATCTAAATAAAAACAAAACAATACTTCGCAGTGCAAAGTGTGATGTTAAACAATGGGTGCCAAGCAACAATGTGCCATGGTTGGAACCTTGTTTGTTACTAAGTTATTTAGTACTGAGATGAAAAAAAAATGTTCGAGAAAACAGCTATAGTGTGCTGCAGCGATCATTTGTACATAGAGCAATCGTAATTTCAGTTTGTGATTATGTACAATGACTGACATAAATGTTCATTACTTGAATCTACAGTATAAATCAAACTGACATGAAAGGACTGGGAGCTGTAAACCTTAAATGAATGTCAAATTTCTTATCAGCTTAACACGGACTCCCTGGCAGTTGTTTCGTAAATGACAAGTATTTATGCGGATGATCCCAATCTGGGGGGAGGAAGAGGGGAAATACATTCAAGCTCATTCTTTTAGTTGTCAAAACAAGAGAATTGTTCATGTGACACTTAACAAATGAGATCTTGGCTAGCTGAATCGTAATATCTTTTCTAAACAGGCTTGAGTCGGGTGCCTGACTGTCTGCCAGTCCTTTAAATGAATGGGCTTAGAAAGATGGCTTAAATTAAAACTTTTTCTGTTACAAAAAGATGCTTAGCACTGGGTGACAAATTTCTATTTCTTCATTGAACCCTAGGAGACGTTCCCAAGGATGAAACAATTCTACGGTTCATTCCTGATTATGCAATATGCCACAGTGTATTGTGTAAACATATTTTACTTACTCAATTAAGCAAAATAACAATTTTTAAAAGGCAATAAAAAACATGTCAGTGAGGGTCATGACAATGGCATGCTAAGTATGGCAAACATTTCAAGCCAAAATTCCTGTTGGGAATGCTGATTAATGGGATGCTGTTTTGGAAAATAACTGGCATTTCTATATACAGATCAAAGCACTCACCTCACCAGGGTAACTCCATGTCATCTGAACTCTTGTGTTCCAGTCTGCTGCAACTGTACAATTAATGGCAAGACTGTCTCCTTTCAGCAGTTTGACTAGATTAGGGGTGTTTAGTTTGACATCAAATATTGTGTTGGCTGCAGATCACAAAAAGAAAGGATAAATGTATGACATCACACCAACGCAATGCAAGATTTGCATGATAGAGTCAGGTGACCCCTACTCACTCTGTCGGTGTGTTAGGTATTTCGTACTATACTTCTGCCCATCAATGGTTGTCTCACAGCTCAGGAGACCTATGAATCTGTACATTGCCTTTGGTATTATAAATCCTTTTCTGCTATCCCAAATTATCGTCTTTCCATCAGGAATCAGAGTTTCCAGAGGAATCTGAAAATAAAGCACATTTTTTATAAAATTAATCCTATTTTTATTTCCCTAGAGCCTCCTCCCCAAAGACCTTTGGATGCCTAATAAAAAGGATTTTAAAAACCAAATCTAAAAAATGCCAATCAATGCACAAATGATAATATTTAATTAGGCATATTTGCAAGAGAAAATTTTATATTAAATTAAAAGAAAATCTGGATGAAGAATGCGAAGTTTTCATTTGTTTCCATTATTACATTATTTTACTGCAGTATTAATACACAAAAGATTGTCACTAGAATTAGCCTAGGAACTTAGTCTGAAACGCTATTGGCTTTTGGCGTCAGCCAAAGTGACTATCTCAGGCAATCAAGTTCCAAAGGGGTAGCTGTGTTAGTCTATTGCAGTAAAACAAACAGAGTCCTGTGGCACTTTTAAAGACTAACAGATTTATTTATCGCATGAGCTTTCATGGGAGAAAATCCCACTTCGTCAGACGCTTAGACTTTGTAATTAACTAGTCTGGTGTGGCTATTAAGAAACAAATATACATTGTTCCCTCTGGCTGACAGATTAACTTCATTTGCTGTCACCTTGTGCCTTAATCAAATGCCAGCTCAGATTCAATTTGGTGAGTCTCTTGCTTTCTGTTATCGTCTAGGGAACAGGATTGTTTCAGAAAAAGTGTGAATAATGTGTGTGCATGTTTCCAAACTGATACATCATAATATGCATACTTCTTATGACTACCACAGTACATAATGCATGACTCATAAAGCCACAGAGCTTCCTCAGGCATGCAAACTGTGGTTCTTACTGGAAAACGAAGAAAGCCCCAAGAGATTGTGAGCTTAATTTTTCAGAATTGACTAGTGACTTTGGGTGCCCAACTTGAGACACTGGAACTGGACCTTATTTTCAGAGGGACAGTCAAGCACTTTAGGCCTTTCAGTATAAGTACCCAAAAATCGAGGAATCCCAAATCATCAGTTATCTCTGCAACTTTAGGTGCAAAAATCCAATATAATCCCTGGCACATGGGATTTATAATTAGGAAATAATCAAATGCTCTGTTAATGGAAACAGGTAATATTTTACACAATCACTTTCTGAATTTTAAACCCATTTTGATAGAACAAAAATCTGCAAAATATCATACCAACATTGTTTCACACAAAAATGTGTTTAAAATTCTTGTTTTCTCATCATCCCAGATATATTTTTCACTATATAGCATCTTGAACGTCTCATTAAATGGTTATTTATTTTCTAACATTTCCTGCCGTTCCAATATATTAACAGCTTTGGTTACTGACTGTAACAAAAATCTCACTTCTCAAAAAACATAGCAATGGACATAAGACTACAAGTATGGAAATTCACAATTATATTTTTATTGTCTCATTTTAAAGAACTGTACACTTTTAAGATTTCTCACAGCTGAGCTGAGGTGTATTAGTGTCCTAAGAAATGAATATTTTGTGCACCTTCCACTCCCAAGTCAACAAAACTCCTTGGCTTCTCCACTGCCACTTCTTTCTGATTCCACTGCCTCGCTGGCATTCTTTTCAGTTCCTTCCTTTCCCCTTGCCTGTCCAGATAACTTCTCTTCTGGCCAGCCCTCTTCTTCCTGCAGCTAGAATCTTACAGCTACATGCCCAGAGTGAGAGGGCTTGTATTTAGATGGTTTCTTCCTGCACAGAACACCTTCCCTCTGAAATGTAGCGCCCTCAGCTGCCTATTTAGCATGTGCCTAAAGCTGTCCTCAAGTTCACCTCCACCCATCTCATGCCATTTCCTCTGACAGACATGAATGATGAATAAAAGGAACAATAATTACAGCTAGCACAAAAGTGCTGCAATAGAATAGAATTCCTTATCTTTACAACATCTGATAAGAAGCTATAATAAGCATGCAAATCACAAGGGACGCATGTGTTACACACATAAACACAGCCCATTACTTTATAGCCTGCTGGGTGACACTCAGCAGTGCCTTGGCTTCTAGGGATGCTATTGTAGTTATTGTTTCTACCTACAAACACTTCAAATATGTATGTTTAACCAGTTTACAGCTCCATTTTCAAGCCATCCAGATGAATTTACCCCTGCTGATTCAGTGGAGGTGCAAATTGTTCTCAATGTTACACTGCTGCATTCCCCCAGGGAGGTAAGAGGAGGATTCAATTCAAAGTCAAGACTCCACAGGAGCCGCACAAGAAGATGCTGTCCAGGACAAGCTGAATTCCTATTTGTTAATTAATCAGTTAATAAATTTGCATTAGCCTAGCTTTGTGGATGAGAGCGTTGTTCATCTAGCCTTAATACATAGAATGTTTCCCTTTAACTAGAAAAGCTCTTAAAACCGAACCTCCCTGGGAGTGGCGCAGGGTGAGGGAGAGAGTCAGAATTACTAGAACAAACCTCTAAAAACTCAGTTTTGTTTTGTGAAGCTAAAGTATAGTTTGAGAGGTTCACAGTCCCCCAGACTCCATGCGTCTCATCCATCCCTAATGCAACTCCATGAGTACACCATTTGCTATCTGGCATCACTCGGAAATGGTTAGCGGTTAAAGCTACAGAAGCAGATTTGGGATTTTTTTAAAAAATGTGTGGGGGCAACTTCAGTTACCATCAAGGACACTTCAGAGAACTGAAATCCATGACTAATGAAAATTAAAAGCAGTGGGAGGACATGGAAGCAAAGCCCTTTGGGATGCTACGAAGCGAAGCTGGTTTCCTGGGGCTGAGTCAGATCTAAATGTCTGAAGTGCTGAGATGTTCTCTGAGGAAAGGTGATCTGGTTTTTCTTCCAACTGGAAAGAACCAAAACAGGCCAGGTCTTCACCTTTAAGGCCTCTATCCATCTCTATTTATTTGCTCTTCTATTGCGCCAATCCATTCTACCCTCAGAGACCTGCTTGCCCACATTTCCCAGAAGCTTCTCCACACTGCCCTGATGCACAGAGCCATTGGTACCTAGCCCTTAACCTCTTCTCCTTCAAATCACTCCATTTCTGCCATGGTGCTAACAGGAAACTACCACTGGCTTATTTTTAAAATGAGTTGACATGATCCAGAATCACTTAATTCTTATTGTCTCCATTTTATAATTACTTTATTGTATTCTGTATTATCATAGCACCTAGAAGCCATAGTCATGGAGTGGGACCCTAGCGTGCTAGTTGCTGCACAAACATAGAACAAACTACTGCCTCTGTCCCAAAGAGTTTACTGTCTAAATATTGAACAGAGACATCAGACGAAGACAGACACATAAGGGAATACAAGAAAACAACGAGACAATATTGGTCTGCATAGCCTAAGTCACCATGGGATATTATCATTATTATACATCTGGGTACTTATAATACCCATGTCACCATAGCAGCTAAATTACCCTGCTCATCTTCTTGTTCTTCAAATTAGATTGTCAGTTTTGGGGGGGGAAGAGACTCTCTTCCTATATATACAGCACCTAGTGCAACAGGCCCTTATCCTGTCAGAGATCTGATGGCCCTACACAACACAATATTTAAAACCTATGAGTGTAGAATAAGATATATTTTCCAGATGTTTTGTAAGTTGGATTGATATTTCCAAATCTATCACACATTTCAGTATGCTTTTAATTATTTCTTCATCTAAGAAAGAGGAATCTGATTTGGGGAAAGAAGGGCCTATAAAAACTCATATTCTTGTGGTAAATAATTCCGCAATCTTCCACGCTTTTTTTTTTTCCTTTTTCAAACGGTGAGGCTACACCTGTATGTTTATGCTGTTGTTGGCATTGCCAGCAGACAGGAACAGATCTGGAGACAAAGCAACTGCTCCAAGGGATGGCACTTTGTGGTGAGGCCGAGGCGAGTTGCCATGACGATGTGGGGAAGACATATGCTGTAGCTGTTATAGCGCTCATTTGAACTTGGGACAGAAGCTACATAAGCCGTGTCAATGGTGTTTTGGCAATGGGGCAGTCTGTCGACTAAGAATTAAACCAAAACTTTACCTAATTCCACATGTCGTTCAACAATGAGAAAAAGAAAAAGACTTTCAGGTGCAACAGACCTAGGCGTGATTTGAGGTAGTGACCCAGAATTGAAAGGTTTCATCTTCCTTTATCAATCCCCTGTAATGTCTTAGTCCTGACTGCTAGATTTTTATGGCTCTTTCTATGTTATGTATCGATTGCCATCTTGTACAATATGCAAACATTGTACCACACACCTAACTTGAAGATGGAGCAGATTTGCATCTCAATGCCCATGTAAAGCTGCAATTATATTTGTAAAATAAAGTTGTAAAAAAACATGGGATGCGCAGTCATTAGCTATCCTCTGCTATTTCATTGGCTAACATCATCCATAGCACTGAAGGTTAATAATACAATTTCCCCATATTGCATCACTGAAACTAAAAATAAGAGAAACAAAACATGAATGGCAGTATCTCCACAAAACTTTAGGATTAAATCTACTCTAAAAGGAGAAACTACAGAGATGATTCCCTGGGAAGAGAGAAGAATGACTGAAAACCTATTTTCTGAATTAATGTTAAAACAGGATAAAGACCTAATGGCTTAGTGCTGTTCTTGCAGCTACAGTAATTCCAGTACAGGAACCTTGACTTTTCACTTCATTGTTAAATGGAAAACAGAATGATTGCTTTGCCAGCTAGCCATAAGTAGTATAACTGCAGTTCTGAAATACATCTTAGGCATCTCTTAATTGTTACATAAGCAAAAAATGACTGGCACCTTCATCCACTGATTTCATAGCATGACAAATAATCAACCACATGATCTAAGGACCTGTAGCTTATGTATTACAGGAAATTCTCATAAGAATTAGTGAAACAAATGTCTTTTTCTTGGAATTCAAATAGTATATGTAACCAATTTGCTTAGTTAAGACAAGATTCCTCCCTGCTTATAGACCATGTTACATCTAATTTTGGTGCTATAGAGTCTCATAATCATATGCCATAAACTCTGGTTACAGGCATACTGGGTACTCCATGGCAGTGAAGAATAGGAGTGAGAATAAACCTCAACCACTTGAAGAGAAATTCCAAAGGGGTAGCCGTGTTAGTCTATTGTAGAAAGATAACAGAGTCCTGTGGCACTTTTAAAGACTAACAGATTTATTTATCGCATGAGCTTTCATGGGAGAAAACCCCACTTCATCAGACGCTTTGAAGATAGGAAAGTTACAGAGTGGGAGGAAATTGTCATACACTCCCCTGCATTTAATTTCCTCCCACTCTGTAACTTTCCTATCTTCAAAGCGTCTGACGAAGTGGGATTTTCTCCCACGAAAGCTCATGCGATAAATAAATCTGTTAGTCTTTAAAAGTGCCACAGGACTCTGTCATCTGAAGTCAGTGAGAGTATCTTTATTGATTTCAGTGGTTGGACCAGGCTCCAAGATGAGACTATCCCCTAACTCATGTGCCCCCCAAATTTATAGTTAGCTAACATTTAACACAAGAGTACAAATTTCCCTAAATTGCTTAAACATTCCAGTTATTAAAACGGTTTCAAAAAAGTAATGCAGCACATTTATATCTGCAGTCACACTTTCAGAAATATATGCGACTCAAGGTACCTTTTTTAAAGTAACAGCAATGTCTGGTGCCGTGACTCTGCATGGAATGATCATCTCTTCTCCGTCAGTCATGTGTATAACTTTAGGTATGTCGCTGTGCAGCTCTACAAATGGACTACCTGTATCTACAGAGGAAGGAGAAAAAGAAAAGGTAACTGCCTGAAATGTTAAATTAGCATAGAAAAAATGTGGCCAAATTAACCATACCGAATTCACACAACAACTAAAAATAGCCTATTTGTTTATTGTGATAAATCTGATGGGCCTAGAGAAAATTCTCACCACAGGCATCACATCTCTTTAAAGAATGATCCTCTCATTATTTCCAGATAACTAGAACAGTGTCAGGTAATTCTCCCTAACTTATCAGTATGGTTAAGTTAAAAAAATAGCAGTTCTATTTGCTTTCATTAGTTAGGGCTGATAAAACATTTTTGCAGTGTTTGAAAGATATTTATCCATCATTCATAATACACAGCATTTCTTTACATTTTTTCATGATCTTTAATATATATATCTGTAAGCAGGTTTTTTTCTAGTCACTGGCATCTCACATATGGCTCAGATATAAATGAAATACCATATTTCATAGTATTTGGGTTCATTTATTTTTTATTGTCATTGGAAGAAGTAGATGTGACTGAATTGGAATTCACCTATCAAGAAGCACACCATCAAGGGCACTAAAGGCCTGTTCCTACTCCCCTGGAAGTCAATAGGGGTGCGTCTACTCTGGCAACTTAGATCAACTTAAGGACGCTTAAGTCAATCTACACAAAGCCTCGTCCACACTGGGCTTTTATTAAGTTGACTTAAGCACTTCCTTAAGTCGACTAAATAACAGCTTATGTTGACTTAATAACACCATCTCTGAAGGTCGACTTAAGCCTTAAGTCGACTTCTTAAGTCGGCTTAAAGCCAGTGTGGATGGCTATGTCTACTGTTAAGTTGACTTAACAAGGTCGACTTAAGTCAACTTAAACTGTAGCCACTCTGTTAAGTCGACTTAACAGAGTCGACTTAACTTTACAAGTGTAGACATAGCCTAGGAAAACTCAGACTGACTTCAGGAAGACTAGGACTGGGATCCTAAACGTGGTCATTAAATCATATATTCAAGTAGCATTTAAAATACAGACTAGTAAGCATTAATCATTATTGCATTCCTTTCTACTAGTATAATATATTTGCCTCGCTTTTGTAAGTGACAAGGTGAATGAAAATATCAGGAAAACATTTATTTCATTTAACTCAACAACTAATAGTTGATAGTATAATTTACTGTCTCCTGGCTTAAGCTATCATCTTTGACAAAGGGCATTGGCATAAATAGCTCACTCTGGGAACCGAGAACATTACTGTTGCTTTTGCAAATGTTTTATTTTTTTTCTGTATTTAACTAAGATGAGTAAGAGTCAAAATTCTGAATCCAAATCCAGTTTTCAGGTGTTCAGATCAGGGAATTTGATTTTACATAATGTAAAGAGAAAGACTATTTGCAAAAGTTAAACATAGGTTTGGCTTTTTAACACTTTCAAAATGTGAATTATTTAGTTCCTAACTGAAGGCCTATCTTTAGCTCTAGTGTATTTTCAGTCAAATCCTGGTGTTTTCACTCAGTTAGAATCTCATTCAGATCAATAGTATTCTTCCTTCCAAAACTTAACCACCTGTGAATGTTGAATCACTATCAAATTATCCGTCATGAATCTCTGCACATTCCTATACATTCATTGAACTAGCTACTCTTTCATAAACATTACTTTTGCTTCTCTTTCACTCCCCACTTTGTCCATCACTTCATATTGTAATAAAATCCTTTAAGAGCCTCATTTCTTATTATACAATGCAAACTAAAACAATCTTGGGCATTGGGTAGAAGGGAAAGCAATTCTGCACTTATTTACAGTGGGATAAATTTAGAAGTACCTTAGATTTACCTCTGCATAAGTGAATGCACAGTTTTGCCCAAGGAGATTTGATAGATGAGATTAAATTGTCGCATAAAGCAAATCATTTGAAATTCAAAGACTGGACCACAATCACAAAAGGAGCTCTTGCTTAACGGAGACTGCATATGCAATAAAACTACTCAAAGACATTAGTCTAACATTTCCTCTGCAATATGATTCAAGGGAAGACCAAGACTGCTCTTGCTTGGATCATTGTAAAAGAAACATTTTTGTTTTGCAGTGACTGCAGCTATGGGAGAGGTCACTAGGCCTTTAACATCACCAGTGAAACTGACCAACTACTCCCCTAAGGCTCATTCATCTTTGTCACAAAATTCAGAGCTACTTTCCAAAACAGCAAACTTTGCAGAGTAGTTTCCTGTATCATAATCTCTAGATCATTACAAGTGTGAGGAAGAGCTGCCCCGAAGACTACCGGTGCTGTCTCCAGACAAAGTGTCACCACTAACTGATGCCAACACTGCTCTGGTGGGAGCTGTACTGCCCTAACCTCACAGGACTCCCTGCCTGCTTAAAGGCAGTGACAGGAAACCAGCACAAAATGTAAAGAACATTTTTTTCTTTAATGGAAACGTGCATGCTGCCATTCACACTTGGAAGAGACAGTCAAGTGCTGTAACAAAGATAAAATAGTTTCCTTGAGTCCTCTGAGTTTTATTACATTTTCCCCTGTAAATATGAGATTGCAATTACACATGAGAGCATTTGGACATAAAGAGTTATCCACAGCTACCGCTCGATTTGCGTGCAGAATTCCCATTGACATCACGAGGGAGTTCCGCCATACACTGAGGGCAGTATATGGCCCAAAGCACTTCAAATGTCTTCCGGCTTTTGATTAAAAAGAATATGCATCATGTTTCCTAGCAGAGTTTTGTTTTCATAATTAATTTGGAGGCTTTTCCTGGACCCCTTTGATTTTATTCTCCTTCCTTCTTAATGCTTGTATGGGGATATAGTCATTTCTTCAGGACTAGCAGCTGATGCTGGAGTCAGCACAGTCAATACTCCAATGAGATAGAACCTTTCTTCACCAATTAATAAAATTGCCCGAATCTTTCTTAGTCTTTTCCCCACCGCCCAGCTAGCTATTGCTAGCAGCTCCTGGGATGTTTCCTTTCTGATTGACAGAGATTAATCATTCCTTCCTGAGATGATGAATTAGGCCCTTTAAATCTAAATCTGCTTCCCTCTCCTATTCTTCTGGGCCATCTCCAGTGATGCAGTGTCTCCACTCTTTGGGCCTGATTCACCACTCCACTTTTACAATGTTATAACTAACACGAGGTGTAAAACCAGAGTAACACTGTGATGAATTAGGCCCTTTAAGAGATATGTGGGTCTAACTCTAACTTTGAACGAAATGTTTTATCTTCAATAAAAAGTATTTTCAGCAATGCTGAAGACCACAGTCACACTAGATATTCAGCCCCTTTGGCTTTAAGTATTTCATTGGGGTGAACGTTTTTTCTTTTTTTCTTTTTTCTTTTTTTTTGCTAAACAACTGGCTAAACTGGCTAAAACTCCCTGCTCCTGAATATTTGCATAAGTTAGATGTTGCTTCTCAATCAATATTATATTTTAAAACAATATGTGTACCTTCAAGTATTGGACCTGTACTGTGTTTAACCATGTTACCCACGATATTTCCCACTTGCAAGCAACATGAGGCCACAAAAAGTAGTCACAGAACCACAAAATCCAGGAAGGTTATTTTATTGAATTGGTTGGCAGCCAAATTCAAACATAAGAGCCTTAATTGGGGCAAATATTAAGGCAAATACATTGCACAAATAATTGGATTAGCATATATTGAAATGGTATAGTCAGAAAAATGGATGCTTCTCCTTTTCATACTCTTTGTTTTCAGGTTCCTTAACTATCACTACACAAGTCTCTGCCTCTGAAAATAATTGGGGGTCATGGTGGATAAACACCTGAATGTGAGTTCCTAATGTGATGCTGTGGCCCAAGACAGTAATGTGATTCTGGGATATATAAATAGGGACCTTGAATAGGGGTAGGCACAGCATCTTCAGTACCTCCCTTCCTACAGCTGACCATTGTGTTTTCTGTATGGGAGGGCAACAGGGGAAGTGGCACTGATCAGGCCAGCTCCATGCAGAGGAGAGCAAGGTGAGTAGTTAGGCCAGCTCTGGGTAGGAAGTATGATCATCCTTGGGCTTCAGCTTCTAGCCTGGCCAGGGTGGGGCCTCAGTTGGAAGAGGAGGAGCAGGACAGCAGACTCCAGGAGAGAGGAGGAGGAGGAGCAGGGGGCAGGGCCTGAGTTCCAGTCCTCATGCAAGGCCCCCAAATTGGCTGGGGCCCCAGAGGAAGTTTAAATATTGGTCCGTGTGCTAGCCTACCCCTGATTAGGCGTCCTTAGAATGCTGGCACCCCTAGGCATGTGCCTGCTGTGTCCAATTGGAAATACAGTCCTGGGTAACACAGTTATTTTAACTCTGCATTTGGTGCTAAAATGAAGACTGCTGGAATACTCTATCCAGTTCTTCTGGTGAACACAATTCAAAAAGGATGTTGATAAATTGGAGAGGGTTCAGAGAAGAGCCAAAAAAACCAATTACACGAGTAGAAAAAATGCTTTACAATGATAGACTCAAAGGGTACCTCTACACTGGAGGCTCTGCTAAGTTGACCTTGTTAAGTCGACTTAGAGAGTCCACAGCCCTGTGTCCACACTGGTAGGTGGTAGGTCAACAGAGGAGTGACCAGGACCTCTGCGAGGGGGCCTGGAGGCCAATTAGGTTGACTTAAGGGCAACTCCCCATCTACACTGGCTTAAGTCGACTTAATACGGTCGACTTAAGCCTTAGGTTGACTCTAAGAGGTGGTGTTATTAAGTTGACTTAAGGAAGCGTTTAAGTCAATTTAATAAAAGTCCAGTGTGAAGGCAGGAGCCTGTAGGTCAACTTAACCGTCCTTAAGTAGAAAGAAGGCCCCAGTGTGGATGTACCTTTGGAGAGGACTTTGCACATCTGAGGGCAGAATTTGGCCTTAAGTGGACAAAATTAATCCTACAGAAGAAGCCTTTCAGTCTTCTTTTCCTGAAGAACAAGTGATATAAATGAATAAACTTAGAAATAAATCCAGAACAAGAATAATTTGCTAAGCAAAGTTCAAAGTGCAGAGGAGTTTAACATCTCAAGATGAAAGCACTCATATTCAAACACAAAGGACTTATTTACACTGAGGAGGGTATGATTTCTAAAGCACATTGACATATTGCACATTAATTGGTCCATGTGTAGACCCTGCTGATGCACTCCAAAGGTTTCCTAACATGCTTAGCAGTACCTTAAAGCACACAGGAGAACGATCAGTGCACACTAGCAGCTCTAGGTGGACCATTAATGTGCAATGCATTAGTGAGCCTTAGAAATCACTGGCCTGCAGTGTGCATTGGTGTTCCATGTAGACAAAACCAAAATATTGCTGGTATAATTCTAGGATGATTTCTTGACGGCTTCTCAATAGGGATTTTTCTCCCCAGAGGGCCACGTTATACCATGCAGTAGATGAGTCTAGAGCATGGTGTTAAATCATGGTTATACTAAAATTCTTCAAATAAAGTATCCTGGGAAATCAGGATAGTCAAGGAAATCATATTAGATACACTCTCGCAATTACACAGTTCAGACAGTTGTTGCCAATACAGTTTCAAATGTATTACAGATGGGACCTTAGATATAGATATTCTCATAAACATCATACCTAAATTATTAATTTCAGGAATTTGCTATTTGTATTATAGGCTGCAATCAAGGATCAGGAACCCATTGCTCTAGGCACACACAATTAAAAGATCTTAAATGTAAAATTCAAACACTACCAAGACTTACGCACATGCTATATTGCAGCTAGCCCCCGTAAAGTCAGCAGAGCTACACACAGTATGCAAAGGGAAGCACCTCCAGCTGCAAGAATGGAAACTAAACTCTGTTTATGTCAATGGGTTCTAGATTGCTCTATTTTGCAGCAGGAACTTTCTTCTGCACTGAAAATGTGTCCACAAACAGCATACAGCTGTAATATAGTTTAAAGCTTCCTTTTCATAACAAATGTGCTATCACGTTATTGACTTTGACAATCTGTTAGCCAGAAAGCATGATTCATATGATAGAGCTGTGCCAAATAGCGGAGTTGTATCATGAAAGGGGTAAGGTACAGAGCCTCCCAGACTGAGAACATTGAGGCAAGTTGTTCCACTGTCAGATTATTACTGATTTTTTTTTTTAATACAGGAAGAAAATAATCTAGATCTTTGGTCAATATTCAGAGATTTGGGGGGATTTTGGTTTGGTTTTCAGTTTTTCTGAGTCACACCTTCACCAGCTGAATTCTCTTGACACTGGGACTTCTGAACTTTAAAGCAAAGTTTCTGAAGAGCTGTTTTTAGATGGTCTGTCTGTTCTGAGATATAATATCATGCAGTGTTACGAGTGAATCAATCCATTCAAATTACATTTTAAATCCATTGCAACTCTAAGTCCTGATCCAGCCAGCTGCCAACAGCTGGAATTCCCAGTGATGTCAAAGGGAGTTCTACACACCAAGAACTTGCAGGATGCAACTCTAGAGTTTCAAAATGTGCTCTCGAGAAACAAGAACTTTTTGAAAGTCCAAAGGCTTAAATTTTGCAGCAGCAACTAATTCTGAGAGGCCTTCATTTTTGATTGTTCAGTTCAAACACTTAGTCATCTTATCTTTGGCATCTAAAAAAACTGAAACAACCAGTATTAGAGGACACATTTGAAACTGTAGTCACTGGTAATTTATGAACATGACTACTTTATATGGTATTAAAGTAAAATCTTATTTAATCACTTCATTTTCAAGATCTGGTATCTAGAATGTTGTAAAAGGGGTGTGTAACAGGCGTACAGGGAATATGTCACCATTGAGGGAATAATGTGAAGGAGATAAATTAGCCTACATGAACACTGACAATGCTGGGAAAGACCTTGAAGAATGATAAATTGGAGATTGATAATCAGATTAGGAATATACAAAAAATTCTTATTGCTGATCAAATTTTAAGACAGTTATCAGGTTCCACTTAATTTCATTGACAATTTTTGAGAGAATGAAAAGGCAGTTGCCATGGATGAGAATTTACCCTATTTTACTGTAAAGAAAGAAAGACCATTTGGCTGTGAAACTGGCTAAATTTCCTTTATAAAGATAGATACAATTTCACTCTGGGGAAAAATCTTCAATTTTGCTAGTATTAAAATGTTGCTGCTGCCTAAACCTGGAATGATCAGGGGAAATGGCAATATGGCAGTTTAGAACCAACATTTGTTTGAATTCCTTCAAAATTTCTGGGATTAAAATATCAAAGTAAGCAAAGTTATTTGCTTTCCCCAGTTATATCAGGAAAGTAGGTGGCAGCAGTCATGGAGGGTGCAGAGAAACTCATGTTTGTTGTGCAAAAAGAAATGGGCCCCAGCAGCTGAAAAAGAAGAGTCAGAGCAACAGACAGTGTGAACTCATCCAGAAAGACAGGCCTGAAAATGACAATCAAAGAATCATAGAAGATTAGGTTGGAATTGATCTCAGGAGGTCATCTACTAACCACTTGCTCAAAGCAGGACCAACCACAACTAAATAATCCTAGCTAGGCTTTGTCAAGCCAGGTCTTTAAAACCTCTAAGAACCACTTCCTTGGGTAACCCATTCCAGTGCTTCACTAGCCTCCTATTAAAAACAGTTGTCCTAAAATCCAGCCTAGACCTTCCCCACTGCAACTTGAGCGCATTGTTCCTAGTTCTTCTACCACTCAGAACACCCCAATTCCATCCTCTTTAGAACCACCCTCCTCCACTTCAGGTAGTTAAAGGCTGCTATCAAATCCTGCCTCATTCTTCTCTTGTGCAGAGTAAACAAGCCTAGTTCCCCCAGTCTCTCCTCATAAATCAGGTGCTCCAGCCCTCTAATCATTTTTTGCCCTTCGCTGGATTCTCTCCAATTTGTTCACATCCTTTCTGTAGTGGAGGACCCAAAACTATACACAAGACTCCAAATGTGGCTTCACCAGTGCCAAATAGAGGGGAATAATCAGTTCTCTCGATCTGCTGGCAATGCGCCTGCTAGTGCAACCCAAAATGCTGTTAGCATTCTTGGCGATAAGGGCCATGCTGTCTACTCATATTCAACTTCTTGTCCACTGTAACCCCCAGGTCCCTTTCTGCAGAACTGCTGCCTAGCCAGTCAGTCCCAAGTCTGTAGCAGTGAATGGGATTCTTCCATCCTAAGTACGGGATTCTGCATTTGTTCTTGCTGAACCTCACCATCAGATTTCTTTTGAACCAATCTTCCAGTTTGTCTTGATCACTCTATATCCTATCCTTACTCTCTAGGGCAGAGGCGGGCAAACTACAGCCCCCGGGCTGCAGCGCCTGTTCTCCAGCCCACCAGCTGCCTCTCTTCCCCAAATCCGGGTCTAACGGGGGCTTGTGCGGCCACAGAGCTGCCACTGCTTCATATCCCAGCTCCAGCTGAAGCTGGGAGAGAGACGGAACAATGGCAGTGCTCTGATCCCAGTGCGAGCCGCCACTGAAGATGGGAGGGAGGGGGAGTGGAGTCCAGCCCCACCCCTTTTTCCACGAAGGGGGGGCTGGACACTCTCCCCTCAACCCCCCCACCTGTGGCCCTCTTTGAGTGGCCAAACATGAGATGTGGCCCTCAGGCCAAAAATGTTGCCCACACCTGCTCTAGGGTATCTACCTCTCCTTTCCAGCTTAGCGTCCATTGCAAACCTGCTGACCATGCAGTCCACTCCAGCCTCCAGATCATTAAGGAAGATGTGGAACAAAACACATTTCTCAGTCACTGAGTAATCCTGCCTTGGGGAAGCCAGTCAGTCAAAATAGCTGGCATGCTGCTAATTTGGTATGTTTCTTAAATGTCTTTATCCCATTAATACGATCTATTTGTAAGTGGAAAGCCCTGCCCACTTTACTCCTGTGAGTAAAGCAAGTGTCCCATTAAACAAGGTTTTCAGTTAAATGACCTAGGTCAGACTGGAGAGCAGGGAATGCAGAACAGGATTTGGCCCTGTGATCATAAGACACTTGCAAAAAACCTTGAGGAGTTTCAAATTCCAATGTCTTTCTCCCTCCTAATTCTCATAGTTTCTGTGGTCTCATGCACTGTACATATCCCAGTTTTCTTAGTGAACTGCCACACAGTCAAAACTCTCAGGAGTATTCCTTTCCTTCTCTTTTTGTGTCAGTTCCTGCCATGTGGGGATGGGGTTACTACTACACAAACTGTGCACTCACCCCCTATGCAACTCAGCAGTGACTGATCAAGGTGGAAAAGGGGTTGGCTATATTCACTGGCTTCTGAAAGAGTTTCCTGGGGCCTGTTGGATGATAATGGGAACGCAGGATCTTAAAAGTGTCATGTTGAATTTTAGGGCAGTAAGACAGTTTCATCTCATCATCTTCAGCAAAAATTTTCATTATTCCACAGGGGGGAAGGGACTTATATCTTCCTTTCTGTATATATAACCTTTTCCTCTGCAATACGATATTTGTGTAATTGAACTGTAAGGTTTCATACATCTATTCTTTTCTATCCCGTTCATATTCAAAGTTACTCTAATTACGGAAACAAATAACATTTTCAAAACAATAAGTGAGGACTTCCTGTACAAATATCAACTTTCATTCCATTTCTGTGTTTGTAAATAGCAACTATTTATTCTCCTGTGCTGAGTGTTAATATATGGGAAAGAGGCACCTTAGTAATCCCACATGAAGCTAATATGGGGAATTGACTGACTCATATGTCCTGTCACAGGAAACAATACATAACTGAAAATGATCCTGATTTTATAACAGTTTGTTTCCCAAACATCCAGAAATTAATTTTAAAAAAACCAAACAAACTAAAAACCTTCAAAGGAAGTTTATTTATTTGTTTCCAAATTGAGCTCAGTAAACATGTTCCATGTGGTTTCCAAAAAAGCACTGAATTAAGATGAGGCACTTTCATTGCAAACACCTTCCCTTATAAATGAGATCACCATATTGATCCCATGGGAGAAACAGCAGATCGCAGCAGCAGGAATCATGAAGCCCTTTAATAACTTAGATTTCTGTTCTTCTGTGTCTCTTTTATGCTCAACACTAATTTATTTTGTACTTTTACCCCTTCGGTGAAGACTTGGGAAGACTGACTGACCTGATCCAAGCATCTGACAAAGTGGGATTTTCTCCCACAAAGGCTCATGAAATAAATAAATTTGTTAGTCTTTAAAAGTGCCACAGGACTCTTTGTTTGTTTTGCTGAACTAGACAAACATGATTAACCCTTTGGAACTTGTCAGCATAGATAAGGTTCATATCTCTCTCTCTCTCTCTCTCTCCCTCCTCCTTCTCTCACCCTGTTCTGCCCCACACTTTCTCCTCTCCACCACCCTTCCCTCCTCTCTCCCCCTCCCACCACCCCACATCATGCTTCCTGGGAATTGTAGTTCCTGGACCCAAAGAGAGCTAGGAACAAATTTACAAACATAAACTGGGGTAGGATCTGTTGCCAGCTAGATATAACAACTGTCCTTTTTTCTCAAGTTCACAAAGACAAATCCTTTGGCTTGCTCACATTTCTTCCTGAAATTGCAAAATCTACATAGGCTCAGTATGTTTTCTCCTCACTTCACAGTAATTTGGAGGAATAAACTCATGAGGCACTGATCAAGCAGTTATGTTGCAACTTATTCCATTGTCCATAGGCTGGCACATGCATCCATTGTAGCTTATACTGAGAACTGACACTCCACTGAACACAATGTCAAATTTTAAAAACTGGAGTGCCAGAGATATGTCAGCTTTGTCTCTTGAACAATGATTGACAAGTCTCCTGGGCAACAAGATGGAGGGTAACATTTTCAAAAGTACTTAAGTCCCATTTTCCAAAGAGACTTGGGCACTTAAAAGTCTAAAGTTCATTGGAAGTCAACAGCCCTAAAGTTCCAAAGTCACTTAGGCACTTTATCTGGCATATTACAGATATTTTTCCTGCCTGCAGAGACCACTCTGTCGCTGAGGTCCTGCTGTTTCTCCCAGCCATCTGAATGTATTAGGTAGCCCACCCTGACTCTTGTGCATTTGACAGATTCTCTTTCAAATATAAGAAACAACACACAACTCATAAATCAGTCAAGAGGTAGAAAGACTGACCATGTTTCATCTTAATTCAGTGACATACAAGCAGTGTTAATACCTTGTGCAGGAAAGAGAATGAGAGAGAGAGAGGTCATGTAGGAATCTCCTATAAGTAGCAATGTGGTCCTAGAACATGGATGCTCAACCTGGAGTCAGGTTGTCAGTTACTCAACTACATTTGCTCTGCTCACATTGCTAAATGGAAGAACATTCCCAACGAGATCCCAGCTAAGGTTCAGGGGGGTTTCAATATGAGAAAAGTTAAGAACTACTATTCTAGAAATCTGCAGATTTTGAGTATCAGGAGATGTCTGTCAAAAAACTAATGACCTTTGTCTTCTTTACACTTTCAGAGATAAAAGCTTGATGCCCAGAGTTATGCTCCTGAATGTCACATAGGTAAATGGTTGAACACTGAAAGGAGAATATACTTCCATAGTATTGTTCAGAAGTAGAAAAAGCAGCACTGACTGAATAAATTATTGAAATTCTAGAGAACGCAGGATATAGACCATAAGTAGCAGGTCTCTTATTTTCTTTTAGACTTAAATAACAGGTCTGATTGGTTCCACTTGTGAACAGCCTCAGTCATGTTCTTCATTTTCCAAGACCAAAACCAAGCATGATTCAATGCCATAACCACTTCAATAAGGGAAGCAGACACATAATCTGGAAAAGTTTCCATTTTGGATTCTCTCTAACACAGGATTTTAAAATCTATTAATCTGACACCTGACATTAATCTCGTCACTTTTTAACTGTAAATTCAAGGAATTAAAACTCAAGGGAGATTAAAAAGCAAAAGCAAATGCAAAACCTGTAGGGTTTATTATTAGGGTTTATTATTAGGGTTTATTATTATTTTTAGTGAATTTTGTGCTTGATTAAAATTCCTATAGAGAACAGAGCCATCAAGCCATTCCTATTATTATAATTTAACTGAACTAATGCAGGTATTTCCCACATATTACACAATCTTTGGTTGTTGACCCCAAAACAGTTGCTATTCAGAATGATATAAAATAGAATCAATATGTTTAATATCTGGTACAATTCCAGAATACTGAATTTTTTGAAAGTGACCAACACTTAAATATTAATTTTCTACATGAGAAAATTCTTCCAGTATACTGGAAAGTGTATTTTTCATCTGCAGCAAGACAGGATTTGGCATCCTTTGGGCAGAATGAAGCCTATTGTCTCTTAATGGCAATTAACATCTATAAGGAGTATCACAACAAAGATATTTTTGAATTGCCATTTGATACAATGAAATATGGCTCTGTGATGTTGTAATCATTTCACAGATATACACCAGATCCATTTCATTTTAGATAAATTAAATTTGCAAACTTCTACTTGCCCAGAGATGATGTGTGCTTGGATTTGGGTATTTTTTCCCACTAGTAAATAAAATGTTAGTCCTAATTTTTGCATTATCATTCAGCTGCATGATCAATGGTGGACAAGCAGATTTTGTACATTGGCTGGTAAATTTACATGGCCATTTTGCAAAGTTGAAAATGTCATTCATATGCAAAGCAGAAAATGTCATTTTGCAAAGCTGAATATGTCATTTAGACATTTAACCACAGTTGACATGCAACACTTTTGGCCACTGTTGAATTTAAAGTACCAAAGAGCAATTTAAAAAATTGGAATCTTACCGTTAATAAATATATAGACTGTAGATTCTGTCTTCTTTTTTACAGCACTTGATGATGAATATTTGCAGCTATAGTATCCAGTGTCCGTTGCTTGAGCTCTGCTCAAGGTCAGACTGCTGCAAAACTGTTTGCCATTCCTTCCACAGGCATATTTAATTACTTTCAGCCTTTTGCCCTCCTTACTTGGAGCTTCAGGCAGAGACCATGAATGAACCATTTCCCCCCTGCAAACACAGATAAGGAAGTAAAAACAATGATGTTGAGCTACATTTATATAGCTCCAGTTCCCAAGCTTTCTGTTTTATTATATCAGGCTATTTCTGGGGTTCCCTTTAATCTTATTCTCCAAAAACAACAACAGAAAGCTATCAAACAATTGCCATTGAAGTTAACTCCCCATTGTCCCCATAACACAGTTTTTTCCCCCAGGTACAATTTAAAAAGAAAAGAAAAGAAAAGAAAAGAAAAGAAAAGAATCAGGTGGGTTAATACCCAGGCAAATTATCTCAAGACAAATCAGATGGTTACCTGCATGTGAGATTTAAAGTCTGGCCTGCTTGAATGACATGCTGTGTGCCTTTTATATTCAGTTCAGGACCTTTAAATCTTGACCCTGAACTAGATCCTAGAAAAACAAGAAGAGAACCATTAATAATGGTAAATACCCTTCTATTCACATTCACAGTACTATCATCATCAGCCTAGTTGTTGGATTTTTTTCCCACGTGCCTTCTTTTGCGCCAACTCCTGAAGTCCTTACTCAGGCCCAGCAATCTCGCCTATGGAATTAACACACAAAGCAGAGAAGGAAGAGAGAGGAAACCTCTGCAAGGTTCCCCATATTTAGTTGACTCCAGAATTGTTCAAGGGGCATGGTTTTCCCACAAGGAACAGGACCTGGGACCTGTGGATCAGTATAGACTAGCGCCATACACATGGAGGCTCTCTGCCCTCATAAGCCTCACATCGATCACTTCCTGGCTCTATGTCAGCAACGGAACATCATAAGCAGGGCTACTGCAGCCAGTCACTGTATTACCCAGCTGTGTCATCTTTCCACAGGGAATGCCACAGGTCAATACAAGCCCCAGGTCATTTTGCAGGTGGACGTTGGATTTATGGAGAGCTCTCCATGGAGTTCAGAGAAAGAGGAAGAGGAGAAAGCAATGGAGATGACTAACTCCTCTTTCCATATAGGAGGGTGAGATGAATATGCGGATCTCTAAAGAGACACAAGAAGGGCTTCGGTTATGTTGAACTCTCATATAAAACTGCAAAGTCAAGGGAACTTTGAAAAGAATGTGTAATGAACTCAGGATTAACTTTTTTTATTTAAAACTGGAGCCTTTCTGTCTAACATCCCTTACTGCTGCAAACTCCTATACTGTAAAGCAGCCTCAAATGGCCCCTTTGTCTCTCTTTGCCCCTCATTATAATATTTGCATGGAATCTTTCATATCAAGCAACTTAAAACATATACCTTTAAAAAAAGGTAACAGAATTCTTGCAGGGATGGGAACCCTTCAACTCACTGACCCTGATCCCCCATCTCCTGGCAATGCATTCCAGAGGCTAGTAGCACAACAAGCCAATGCCAACTGTCTTAAACCTAAGGATGGATACCAAAAGACTGGAAAATGAAAGAGATGAGGATTTCACATTGTGGTAAAAGAGTATCTGTAAATTTGAAAGAATCCAAGCGCAGTGCCATTTGCAGAGAAAGGGCAAGTGTTTTATAGCCAATGTACAGAGGGGACAGCATTAAATATACAACTGTAGGATCTATTATGCACTGAAATATGGGGGAGTAAGATTTTAATCTATTTTAGGTAATTTGAGCGGGCCTATCACAGTTGTATCTAGACACCAAATAGAGCAGAGATCTGTTTCTATGGTGGACTCTGTGCCTCTTCCAGGTTCAGCAGCTTTTGCTTATTAGATGGTGGCTGCATGTGAATTTTTTGTCTCTTATTTCTGGAAAGCTCTAGCATAGCTGAGGACCCTCCACCAAAGTCTCTCTCTTATTTTGAAGGTCTTCACCTGGGCATTGTCCCAGAGGGCAGATGACTTGCTAGACTGTGAATGGAGCAATAAAGTAGGTAGGCTCTGAGCCTCAAGAGTCCCAATAAGCAACATAAAATATTTTAATTGGCAATGGAAATGAATTGGGAGCCAGCTGAGGGCTCAGAGCAGCAAAGTAAAACATTTTCAGCAGTCTTTACTGCTGAAGATGTGAGCCATTGTGTTCTGTACAAGCTGGTGGTTCCTTATTGCTTTCCTTCACAGATCCAAATGCCAGGAACTGCAATAGTTTGTATGAACACTGTGTCCTTTGGGATCCTCAAGAAAATGAGATGTAATGTGCTGATTAGTATGTCTGCATATATGTGCACTACTGCCCTCTCTACAGTTGGAATGTCTGACCTGCTCATTTGCATGTCTGGTGGCTAGCCAACAGAGGCTACAAACCGTACTACAGTTAATGAAGATCTTTCTGGGACTGCAGGAGTAGACACAGAAGGTCCAGAGTTTGAGCCCTGCTGTCAACCATGAAGCACTTATGGCCAAAGTGTGAGATAAAAATGCTGACATCTATAGAATCATTTCTATATGTACCTCATAAGCTATCACAGTGTGCAATATTATATAAAATTAAATTAATAGAATACAGCTCCAGCCTGCTGGCTATCAGTCTACAGACAGATTAAATGGCAGTTTCCTGCAAAGATACATTTTTAAAATATCTGCAATTTGTCTATTAAACAAAGGTGAGCTGAAATGTGGAAATCGGTCTTACATAAGAAAGCTGACTTTTTAAAACCAAATGTTTCTGCTCTCTTTCCCTCCAAATCAAAGCCTTTCCCTGAAGACTAATTTTTAAGTAGACAGCTTGACAAATCAGCACAGCAGTGGTCTCTTAACAAGTAATATACAATTTTTAGTGTGTTCTCAGCAGCAGCAGAATTATAATAAAAGATAAATTCTAGCCCACAGTAACATTGATATGTGTCAAACATCAAACACTTGGCAATCCATTTTGGGAAATATAAAACCCAGTATTTATAAAAGTCCAAACAATCCTCATAGGCTGAATATTTGATTAAATTTGTATTTGACATGACATATTACATGTTTATGCTGCGGTAATGTCATCAATCCATTTCATAGCTGTTTAACCCAGGCTAGGACTTGAGCGGGACCATCTATGGCACACAAGAGAGTGATTAGTCAGGCTGGGAACTAGAAAGCCGGAGAGAACCGCAAGATCTTTGTGTGGCCAACATCCTCAAAAAAGAATTCCCTTTACATTCATTATAACTGGGTCCCATCTCTCTGCCCTACTGCCAGGTATTCTGCAACTGCAACATGTAAGGCTATGTCTACACTGGTAAGTTAGTTCTAATTAAGGAGGCTTAGTTCGAACTAACTAAAGCCATGGCTACACTAGGCTTTAGTTAGTTCGAATTAAGGGCTTCCTTAATTCGAACTAATACATTCGAAAAGGGTATTCGAACTAAGGGGTTAATTTCAACTAACTAGTTCGAATTAACCAATGTGGCCATGTTAATTGGAACTAATTTCTTAGTTCGAATTAACCGGCCATTGGAATGAATGGGGGTCGCTAATTTGAACTAAGCAAGTGCTTGTTTAGTTCGAACTAACATTCCAGTGTGGCCATGCTAGTTCGAATTAAGCTAATTCGAACTAACTAAAATTAGTTTGAATTAGTTAGTTCGAACTAACTAATTCGAACTAATTTTAGCAAGTGTAGACATAGCCTAAGGTCTTAGAACAAACTGAGTACATTCCAAGTGAGAGATTTAGAACACATAGCATTTTCTACTTTTTATTTCCATAGCATCCTTAGAAGTTTGGCCGCAACCAATTTATATTGCCTCTTTTTCTACTGAAACTAAGCATTATACTGATGTTCTTGTCTATGCTGAATGCCTATCTTTAACCATTTGTATTTACTGAGGCATTGGAAAATTGCAAGTAGACTCTTCAAAAGAAATCGCTCTATAAATATTTCCCATGTATTTCTGCTGTATTTCTATAGCACTTCAGAAAACTGTCTGACGAAGTGGGATTTTCTCCCACGAAAGCTCATGCGATTAATAAATCTGTTAGTCTTTAAAAGTGCCACAAGACTCTGTTGTCTTTCTACAATAGACTAACACGGCTACCCCTTTGGAATTTGTAAAACCTGTGATACTGAAAAGCATATAGGGCCAAATCCTCACGTCCTTACTCAATTGAGGCAGAACATTTAGACAAAGCCCACCGAAACCAATGGGAGTCTTTCCACTGATTACAGTGCTCTTTAGAGAACACCCCCTCTTGAAATGAGTTGAAATTCACTGAGTTTTGAGGTGAGGGTTTTGTCCTACAGCACTAATGCATAAGCAATCCGAACAAATGCAAAATCCCTCTTCATTTCAATGGGACATTTTTCCATCTTGAGGAATGCTGAATCAGCTCCTGCAAGAAAAGTGTTCTCCTATATATTAGTCACTTGAATATAATATAATATAATATAATATAATATAATATAATATAATATAATATAATATATATACTGAATATAACATAATTGAATTATTCAGTTACCTTGTTTAAATTTAATTCATTTATTGGAGGAAGGGCTGTTATCTTTACATTCAAGTTGTCTTCAGATCACTGTCTTATTTATTACATTTTTTTGACTGTTAAAATCAATCTGAACCTACCAAAAAATGATCATAGGTGGGCCAGATCTGACGCTGCTGTAAGTCAGCACAGCTACAGTGAATCTGACCCCTTGTATAATGAGAGAGCTCTCAAGGCAAGTCTTTGTCTTATTTTTGTCTCTACTTTTTGGGTTATTTATTTTCAATCATTTTTGCATACCAAAAGCAGATGTTTATTCACTAGAAACCAGGTAGGAAAAGATCTTGTAGCTGTTTTCTAGATTTCAAAATTAGTTACTAATTTTATATAAGACTATAAGACAAACTAGTTACTAATTTTATATAAGACTACTTGGTGATTGAAGTTAATTTAGTTGCATTACTTTTTCTTAGTCAGCCCTCAATTCAGGAAAGCACCTAAGCAAATGCTTAAAGGAAATCTATATCACCTCAATGGAACTTAAGCCCAAACAAGTCATAAAGTCTTCTGCAGCTCATCAAGACAACTACATTGTTGGTGGGAAATAAAATTCAGTCTGTTTCTAGATGAGTGGTTAAAAGAAAAAAGGGCCACACATCTATAAAAAAGTAATTTCTCATTTGGAAATTCTGACTGGTAAATTTACAGTTTTTTCATTATCTTTCTAAAAATTTAAAAATTGATTTCTTTGCTCTGTTAAAATGTGCGCTAACAATGTACTGGATAAACTCTTGTAGATACTCACGGTCTGGCTGGTTTTCAATTCTGAAACGCTAACGCCAAACACTGAGAATTTAACACTAAACGTACTCTACAATAAAAATCTCAAGAAGGGCTGCTGCAAACCAGTAGTGGTCAGGCAACCGCTGAAAAGAAAAATACAGACACTTCGACTTATAACTTTCATCAGTGCTCTCAAGATAAATAACTGGAAGGGTGCATCTACACTGGCAGCTTAGGTCGACTTAAGAAGGCTTAAGTCGACCTAAACAAAGCCACGTCCACACTGGGCTTTTATTAAGTCGACTCAAGCATTTCCTTAAGTCAGCTTAAGGAAAACTTAAGTCAACTTAATAACACCTGGTTTGAGGTCGACTTAAGCCTTAAGTCGACTCCTTAAGTTGACTTAAAGCCTGTGTGGATGGGGATTAGTACTTAAGTCGACCTTATTAAGTCGATTTAAAGAGTTAAGTCGACTTAATAAGGTTGACAAGGGGCTATGTCTACACTAGAAAAGTTGTCAACTTTGTTAAGTCGACTTAATAAAGTCGACTTTAAGTCAACTTAAAGTCAACCTTATTAAGTCAACTTAACAAAGTTGACTTAACTTTTCTAGTGTAGACATAGCCGAAGAGGCCAATTAACTACCAGCTACATGCATCTGATGATCATACTCATTATACGAGGAAGGAGTATTCCACGAGTCTTGCAAAAAAAAATTATTGTTTTATTGAACTGTCTTCTTATGTAAGGGCAGAAGTGCCTCCCTTCAGATCAATGATTGAAAACACTGGAAAAGCTTCGTGCCTATGACAATGTCTACCATTAGCTTGGCCTTCAAGACCAAATTACTATTTAATACTGTTTATATTATAGTAGCTGCCAGAGATCAATCAGGATCGGGGCCCAATTGCAGCAGGGTCTTGTAGACATTGACACTATATAAACAAAAAGGAGACACAGCCTGTGCTCTACAGGACACAGGCTAAAATGAGGTTTTCTAAGGATTCTATTTCTTGGAGTTAGCATGGCCTAATGGCCACCATTGACCTCAGCCCATCTACGCAGTAGTCCAGAACATTAATCCAGGGTCAACCAGCTAGTCATCCATTGGAGTGTTCTGGTTTTGAATTTTGTTCAGATCTCGTTTGATTTTTTTTATGTTTGTTTTGTTGTTTTCATTCTACTAATGGTGATGGATCAGAAATGTTACAAAGGTGGCTGTCTTTTCTCAGTTAATCTATGATATCAGAAAATGCCCCTGTATATAATGTCAGGCAACACCATTCATAACTCTTATAAAATAGGAAACCCTGGAAATACATACTTCATAATAATCCATGAGGTCTGTCTCCCAGTTACTGACCTCAAGGCAAGAATTTCCTCTCAGCACCCCAATCTGTTGTCAAAAGAGACCCCAGATACATTTGAGATGTGTCCAGGTTTTTGTCAACATTAACTATATCTAAAAGAAACAGCTAGCTGTGTTTTGTAATCACTGTGTGTGGAATTTTAAAACTGCTCGAGTGTTGGCCTAACTCTGTCCCACTGAAATAAACTAAATTCTTACCATTGACTTCAAGTGCTCTTTAAATATTTAACTCCAGTAATTAACCACATTAACACTTAGGCACCTAACTTAATATTTGCCCCAACAAACCCAATGTATAAGTCTTGATATATGTTTAATATTTCAGATTTACAACAACAAAGCCCCAAAATTCAGAAAACTATTTGTAGTTGATAGTCCACACACAAGACAATAGTGTGTAACCACCAAAGTGGTACAGGTCTGAAGAGAAATTGCTTTCCTTTACATTCCATCCCTGCATGGGTCATTAGCTTTTCTACATTTTTTAAATGATACAAAAATGATTCAAAGGACAAATGCAATAGGGTTTGACAAGCTTTCCAGAAAAGACAAAGAGAAGGAGAATAGTATAGAAATTCCTACTGTCAATATTTACAAGGGGATCACGCCTTCTGTGTACCTTCTTCAGGCATTTTACTTGACACTGGTTCTTTGGAAAGGTCATGGCTTAATAGGACATGTTCATTAATCATTATGCCTGTCACTAAGCGACCAGGAGCAGCCTACCCTTACAGTGACCTACATTGGGGTGTAACTTCTTTTCATGTGACAACAACAAATGACCCCCCTTATTATTCATTATTTTAAGTTTGTTGGACGCATTTAAGTTGGCCAATAGGATTACTGAACCAATTGGTCACAAAAGTTACCCAAAATGCCTAAAGACAGGGTCAAAGAACTCCATGACAAGGCACAAGATGTGGCTGAGGCAGTATTTAGTATACTAGAAATTAGACAGCGCTTTCAGCAGGAGTTAAAAAATAAAAGTGCTTGAAGAATGTTCAAATGTATGAGGACACTAGAGCAGTCTTTTTACACTCGGGAAACAGAAACTTTTAGTCTGGCTCTTTTGTGAACTTATACAAAGGTTTATTTCAAATTATTGTACACCACAGATAAAAATAAATGTGTGTATATAAATGTTTCTGATATTGTGTGTGATCTTCCGAGAATATATATGCCCCAAATGTTACAAACATTTACACACATGCATAACTGTATACATGGGATGAAATGAACAAACCTTGTGTCTTTTTAAAACTTATTATTTTTTTACTTTTCATAATTAAGAGCTATTGAGACAAACATCCCCCCATCACACCAGATAGCCCGAATGTATTTGCTAATCTTTTTTATCTACACAACAAAGAGATTAATGAGAATGTTCTGTTTGTCTTTGCAAACTGCAGTGTATACAGAGCTTCTGACCTTCTGGATTTAAAGTGCCATCAATGTGCAATAAAGTTATCCATCATAGGCTAATTGTTTTACTAAGTACTGGATTTACATACATTTTAAAGCTCATTAAACATATCTTGCCCTTAGTGCTTTCTATTGTCAAATACAATTTCCTCCCAATTTAAATGAATTTCTATTCAATTATGGGACATAATTTTTATACTGTACAGAACTATCCTGCATTGCTAGAAGAATGGATAAAGTCCCCTAAGGTCTTTCATCTCTCTAATTTCCACTATTCACAATTTTTCTTAACCTGAATAATTTAAAGATTATTCATTTAAAATATGGGCTAAATTGTGCACTTCTTAATTATGTGTCTGAATCCTGGCTCGCATGAGTCATCCCATTGAAGGGAATGGAAATACGCACATGTGTGCTTACCAAGGTAACAATTGCAGAATGTAGCCAAAATAACCAAAATACGGAGCCATTCAGCTAATGACATACAGTGTGCCTCCAGTGAAAACAATGGGATACGCTGATTTACACGAGCTGGCTCATTATATGGCCATTGGCCAATCTATTCTTTTGTATGCATAACTTGTTCTGTTCTAATGTATTATTTTAAAAAGACACCTTTGCTGCTCATAAAGTTTTCTGACAGAATTCCTGTTGGCATGCTATGTTACAATCTTTTCTGAACAAACTGTGTACTGTTCAGTGGATAAATTCAAGTTTTTTTGGTTGGAATATTTGTACCTGTGCACGGTTTCAGTTACATTACTGAGCTACATAATACCTTTGCCTAAAATCACTTTGCCTAAAGAACACTTTGAAAAGTCATTTTAAAGCTCTGAATTACTTCCATTTGCAAGGAGAGCTATTAACCTCAGTCTAGTCTATCTTTGGTTTAACTCTCAGGGTATTTTTTCAGTTGGCAAGGCAGAAACTTTCTAAGGAACACCTAGAATGAAAAAATGTGAGTCATTCTACTTTCTGAAAAGTTCATGATATCACCCTCAACCTTAGCTACTCATAGGTAGCCCCCATTGCCTAGTATAATGAATGCCTCACAATCTTTAATGTATTTATGCTCACCACATCCTTCTAAGGATGGGATGTGTTATTATTCCCCTTCCTCCTTAGCGATTGGGAACTGAGACACAAAGATTTGTGCCAGGTCTCACATGAAGTTTGGGCACAGGACCCTGTTTCCCACACCCTAGGATAGTGCCCTAACTGCTCAGCCATCCTTCCTTTTATGTAGGCTACCCCATTAAACTAGCAGAATGGAACAGGAGCTTTAATTTAACTGGAACGATATATGGCATTAGCACTATTTATGGTAGTAAGAGTTTATAGGATTCAGCCCTTAGATTGTAAGTAACTTGGGCTATGTCTCCCATTTGCTCCGCACAGAGGTGATTATATTAACATCTGCATTAATACTTAGAAACATACACCATATATTGGTGGTCATACTGAACTACCTTGTTTCTCACTGATTCTACTCTCAAAACCCGCACATGCCTCTCTTGCAACCACCAAGTGTCCTCTTTTACTTGCAAGTTCAAGAAAACCATTAAAAGTTCTTTACATACAAAATATGCATTGCCACATAAGAGTGATAATTAATAGATTCTTACCTTAAAGCCAGAAGGGCCATTGTGATCATCTACTCTGAACACCTGCAAACCACAGCTCAAAGAATTTCACCCACTAATTTTTGCATCAAGCCCCAAACTTCTTTCCAACTTAGTTTAAACTGTCAAACTATTTTTAGGGCATACTAAACAGACCAAGAGAGTGGATGAGCTAAGCTCCCAAGGGGGCCTGATCTAGCACATTTTGGAAAGGTTTTACTATCATGTGTCAGAAAAGTCCTGTTTGTAGTAATTAGCCCTCACGCTGCCTCTGTGTCCTGGAGTTAAAAGGGAGTCAGATATGCAGATGAGTAACTAGCTGCCTGTGGGAGGTCTTGACAGACAAGAGAGATAGACAGAGCCTCTTATATTTTTCCTTTTCACCAGCCTCTCCCCTCCATTGGTTCAGAATCTGAGAGTGAGATGGTAGTATTTTTGTTTAATGTGTATTCATTTAGCATTTTTAAAAATAAAAATTCTCAGGTGCTACACAAGTGATTTTTAACACCTAGTCATTAAAGCTGAAGGCAGGACAGTTCTGAGAGCCCCTCAGTTACATGCTTGGGTGGCACATGCCACAAAAGCTACAGCAGTAATGTTCTCATACATGCATGTTCCTGTGCATACACAGACATGTTCATCCCCAACTGGACTCACAAGAATCTGTCATGCAGACATTTTATTTAAAGGTGTAAATGTCATTGTTGATGGTATCTAGAAAAATAATATCAAGTCACAGTTACAAGTGAGTGCATGAAATAAACATGCTCTCTAATTAGCATCCTCCAAAGTACTGCCATGTCCCACAATAAAAGTTTCCTTTTTTATCCTTCCAATTTGGTACATTACAATAGTCTAGCCTAGAGGTAGCAAATATCCATGATGATCTCAATGGATATGTTCGAGCAGTGGTTTTCAAACTTTTTTTCTTGAGACCCAGTTGAAAAAAATCATTTATGCCCACGGACCAACAATTACATCTTTGAGCAATGCCATCCAGTCTTTTAGTGGAGTGCCATGAGGGTCTGTGACCCAATACTGGGTCCCGACCCATGGTTTGAAAACCACTGCGTTAGAGAATAGGTGCATCCTCCTGGTCAGCATTAACCACTAGCTACTACTACTGCTCGTTTATCAGTTGGTATATGGTGTTAAAAGGATGTGTCCAGAACTTGAGAATCCAAAATTAGTGATAGATCCACTAAAACCTCAAGAGTTGCACACGCTCAGCAGAAGTCAGCGTGACGGAGGACTGACTCAGATGTTCTGCATCTCAGCTCACTCACTTTTACTCCTACACCTTCAAAGGGTTCAGAAGTGGTGGGTGAGGTGTGAGCCGTCCCTGCACAGCTCACTGCAGTCTGTGGAGTAGTTACTGTCACGTTGTGTGTTAGTGGTCTGCTACAGGGGCCATACAAAGAGAAGGACTATCACACCTCCAAGCCTGTACTGTCTGTGTGTGCATATCCCTAGTCTTATTATTCTCTATGGGTGAAACCAAATCTACCTTAGCTCATGACATCTATCACCACTCAGGGCTGGGAGCACTAAGCCCGGCCTCTGGGCTAGCTCTCCCCACCCCCGGGGTGGAGCAGGCAGGCCCAGGGGCGGGGCAGGTGGCCGGGGCCCACCTCTGGGCCGACCTGCCCCATGCAGCCAGGGCCAGCCCTCGCCAGCGGTGGCCTTGGGTAGCCGGCTGGGGCACCGGCCGCAGCAGCCTGGGGCCCTGACTGTGGCCAGCTCCCCCCACTGGCAGCCCCCGTTTCCAGGTCCAGGGCCGGAGCCAGCTTTCTGCCGGTGGCCTCAGCCTCCCCACCCGAGCTGGCTCCCTGGGGCGGTGGAGCGGCCTGCCTCCCCTCCAGCATGGGGGGGCCGGGTCCCGCCTAGGCCAGTTGGCCCTCGGCCCCGCTTCCCCCACGGGACAGCGCTGTCACCACTTGTTATGATTGTCTTTCAATTCTAATACAGGGCAGAAATGTTCACCATCAAATAATCATCATTTTAGTATTTTTATTTTGTTTTGTAAAATATCTTTTTATTAGCAAAGTATTTGGAAAGTACTACTAGAGCATAAATACGAGACCAAAACTTATAAATGAATCATGTAAAATTCCTACATAGAACAAACAACTGAGTTTCCCTACTCCAAGTAAACTGAACAAGTACACAATTCCTTTCCAAGCAAGCTTCCTTATATTTATTATAGCTTCTCTTGCAGTAGAAAGAAAACAAGTTATAACAGACTGAATTTGGGGAATATTCCATGTGAACATCTAAAAACTCAAAACTCAGCCCAAAACATTGGGACTATAGGAACGGACCTCCTGATGATACGGAGTCCAGTCTCCTTGGCTATGTCTACACTGGAAAATTAGTTTGAATTAAGGGGGCTTAATTCGAACTAACTAAAGCAATGGCTACGCTAAGCTTTAGTTAGTTCGAATTAAGAGCTTCCTTAATTCAAACTAATAAGTTCGAATAGGACTTCAGAAGTAAGGCTTTAATTCGAACTAACTAGTTCGAATTAGCCAATATGGCCATGTTAATTCAAACTAATTTCTTAGTTTGAACTAACCAGCCATTGAAATGAATGGGGATCGCTAATTCGAACTAACTTTTTCTAGTTCGAATTAAGCTAATTTGAACTAACTAAAATTAGTTCAAATTAGTTAGTTCGAACTAATTCGAACTAATTTTAGCAAGTGTAGACATAGCCCTTCTGTCACAATTAATCCCATCATATAATCCAGTTCATAAACTTATCAAACTGCATTTTAAAATTAGTTACATTAGTGTTCCAGAACCTCACTTCTCTGATGGATGAAAATGGTCTTTTAATTTCCAGCCTAAATTTAACCATGGTCAGATATTCTTGCACCAACATTGTTCTTCAGTTTAAATAGCTCTTCTCCCTCCCTCGTGTTCACCCCCCTGATTTACTTATATAGAGCAAACATAACCTCCCTCAGCGTTCTTTTTGTAGGTTAAACAAGCCAAGCTCTTTTAATGTCTGCTAGCTCCATCTGACATCGCAGCCAACCACATTCCATGTATTTGATGTTTCTTCATGAATCAAGACAGAGAAGAAAACCAGTGACTAAGCAGAAAAGTTGCAGCATTTCACCTTAGTCCAATATTTTTGAGTTATTTTCAATATTTCACAGATAAGAACATGCCACAAAATGTTGTAACCTTAAAAGAAAAAAATACAACACAGAAATATTACTTTTATTGTCATATTTTTGTTTGTAAAACTGACCAATTATAAAAGACTCTGGATACATGTACAGGAAAAACTAATGCAGCAATTGAGTTTTAAAACAAGAGGGTCAAACAGGAACAGAAGATTCAGAGCAAAGGACTTTTCTACTTCTAAGATGCACTCCACATGTTCTGTGTAGGTTCAAACTTACTCCCTTTATCGGTTTGGACTTTGTTAATAAATAAATCAGCAATAAGACAAGAAAGGCCAGGACAAGACTCCTCCTGAAATGTGGCTGGTTTTAGAGTTCTTAGGTCTGAACAGCTCAGCCCACCTCCTAGATCCTCTCTGTCTCATACTCAAGAGCCCTTTGTCAGGGCAGCCTCATGCTGAAGGCTGCTTTTTCTCTTTTTTATTAGGGGCATCTTCCCTTTTGGCAAGTGTGGAAAGGCAACACCAGCTTTAACCAGCTACGTGAAAAAGCCCACTAACCTCTTCCTGTTTTGGCCCTGTGTGTGATTTGCCAATAGATTAGGACATTGAACTGTTAACCAGCTAAGGGTGAAATAGTGCTAAATTAATTGTAGTCATGTAACTCCATCTCAGCCAATCAAATTATGTTTGGCTATTAGAGCTGCAATAAATATGACCTGACTAATGGCGCAGCTCATACTCTCTTACTAGAAAATCTGTGTGGAAGGCAGAGGAACAATTCCATGCACGTAGCTAATTTCAACCCCTTCCACCCCGGTCCCCCCACATTCATAAACCACATAACACACAGCAAGATTCATCTACAGAAAACTTCTAGGGAGTCTGAGCTTGCCCCATTTTATAGGTATGTCTACACTGGCAATTTAGATTGACCTAAGTAGCCTTAAGTCGACCTAAATTACTCCCTGTCCACACTGGACTTTCATTAAATCAACTTAAGAAATTCCTTAAATCAACTTTAATGAAAGGTTATGTCGACTTAGTAAGAACCACCAGTTAGGTCGACCTAACCCTTAAATTGACTCCTTAGGTCGATTTAAGCACAGTGTGGCCATGGATTAACCCTTAAACCGACTTTGTTAAGTCGATTTAAGGGCAGTTAGGTCAATTTACTAAGTCCCCGTTCAGGGTAACCACTCTGTTAAGTCGACTTAAAAAGGTCAACTTTAAGTCAACCTTATTAAGTCGACTTAACAAAGTTGACCTAACTTTTTCTAGTGCAGACATAGCCTATGAGTATACCCTAATTTACACCGGAAAAATACAAACTGATTATAATTTATTATAGTACAGCATTGCATCAGACAATGACAGCTGGATTATTTTTTTTACCCCAAACTTTGACTATCAGGACAAGAGCAGGAAAGTTATATAAAACAATATGTTAAAAGATGGTCACATGCAACAAAGATTAAAGGCATCTAACTTAAACAGACATCATTGTGTCTACAGCTACAACATTGAGTCACCAGATTCTTAATTCTCTAATTAACAGGTAGTTTTGGATCCTACCACAAACAATTTTCCTCAAGGAAACTTTCCCTTGGGAAATGTTATTCCATAACTACCTGTTGTAGTCCTCTGAAGGCTCTTACACTAGATACTGTTGGTGACAGGAACTGAGCTAGATGGATCTCTGGTTTGACCCAGTGTGGCAATTGCTCTATTCCTATATTATTGCATAGAAATTCAGAATTATGTCTGAGCCATTTCCATGACAGCTATACCAGGGAGACTCATTAATTCAATTGAGAGTGGAAATAAAAGGGTTGTATCCTTCCATTCCATGGAAAATCACACAGGAAGGGAGTTGGGGGAGAATGGTGTGAAATTCCTCTCATGAAGTTTCCACACACTCATCCCCAGGGAGTAGAGCAGGTAGTTCTGTCCTAGGAAAGCAGGGCTTTCATGGGGTCTGTCAGAAGAATAGGGAGATCTGTTCAGAGACGCTGTATCCCTACAATGGCTATGAGGCTCTGTGCCCTCCTCTCCTACTTCCTGGCTAATGCAGACAAAGGGCCATGGTATCAAAGCCTTCCCAGCCAGTAATGTTCTCTCCCACCAGCTGATGTCCACCAGTGAAGTTCCCCAGAAGTTGGGGGGGAGGGAAAAAGAGGAATGACTGTGCCTCAGGGTGCAGTAATACTTGGGAGAATTTATTGATGGCATTCAGATACCATGGGCATAGACGGTGATTTGGTTGTGTAACTGAATTCAAAGGGTCTCTGTTTAGGAGTAATTATGAGTGCATATGAATAACTGTTTGCAAGATTGGTTCCATATTCCAAAAGCATATTGGGATCCTTCTGGAGGAAAAACCTGATACAAATATAAATCTTTAGCACCATCATTACACTTGTTATGAGAGTATATTACATAAAAAAAATTATCTGCACCAGGGCAGGAATAAAAACTGTGTCTTATTGACTGATTTCTTTGAAGAATTAAGATTAAATGGGGTGTCACACATTTGTTTCTTCATAAACGCATAGCAGACCAGGTTGTGAGAACAGGAATGTACACATTATCTAATAGTTTCACAAGAATTTATAATGGTCTTGAATTACTTTGATAATATTTTAGGCAAAATCATGCTTTCCTTTATATGAGATAGGCATATTTCCTTCTACCTTGCCATGGACAAATCAAATAGAAAAAAAAGGGTCAGTTCACACACACTAAATTGAGAAGCCAGCCTATTCCTGGTTCTTAAATAGGAGGCAGACCACTTCCCTGGTTGATGAATAAAGTGTTTGTAAGTTACTTTAACTGGTTAAATGGAAGGGATTCATATATATACTCACATATACAGCCATACATAGCTTTGGCTTGGGACTTTGTAATGTGGAAGTATTACACAGACTGTCAAAAAACGGCAAAACAAAGTGGGTTTGTAAAGGAACTCCTGGTGCATAAAGGTCTCAGAGAAATGGTCCAAAAGTGGTTGATGACTGTGATTGCAGACATCCTTCTCTTGATAGGAAAGCTTCCCCCACTCTTATAGCAATCCCTGCTTCCTGCTCCCTTCTGGGTTGCATCAGGAAGTCTCAACCCCTATCTTTGGCAGACCAAGAGGAACAATTTCCTCAGTAGAATCCCACCACAGCCCCATGTGACAAAGTTCTGCAATGCTGAGTCTTACCCCTGTCTTTCAACTCCTTCTGCAATTATCCCTCTCCCTTTCATTATCACTATCTCAGCCTGACATGAAAACTAACAATCTGACACTCACAGCGCTTGCTATTTCCAAACAGCATAGCCATGTGAGGAGTCAGCAGCTGTTCTGGAAAGTGGCAGGCACTGCCTTTTGTCCTACACGCATGGTCAGCGTGTTTAGTCACAGCAAAGACCCTGGTTCTGGTCTTTGAAAAGTCTGACAGCACGAAGGTCATGATCATTTCAGTCTTCAAAAACTAAACAAAAATCTCACCTCACATCACCAATTAGAAATGGTAAACGCATTGAATGGCATTGAAATGCATATTTGTGTGTATGAAAGTCACCTTTACTGCACAGACCAAATGCTGATTTTCATCTACATTTGTATAGATCTGGAGCAACTACTCAGCTGAATTCAGTGAACTTACTCTGGATTTACATCAGAGAAAATGAGAGCAGAATTTATCTCTATAGAACTATACTATACAGAGCATCTTGCCAAAAGATCATGAGGTCACAATATGGGTGATTTCCAATAGTACCAATAAAAAGTTAGTCTTAAATCCTATGTACAAATGGAAGAATAGATATTTCTGTTCCACACAAGCTTCTAATACTCCAGCTTTATGTAAATGTAGGCTGGAATTTTTTGAGGAAGTAGGTAGGTGTCACTGAAATTCAAGGGACACTGGCTGTCCAATTCAATGGGACTGATTAACCCCTGCAGGCACATGTAAATGCAAAATGCAGCCCCTAGCTCCAGGAAGGCTCCTGCACCTGAAAGGAATTCACATTTGGTCAAAGATGGGTGGTGACACAATGATCACCTTAAAAGAACAGACAACTTTAAACTCAAACTCCCTAGCAATCCCATCAGTGAAGGGTCTCCAGGACAGGCACTGAATTATAAGGTTTCCTGCATGTCCTAGCAATGCCCCTTCCCCAGAAAGACCTTTGGATTTGCACAGCTGCTCTAGACTTGGTGGAGAAGGAGTTAACAGTGACTTGTGACACTGGACCCTTGTTTCTGTGTTAGGCAAACTTCCCACAGCCAAGAGGCTCACATCATGCCATTGATAGGACCTGGATGCTGAATCAGACCCTACATATTTTGTGAATGACAGTCCTACAAGACAGTCCATCTCATGTTGCCTTTCTCCCCCCCAACTATGCCAGCCTTGTATGACCCTTTGTCCTCTTCTCCAGCATATGCTTTCACTAATTCTTACATACTGCCCCTCCACAGGGAATGTCCTGGGAAACTAATCCAAAAGACCACTAACCTCCCCTCCTTAAAATGCCTTTTCAAGAGATAACTGCTGCAATACCTACAAAAGATCAGCCAGCTGAAGATGGCACCGGTGAAGAGAGCTCAAGGATCATTTATATTGTTTAATACATTTTTTAAAAAATCAAATGATTTGGAAACATTAGGTCAGGCACATCACTATCCTATGTAAACACATGATCTTATTAACATTATCCTCTTCCCTCCCTCCTTTTGTCTGGTCCACAGATTTGTGACATCATGTTTTGAGTTATACTGTAAGCTCTCCGAGGCAGGAACCATGATTGCATTGCATCTAGTACAATAAGGGGTGACTTTTGCTGCTGCTTAAAGGTGACTAGCAATTGAAGCTATGTAGTTTATTATTTCTCATTTTAGCTTAGTGCTCAGTCCTGGTCCCTTTGCAATTCAGCTGACTTCAGTAGGACAAGGGTGCAGATTCAAGGCTTGCTTTTTCACTGACTGTGGGGCTTTCCCTCAGCTGTCTTTGAAAAATGAAGACATACATTAGCTGATCTATCTGGTGGAAGGCCTCTCTGGGTGTGCATGGTCTCTAGTTCTTCTATCACTAGCCTGTGGATCTATCAGTAAAGGGCTTGGGCCCGATCCTGTAGCCCCGATTCAGACAAAATCCTCCAATGAGATCAGTAGAAGAGGACTGCGGAATCTAGCTCTTTAGTCAGATCCCTGTAGTCTTTGCACACCCAAACCCCCATTGATTTAAATGAGAGCCATGTGCGTGCAAGGACTGCAAGATCAGGCTCTAATATGCTTATATAAAAATTACATGAAAATAAATATTATTTCTTTACTTTCCAAAGTGATGTGTAGCTTATCTGTTAGCATGGGAAACTTTAAACTACTAAAGAAACACATACTAACTGAGATGTCCTCTTCCCCTTTCTTCCCTAAAGACTATCACAAATAATCCACCTAAGAGTCTATCCCAACCTATTACCACCTAAATGGAAGCAGAGCAGATACCCTCAGACACTTCAGTGATGGAAGTACATTAGACAAACAGGGTAGGTCTATATAGCATTTTGAATGGAAGGGGAATGAGCCCCCACAGCCCAGGCTGGCAGATGCAGGGGCTGAAGTTGGCATGCTAGGAGCTGCATATAGGACACTTTGAAGTTGGGACTGTGGCTGGCCCTTGGGCTCTGAAGCCTGTGGAGGGGGTGGGTTTTACATCCCAATCTGCACCCAGAGCTGAATACCAAAGCACCCTCCGCATAGTAATTTTTGAGAGCTTGTGGAAGCTTGGCTAACCTGGATCTGATCTCCCACATCAGTGCCCTCACCACGGAGCAACTGAGTCGGTTTGTCTTGCTTGCCCATTGCATATTTTATTATCTATACGAGGTGGAACAGCTCCCTAGTAGCAAATGAGAGAAGTCCACCCCAGAACAGTCAGTAGCTTGGCCATCAGGGCACTCATTTGAAGACTCTCCAGTCTTAATAAGGAAGAGTGGGTGCTTGGATATGCGGTTCCTACTTGCCCCATCAGTGCCCTGATCATTGGTTATTTTGGCGTGAGACACCCTCTCTCCTGGTTTTTGCATGAGACTGTTTGAATGGTCTCAATTTCCTCCCTATGAAGAATGGGAAAAAGCTTTGAAATCTCAAAAATGTTCATAGGATGGAAAAACCAATTCCTTCCCGGATCTCCTTTTGGGGATGACAGTAAGACTCTAGGAGTACCAGTGCTTTTCCTTTAACATGTTATTCCCCACTCCTTTTGGCATCTTTAATATTCAGGTCTGATCCTGCTCAAAACTGAAGTCTTCAAGGGTGCGTCTACACTTACAAATTAAGTCGACTTAAGCTTCCTTAACTCAACTTAATTTAATCTGTGTCCACACTACACTTTCCTTAAGTTGCCTTAAGCAGCTGCTTAAGTCGACTTAAGGAAAAATTAAGACGACTTCATAGAACCTCGTTTCAAGTCGACTTTGCTGGCTAAGTCGACTTTAGAAAGTCGACTTAGCCAGTGTGGACGTGGAGTAGCCCTAAGTTGACTTTAAGTCGACTTAGGGGGCTTTAGGGCTTCCCCACTGACCTCCCTGCCAGGGTGGCTGGCACAGCCGCAGCCTGGCATGCCCTGCCCACCCTGCTCCTATGCCCTGCCAGGGTCCCTGTCTCTCTTTGCCCCATTGTATCAAGGTACAATGGGGCAAAGACTGAGCACCCTGGCACTTGGCAAGGGGTGCCCCCCCTGCCACCGTGGACCTGTCCCAGGTCCACCTAGCCCCTACAAGTCAACATAGGCATCCAGTGTGGATGCTCTAGGTCAATTTGGTAGGGTCCCCTCTAAGTTGACTTAAATTTTGAGTGTGGACATGCTAAGTTGACTTAAATTAACAAGGGTAGACATAGCCTATGAGTCTTGCTATGGATTTCAAAGGAGCGGTTACCTGTTTCTAGATCTAATACACAGCAAGCAATAGAACAGGAGATTTTGCAGAATAAATGACAACCAAATCACATAGTTAATGTGCCAGGGTACCTGTGACCAACCACCAACTACCCATCCCAACTGAAAATCACCTGGCAGGATTTGACCCATTATCTGAAATTCTACACATGCAGACAGATCTATATTCGCAATTCTTCCAAATCAAAATAAACTAATTTTCAATGCAAGAACAAAGTATTTTAGGGTTTTACTCACATCCACAAACTTTTAAAGCAAACATTCCACTGCAAAAATCCATACTCCGGTCAGCGCCTATCCCAGCTAATTAGCCCTCCAGCCTCCTCATCCCCTGTGTTGGGGCCCTAAATTGTACTTTCAAAATAGGCAACACATATTTTTCTACTACAGGACCAGAAAAATCCAGGCTCCAACAAATTCCGAGGCAATCTGCAATCTGGGTCTTACCAGATCCAGGGAATTTTGGCGACAGACCGCTCTATTGTGTTGGAAAAACAGCAACCAAGTTTATCTGCCTCCAGTCCTCTCTAAATAGTAAACCGGTCCCTGATACATCCCGGCACTCAAGCACTTGTAAAATCCGAATACGGACCAGGATTCCGCATGATGTTGGCCCATTTTTTTTCACCCAGATCCGCAGTTTTACTCTCAGTACCAAGTGTAGCGGTCCTTTTACATCAGACAAATGTGTGTCCAGAGCTCTGCTTTGATGGATAGATGTGCTGGCGGTGCTATTTACCAAGGATACATCGCGAGCTGGCTCTTTGCAGTGGGACTGGAGCGGATGCTCTTCTTTTCTGGTAGAATTTAAAGGGGTTGAGATTTTGAAACCCCAGCGGGATCTGGGTGCCGAATGCATCTTTTTGCGGGGCGGCTGCACCCGTCTGCAATAGGCTCTGGATTTTTTAGTTCGCTACCAGTTGCTACAACTTTTCCTCTGTCAGGACTGGAATTTCGAGGAAATGGGGTTAAAATGGGCAGGATCTAGGCACGAACTGTGCCTTGTCTCCAGCGCTGTTGGGCCAGGATGTATCAGAGTCCAGGTCTCCCCAGCGCGGCTACCGCTGTTCTCTGTTTAGCTCGTACAGCTTGTGTCCGTGACCTGCTACAATTGCGCTGGGGCCGGGCTTGTGCGGCGCTCGTCGGGGTCCGGATTTTTGCGAGGCGGGAGCGGCGGGTTTTGCGCTCTATTTTCATGGTGCAGTCGGGGGCATGAGGCGACAGCTTGCGGGGATCCGGCCTCCCCCACACGTGTCTGGGGCACAGAGATTTCTTTTCTGCCCGTGGGAGTCAGGCACGGGACAGCTCCGGCGGGGATCAGGGGAACCTGCCTGCGAGGTAATGGGGGCCGAGCCCCCAGTTTGGGCACGCGGGGAGCGTGCCGGGCCAGGCGGGTCTGCGGAGCAAAGCAAGGGACACTGGAAGGGGAGTGGGGTGAGATGCCCAGGCTGGGCCCCCAGCGCTGCATGAAAATCCTCCCAGCAGGGTCCCACTGTCCTGGCAGGAGCCAGTTATCTGGAGACCTCTTGGGGCCACTGAGCTAAGGCGCTCCCATTCCCACCCCAGTCCCGCAGGGAGCGGCCCACCTACCTGCGAGGAGGAGAGCGGGGGCCAGCAGCCCGCACAGCACGGCCCCAGCTAGCGCCTGGCTGGCCATGGCCCTGCCCGGGACGCGCAGGGTGCGAGAGCTCCGCCCGAGCCGGCTCGGGGAGGCGAAGCAAGCGGGGCAGCTGGTCCCGGGGCGACTCACACCGTCCAGCAGTAGCGCGGCGCTCAGCACAACCGAGGGCGCGTCCGGCTGCGCGCTAACCTCCCGCGGACATCCCTTGGCAGGGCAGGGAGCGGCCGGCCGGCCGACTGATTTATAACCTCCACATCCTCCCGGGCGAGCACGCCCTCTGCTGCTGCGTCACAGGGCCCCCCTCCTACAAAGCCCGGAGCCCCCCGGCCTCCAGCCCCCTGCGCTATCGGCTGCGGAGCCGGAAAGACGGACCCCGCCTGGTCCAGCTCGGTCTCTCCAGCGCGGACCTGCATCTCCGGGGAGCGGCTGTCACATCCCGCCGCGCCCCCACTGGGGGGTGCGGATCATCTCCCCCCGGCGCGCCCCCACTGGGGGATACGGGATCGTCTCCGCCCGCCGCGCCCCCACTGGGGGGTACGGGATCATCTCCGCCCGCCGCGCTCCACTGGGGGGTACGGGATCGTCTCCGCCCGCCGCGCTCCACTGGGGGATACGGGATCGTCTCCCCCCGCCGCGCCCCCACTGGG